>OY744481.1:204613314-205213314 GCA_963556165.1 Tipula helvola | reverse complement strand
AAATCACGTGTAGACACGCTCAAGCGATCGGGCATTTAACACACGTATAAACAAGAGCACGAAGATAGCATAAAGAAAAGTTGAAGCAAACTTAAAGAAGAAGGGAAAAAAAATGTAATTTTATTTAAAAACGTTGAAATGATGGAGTCGCGCAAAATTTTTGGCTCACGATTGTAAGTGTGTGATCAACAATAAAAATTCGTTTTCTTTATGTTTTGTTTACGTGATATTTCGTCATATTTTGAGGTCAATTTAAAATTTTTATTTTACGTACAGTGGTGTTAAAGTGAAATTTTGTATAACATTACCAAATTCTATGTTTTTGAAAAAATGGGTGGAAAGGACTTCAGCGACAAAGTAAAATCTGCCGCAACCGCTGTCATTGAAACTGGGCAACAATCTTATACTACTCTAGCCAGAAAACTGCACATATTTTTTTTAATTTTAAACAGTGTATTCGATTTTTAAAACAAATATTTATGTGGTGCGCAAGTTTTTTGGCCAACGACTGTAGTGATACTTAGGTTAGTATAGCATTTTGTATAGATTTCTAAATTTTTACAGACTTTTCGAAACTATTCATTAATATCTAGATTTTTCGGTATTATTGAAATTGTTCGAGATCAATCGAGGTAATATAGAGATTAATCGAATTTTCTGGGGTAATCGAGATTGTTCCGCGGTTGATTGTAGATTTTTTTCGACATTTTTAGGATTATTCGAGATTTTCAAAGATTTTCCAATTTATTCGAATTTTGTATGGCAATGTTCTGTGCTTAGCTTTGAGTTGTAGAAACTTGCAGTCACACATATAAATCTAGATCATGATATTTTGTTGATTTCTCGATATTTCTCTAATTTCCTAGGTTATCCGAAATTATTGAAGAATGTCCAGATTATTTACAAATTACAAGGCGGTGATTAGCGCATATAGGATTTCCTTTGGTTTTACATACTTACGGATAATTCGATATTTGAGAACCTTCTAATTCAAGATACTTTCAAAATTCAACATTTTTGAGATTTTTGATATTCCTTAAATTGTACTCGAAATTTGTGATGCTTTATCGATATACATATGTATAGTATATAGAAATCTTCATAGTAATCTTCATAATCTTTCACGTGCTGAATCGAACCACCGAAATCAGACACTTTTAATTAATGCGAGGCTGGACAATAGGAAAAAATAAGTTTTTAACTTAAACTTTACTTGTTCATAGGTACAAGAACATTTTTAGGGGCCCAAGAAAAATTTTGCGGGGCGGGGGGGGAGGGGACCGAAATTTGTAGTTACGCCACTGCCTTTCCATCCATTTTTTCGAAAACATAGAATTTGACAATCTTACACAAAATTTCACTTTAACACCACTGTATGTGAGATACAAATTTTATAGTAGCTTTTACACATAGCTCAAAGTAGTATCGTTAGCCCACCACCTTTATTCTAGTATTAGTATTAAGCTTACCACCCGTCCTCCTTTGTGGAGGGCAGTCCTCCATTTGAAAGGAAACATTTCAAGGAAGCAAACATTTCGTTAAATTGGTGCTCATTAAAAAGATTTCTCTGTATTTCAATTTCTAATAATTTGTAAGATATTATATGAATTTAAAATTAAACAAAATATTTTTTTAAATGTCCTCCACTGAACTTTTTAAATGGTGGCAAGCCTTTAGTATCTAAAATAGTAGTAAAATGTTTTGGATTCAACTATTTCTACCAATTTAACTTTTATATATTTTTCGTT
Source organism: Tipula helvola (assembly GCA_963556165.1). NCBI lineage: Eukaryota > Metazoa > Arthropoda > Insecta > Diptera > Tipulidae > Tipula > Tipula helvola. Next base: position 205,211,566 of record OY744481.1, on the reverse strand, counting down.
ATTTATATTTATTAATTACCACCAACGAATTTTTAAAGGTAATTGAAACAAAATCAATACGTAACACGTTTTATAATATTTCTATTTTATTTCAGTTTCCAACCAGCAAAGAAGAGTGGTCAAAAATTGCGGACAACTACAGTCTTAAATGGGGTTTTCCAAACTGTTTAGGTGCTATCGATGGAAAGCACATTGCATTTAGGCCTTCCAAAAAAATTGCGCCATTGTTTTATAACTATAAAGGGTTTAACAGTATTGTTCTACGCGGTGTAGCAGACGCATAAGCGAAATTTATTTATATTGATGTTGGATGCAATGGCAGAATTAGCGATAGTGGTGTTTTGCAACGCTCTAATTTTATGTATGTGCTGCAGCAACCCGACAGATATTTACCATCAAAAATGGCAAATGGCTTATTCCCCTTTCAAAATAAATGTGTTTTAATAAAAATGACTTTTACCATCATTTCATATTGAAACAATTATTTTATTGGTATAGGGCTCTTTATTTTCAAAATGATCCCGAAGTGGGATTGACAGCTCAAGTACTAATAAATAAAAATAAAAATAAAGAGCCCTATACCAATAAAATAATTGTTTAAATTAAAAGATTTGGCTCAATATAAATAAAAATAATTAATTTCATATTGAGTTTATTCATTAAAGAGAATTTTACATTATAATTGACATCCAGTTATTACAAAGAGAAAGTTATAATGAATTTGATATGTTTGGATTTTATTTTACTCCTCAACAAGTTGATCCTATCCATGATGAACAGGTGAAATATATGGGAGAAAATCCATCATCTCTTTATATTTTGCGATTGTGATCGGTCGCCAAGGCTGGGAAAATTACATTACACTGAGTAATTAAAGTTATTATACTTTTACATGTTGTATAATGTTAGCTCATTTTTTTAAAAACTTGTGTTATTCCACTTTCAAAATAAACGGCTCTATTTATATCAAATAATGATTATTAACATAAGGTTTTATACTGATCTCTCTAGAACCAAATCTTAATAAATCTTGTAAAAATGTAAACAATAAATTACAAAAATTGATGTAATTAAAATACAAATTACAATTACTTAGAATTTAAGTAATTAAAATACAAGATACTGTTACTTGGAAAACGATTATTACAAATTGTAAGTTTTTATTTTCATTACGTAATTCAAATATGTACATGTAATTCGTTACTGCCCTGCCTGGCCGGTGGCTCACTTGAGTATAACGGGAATAATTCTATAGAACTAAAATTTTTTGGTCGTCCCGTTTTTAGTGCTAAGTCCAAAATATAAAACTATGCATCACTAGACAAGGATGTTTTGTAGAACATTTTATAAGGAGAATCTTTTATAAATCTAAAATCTTATAAATCTTAAATGTAAATTGTCTAGATTTATAATATACTCATCTCATCATACTATTAGTAGTTATGACATAACACGAATGAACAAGCATTGTAATGCGACTTACTCCACTGTCATAATAAACAAAACATTGATAGCGTTTAGTATCTATTCTTTAACCGCTATTTCTAGGAAGTATTTTTGCAGTTAAGCGTAACAATGCAACAAAATATGAAAGTGCACTATACTTTTACATGTTGTATAATGTTAGCTCAATTTTTTAAAAACTTGACATATTCCATTTTCGAATAAACGGCTCATTTATGTTTTAATAGATTTGATTGCTTCTGTTATTTGACTCATCCGTTATTATAAATGAAAATTCAATTTTAGGTTAAGGCCATGAGTGAATATGTTAAAAATATCTTAGTTAAAAATTTGGCGAAAATCAAATCATCGTGGTGAAGTATTTTTAATAACAAAAGTAGATTTTGCTGTGTGAATTAGTTAAAATTTTGACAGTTGAAATTCAGTCAAAATGCATTGCATTGAATCATTAGCGTTTACACATTTATAGTAAAATTACTATATGCCTATCCTTTTTTCCCATACAGTTTTACAGTAAAATCCATCATACATAAAATGTTGGACTATTTTACACATCATATGCGACATATTATTAAACCACGAGCTATTGACGAACGAGAAGAAATCGGGGTTAGATTTTGCACAAGGGCAAAAACTGGAATCTTTGCTAATGTTATCGGTGCTATTGACAGATGTCATATAAGAAATTAATGCCCAGTCAATAAGCACGATGAATATCTAAATTATAAAGGCTTTTACTCCATCCAGTGTCAAGCCGTATAGTAAATATCCATCATCTATTGAACAACGTTCAATACTGAATGTTATTGAATGACGTTTTTTGAACATCACTTGTCAAAATTTATAGACGGTGTCGACTACGTTAAATTTTTTTTTTTTTGGGGTGAATAAAAAAACAATTTTAATTTCAATTGTCAAAATTTGCATTTTTAACTAGTTTTTAACTAATTCACTAACAGCCTTAATAAAAGTTTTGTGAAGTCTTAGTAAAATTTCCGGGTGGATGCCCCTGTCCTTTTCTTCAATATTAGTGTTGTCTATTTTTATGGTTATTGTATTTTTATAATTTTTATTAGTAAATAATCTTTGTTTATTTTTAGTTCGATATTATTCAATAGTTCCTGTAGATTTTTAATTACTTTTTTTATGTTTGTATGCAATTGCTCAAAGTTACTCATATCGTCTGCGAATTGAAGGTTAGTGTTTAAGTTACTGAGCAACAATTTAGTGTTTAAGTTAGTGAGCTTATGAAGTCCGGTATATGTTAAATAGTATTGGACTCAAGCAATTTCCTTGAGGTACACTCGCGTTAGTAATATGTTCATTATTATTGGTAATTTTAGTAGAGCCAGATCTGTTAGTTACGAATAGATAGATCCAGTTTATTATATTATTAGAAAATTTTAGTTTTATCATGGTATCAATGAGACATCCATTATCAACACTGTCAAAAGCGTTACTAATATCCTTATTTAATAAAGGTCCCATTTAAAACGCGATATTTTAAAACGCGATTTGAAAAAACGCGATATTTCAAAATGTGATATGATACAAAACGCGATATGGTACAAAACACGATATTTCGAAACGCGATATTTCAAAATGCGATATGGTACAAAACGAGATATTTCAAAACTCGATATGGTACAAAACGCGATATTTCGAAACGCGATTTTCTAGTTCTGATCGTACATGTTCATTTTCATCATTTTGGTGAAGGAAAATTTTATTAAATGATAGAATGATTATTATTTTAAAATAATATTATTATTATTTTAATTTTTATTACTACATATTTTAAAATTTTTAATTTAAAATATCGCGTTTTGTACTGTATCGCGTTTTGAAATATCGAGTTTTGAAATATCGCGTTTTGTAACATATCGCGTTTTGAATATCGCGTTTTGTACCCTATCGCGTTTTGTATCATATCTCGTTTTGAAATATCGCATTTTAAAATATCGAGTTTCGAGCGGATCTCATTTAATAAGATTAGTTTAACCCCATTCTTTTTTCCATTGTATTATGTTTAAATAGTTCAGTCATATAGTCGTTTATACTGTAACGTAACCGGAGGTTTTGCAAAGCAAAACCTTTGGTTACGCTAACAGACATGGGAATAGCTGTCTGGTGCTGTATAATAGCTGGCTAGAGCTCACTGTGCGGCGTGGGGATTCCCAGACATATTCCCATGCTTGAATAACCGCATGGAAAAAGAAATCGAAGGGACAAGAGAATTAAACTACCTTGCCACGACCACAGTGGCTAAAGTAATAATAACCGGGTGTGTTCGACCAGCGATGATAGCTCAACTCCCGACGATCTCCACCTTGTCTGCCTAAAGGGCCCCCTTATCGTCGGGCAGCCTACCCGGATGCCGTTTCCCAGTCGCGGCGGTGACCGACGCCAATAAGGGATGGAAGGAAATTTAATTTATTGTACCAAAAAAAATCTGAAAAACCATTTAGAAAATAATCGACTGAAACTACTGTAAAATTAACGGATGCATGGAAAACGGAATTACGAACGAAAAGAAAAATGTGAATCAAAGGGGTGGTCAGTACTATTGTACGCCACAAGAAGCTGAAAAAAAAATTTATTTGAAGGTATTTAAAAATATAGGAATAAAACAATGAAACGCGACCGTCAAGGTTGGCTCACAAGATTAATAAAAAATAAAAAACAAAAAAACACGCGGTGTACCGGTATTCTTATTTATTTTTTACCGTACACCTTACCTGACACAGAAATAAAAATATAGGCCGGACCGACCCACTCACTACTGTGCCGTCGCAGGAACAAAACGCAGGATCCCTCTTTAGCTCGAACCCCGACCCGCTTGATTGGCAGGTCTGCTGCTACAACAAATAAACTGTTATGTACACCGCTTATTTCACCGAATTGCTCAATTCAGAAAATACCACAATCCACCAACCCAAACCGTCAAATCAGAGAAAATATACTTGTTTAATATTTAAATTTCTGATCACAAATCTCAAGAATGAACGGACAGAAATTCGCAATGGTCGATGTTCTTTTTCACCAAATTATCACTTGCAGTACAGAATTTCACTTATGCCGAACATAAATAGGAGTCAATTTATCTCTGGTCCTCGTTACCAAGAAAAATTATAGTTTATTATTATTAATTTTGGTTTTATTTATTTATTTATTTATTTATTTATTACAACTTTATTAAAGATAGCTCAAAATTCCATGCCCATGGTATAGATATTATTTTAATATAAAAACAAAACTAAATATGCTACACAGCATCAATATTGTTATTATTAACATACAGCATAATTATTATTCTTATTCACTAAGATAATATACCACACGGCAATCAATGTTTAAAAAAAAAATTAATATGTTTTCACAAGAGGTCATATAATATTAACACCCAAACTTTTATTTATTAATTTTTTTTTTTTTTTTTAATATAAATGCCGGTCGATCAGAACAAAAAATATTATCGACCGTATCAAAGAAAACCAAAACTTGACTTCTCTTGTTCCAATTTAAAACGAGACTCCCTCACCAAAAAAAAAAATACAAAAAACAAGACAAGTACAAAAAATATCATAACTTCGATTAGAAAAAAAAAAAAAACCGAAATTTAGCTTCGTGTAGCGTCACACACACCAACAACCAAATTGATTCACATTTACGTAAATAAATAACAAGAAAAATCAAGAAGGTTCTTTCCACATATATTCCGCACGAGGCATAACAAATTATTGACAACACTGTGTGTTGGAGTTTGTAAATGTAATCAGAGCAGTTATGTTGTTTCGCCGTATCAACTGTAAAAACAAAAACAAAAACAAACAAAAATATATTTAACTTAAGAATTATGAATTAAAAACAAATATATACTTATCTTTGTATTGTATAATGGTTTAGGGTTATTGTAGATATTATTGCTCATCTAATCAGATTTTTTAAAGTTGAATTTTGCTTAAATTAATTTCTTATCAGATTACAATTAATTTTCATGTTTACGAATATAATGTCAATTGAATTGGTTGCATACAATGAAATTATTCATGTACACTGTTAAAGGTTGAACTAAATAAAATGAGCTTTGGGTTTTAGGGTTCAGTGGGTAAAGTTTATTAAGTTTCGTTAAGTAAGTTCGTTACATTAAATAAACTTTGGTAAATTAATTAAAAAATATGTAGAGTAATAGAAAGTCAGTCGTAGCGCACATATCAAATTATAAATAAATAAAATCATTTTTGAAGTACACCTTTGTACCTGATTCAGTTTTTGTTTTCACGAGAAGTTTTTCTTAGTACGGTTGCTGTAGTTTTGAAGTTGCTAGTTCTGGCATAAAGAATAGAAGATTCCAGTAAAAATTCACTGTGCAGCAGCACATACATTCACCCAAATATACAGGAAGTTAAAATATTCAATTCAATCATTGCACACACATTTATATCTCTCACACAGAAAGTACAAAATTGGTACATAGAAACCAAATAGAATATACTAACAGAGTATAACAAGGGGAAATTACATTCTTTTAACGAAGAAGAGAAAAAATAATATCATGCAGCCGTTTATCTGAATTCAGGATTTTTTTTCAAATATTTAACACCACTAAACCAACGACAACCCAGGGCGGTCGTAACAATACTTTAATTTTTCCTGAATCCGAAATTTAGGTGGTTAACCCTCAGGGTACTGACTGGGTTACCGTAACCCAGACAGATTTTGAAAGTCGCGCCATTTGAAAGGAAGTGAAAGGTGGGGCTCCGGAGTGGGGGGTAAAAAATATTTGTGGTAGTGTCTGTGTAAGCCGTGAGTGGCAGCCTCAGTCTGCGCTTGGTGCTCCAGTGGTACGAGTTAGAAAGTTGACCTCGGGTATTTTTCACCCAGTCAGTACTAAACGTTACAAAATCCGTATTTTCGGGAGACAGATTTTTTTTTTTTTTTTGGAGTTTTGGCTGGAGTAAAGTGTTTTGGTTTGTATTATTGTGTATCCTACCCTCAAAATTATGCTCTATGCTTATGTACGGTAGAATTCGCTTATAATGAACGGTCATAGGACAAATAATTTTGTTCATTATAAACGTGTGTTCATTTTAACCAAATGTTTGTTAAATTCTTTTATCCTTTACAATTTAAATCAAAATAACACTCAAATGAAAAGAATTGATTATGGAATGGAACTTGCGATGTAACTTGTTAAACCTGCGCTAGCTGCTAGACTAGCTACCCCTACGTTGCGAATAAAACTGCGCGGTATGATTGAAGATTTTTTGAAGGTGAAAGATTTACCAGAGGACATAGACATAAGACATGAATTTGTTGATAACAAAATGGCTAAACAAAAGCGCTGCAACTTGTGTCCGAGTTCTCTCGACCGCAAAAGATTTTACAAGTGCCTAAAATGTAATAAGGCTATGTGCAGAGACCATGTAGCCAAAATATGCTGCGAATGTGGAAATACAGTCTGATTTTGTTTTTTTTATATTTTGAACAATAAAACTTTCATTCAACAATCAATTTTGTTATTTATTTATATTACAGTTGTGCCTTGTTACGATAAATCAATCATGGAACGTTTTATCGCTATCCTAAAAAACGGGTGATTTCAAAGTTAAAAAAAAATATAGTTTTTGGAATGGATCAAAAAACTGATTTGGCCATTTTAAAGAACAACTTTTTAGCTTTAAAATGCAACAAGAAAAATTTCGATATCTTTTTTTTTTTCACAAAGTTATGCAATTTTTAAAAAAAAGTGATTTTTCACAAAAAAAAATTTCAAAATGTTTAAACTTTTGAATGTATCTTTGTGTAAACAAATTATTCAATAAATCTATTAGCACCCTCGTATTTGTGACAAAATGGACTATCGATTAAAAAAAAAACGTTTCAATTGTCCAACTACAGCCCAAGATACAGCCAATCAAAGTTGCCGGGTTAGGCTAACCCATGTCAGTACTGAACGTGACTTTTTTATAGTCTGTATCCTGAGGGTTAAGTATGTTGGTTTTTTCGATGTGAATGTTTATTCTGTTTAGTAACAGTTTGCTACAGATTTTTTATATTGTCGGTAGTAAGCGTATAGGTCTATAATTATTAATATCCCTATTATCTAATCCGTTTTTATTAATTGCTATAGCAGTTGTGTTTCTCAATTTCTCAGGATACAGTTGTTTAGTCCAGATGTTATTGAGATGATTAGTTAACACGTTAATAAAATTATGATTAGAGGAAATGATTTTCTTTATTAGTTTATAATTTATAGTAGATCGAAACCTGGAGCTGAGCTTTTGGATTTTATGATAATTGGTTTCACTTCAGTAGGACTGAATTCATTGTTGTTTATAATTAGGGTAGATTTATTGAACGGTGTTGTCAGTGTTTCAGCAGGTCTTAAACCTAGACATTTTTTGGCCATAATACTATCGTTTAATATCTCAAAATTTGATTGTTTACAATTTTTAATTCTATTGATCTTGCTCAATAATTCGAAACAATTGATGTCTTTCTTTAAGCTGTTAAGGCATTTTACCCAACTGATTTTTTTGCTCTCTTAATACTCTGTTTAAGTTTACGCGTTGCAATTAATTACACTTGAGCTGTATATAAATTTTTCCTTCTATTGTATATGGATTGTTTGGTCGTTTTGATTTCTCAAAGTTTTTGTATGTCTTTGTTCCACCATGATTAAGGTTTAAATGAATTTGTTTCGTTAATAATTGAAGTTTGTTTGTTAATTATTTTTTCCAAATTTTCCTCAATGTTTTCTATTCTCTCTAACTTTTGCTCATTAAAATTCTTTATTATTGTCTTCCAGTTTGTTATTGGTATTTTATTTTAAGGGATCACTGCCCTCTCACCACTGAAAATCGGACCAATCAATGTTGAAGACATTGAAACATCTCTAAAATGGTTGCAACACCCGAGTTGCAAGACCAGATAAAACATAATATACAGGCGGAAATAATGGCAATTTAAAGTGGCAGAGAATTAAACGAGGGGTTAAAATGTTTTTGCCCATTTATAGGCAAAGAAGGACTATTTCGAGTTGGTGGACATCTCCAGAAATCAGATCTATCGGAAAGCATATCATCTAATAAATCCCGATGGGCAGAATTGATCGTGGTACATAACCCCAGTCATTATTATCATTTGAATATCCAGTTGACGTTAAGTTTGATCAGCCAAAAATTCTGGGTAGTTTGCGGAAAGGATACGAATAAAAAGGTGATAACACGATGTGTGAAATGCTTCAAGATCAATCCACAATCTTAATGTTAACAAATGGGTGAACCTCGGAGATACAGAGTTTAATTAGTGAAGCCGCTTTCAAAGGTAGGGGCGGACCCGCGCAACTGTATCAAAAACTATAATAAAATATAGAGTAGAAGGAAAAGCCTCTATGAAGCAGACATTTTGAAAATTATTGAGGCTTGAACAGATAGTGAGGACGAGCTATATGATGATGACGATGATGATGGCGCCGAGAACAAAAATACGGAATTTGAGGTCCAAACAATTCGAAGAACCGGTGAGGAACAGAACGGTAACGACGACAAAGTGGAAGAGGGGCTATTTGATATTGTGAATTTGCCGATCAATTTCGTGGACGACAATGAAATCCCTGCACTGACCTGTTCAGTAGAAGGAACTTCTGCAACACCTAGAGGTAGAATACTATGGCGTTGCCAGGATTTTTTTTATAAATGAAGATGACATCTTTTCCAAGGCGATTAGTCTCTTATTGAATATCTGGATTTATCTACACCGTTCGCATGCTTTAAATTTTTTTTATGATCATTTATTAAAATTGATTGTCGATGAATCTAATAAGGACGCAACCCAAAAAAATTTCAACAATATCAAGCAAATTGGAAATCCGTAAATTTTTGGGAATTTGTATTTTAATGTCTGTAATACAAATTCCTAACTGCTGTCGCTATTGGAACCCTTTGGCAGGCAATCAAATGGTACAAGAATCTATGTCTTTGCCAAATTTTGAAAGATATAATCGAATCTGCACTTTAATGACAACGAAAAAGAGTTACCGAGGGATCATCAAAATTACGACCATCTATTTAAAATTCGACCACTCATCGAGACACTGCAAAATAACTTTAGAAAAATTCCGTTGGAGCCCTGTCTTGCAGTAGATGAGCAGCTTTGTTCCACTAAAGGTAAAAGTGGACTTAAACAGTACCTACCCAATAAATCCCATAAATGGGGGTTCAAGTTATCACTTTCTGGCAAATAAGGTTTCTCGTATAACTTCGAGATTTATACAAGACAAGAGAATGACGAAAGCAAAAGGTATCCTTCCAAGAAAAACTTGGGTGCCAGTGCAAATATTGTGATACGTATGGCACGAGAAGTGCCAAGACACGAAAACTACAAAATATTTTTCGATAACTATTATTCATCGGTACCCGTTGAACTAACAAAACAAGGAATTTTGTGCCTGGGAACCATACGTAAGAATAGGATTCCTAATAGCAAGCTCCTCAACAATAAAGAAATGCAAACTTTTAAAAGACGAACATCTATGGAATTCACGGCAAATATAGAAAATGTGGAGGTTACAACCGTGGCTTGAAAAGACAAAAATTTGGTGGCATTAATCTCAATTTTTGTTGGTCGTAATCCGATTCAATCTGCCAAGTGAAATGACAAAAAGAACAGAACCAGAATTCAAATTGATTGCCCTCAAATCATTAAAGAATACAACGCATACATGGGAGGTGTTGATCTTCCTGACAGCCTTATCGGAAGATACAAAATACTGCTGAGATCGTAAAAATGGTACATGCGTATATTCTATCATCTGTTAGACGTAGCTATGGTCAATTATTGGCTATTATATTAGTGAGTTCAAGAAAAAGAAAAAAACCGATCCAAGGCGAATTTTAAGCTTGGCAAATTCTAACATTTAACAAATTGCCTATTATTAAATAGACCATTAAAGATTCGATAAATAGGCCAATGAGCCTTTATTTGTTCAAATAAAAAATTATATTATATTTTTACGCTGTCTTTAAAATATAAATTTTGAAACGTATTTTCGAGGTAGTCCAAGTAAGGTGAAAAATTTAGTAAAAAAAAGTTGAAAAGTGAGTTGCCTTGCGATATAAATTCGTGTAAATTAAAATATTTCACGATTTTCATTTAAAATTACTTAACCCTTTAATCAGTCCGAGCTCGGATAATCGCGGGTTTACTACAAGAGTAGTTCGACTAGTACATATTATAATTTAAAAATATTAAATTATAATACTTAGGCGATATTTTTAAATTTACAATTTGAATATTTTATATTGGTTTTCAATTTCTAAAAGTGTTCATTTCCTCCATTATTTATCATTCAATTAAAAATTGTCGTAAAAAAATATTGGTGTTATAATAAAAATTGATGTAACGTTTCAAACATTTATTTGGTAAAAAAATTCATCTTGAATTTTTTTTAAAATGGTACGAGTTTATTTTCTCCTATTCAAAGAATAGTAATGATTCCCAAAATGAACGCGCTTCATAAAGTAAAGCGATATGATTTAAAAAAGAAATCTTAAAAGGGCAAGTAGTTTAATTAAACAAATCCAGACTGCACAAAAAATGATTACAAATTAATTTTTGATATGTTTGGTTATCACGCAGAATTTTTGAAATTCAAATTGACTAAATTGACAACTCTGTCGAATCAGTTCGAGAAGGCTTAAGAAAGCGTTTATTGATTCAAAAAATACTTGCGTCATTGCGTTTGAAACCATAAATTGGCATAAACTTACCAAAGTGACAGTTGTTAATATAAAGAGCACTACCAAAAATTCTAAATTTTCAATTTTTTTTTTGTCTCTATCTCTGCAATCTTTTCTCGGGCTCAAGGCACTCCCAACTCTTTCGCAATTCCCTTTTAACGTCCCACCTTACGCCGTTGCCAGCCAACTCGAGGACGTACGGCTATAGACCCCCTTTTGTTTAACCACCTGCACATTGCATTGCTTCATGCCAGCCTATAGTACTGACATGAAAGGTGGGTCGACCCATGGATTCCGCACTCTCAACAGGGGGTCATAGATGTGTTCATCGTCATCACCGATCGTAATCAGATGATGAGAAATCCCTTTTGCATCCCACCCCTATTGGGATTCGAACCCGGTACCTCCCGATCCAACCACTACACCGTTTGGTCGGTAAATTTTCAATTCATGATAGGAAGTTTGTGACGATGACATGATTCGGGAAGATATGCAATACCATGGAATAATAAAATAATTTGTGCAACTTCATGTACCACTGTTGATGAACGCTGAAATTATTGATTGATTGATTGATTGATTGATTTAGTGTGTACGACCAAGCCTAAGGCAAGTTTCCCGGAATACGCCGGGTCCACCGTACACCCTTTTACGAATAACAAAATCGAGGGAAAGGAAAGGTATGTTAGTAGTAAAGAATCAACCCGGTTCCAGACACCATGGCGGTTGATAGTTAGTAAATAAGACAACACAAGACAACACAATTTCTAAACTAAATGATTGTTAACTGCTTGTTGTTCCTGGAGCGTTGAGTCCGGCTAAAACTTTGTTACTGAAAATTAGGATTAAATTTAATCCCTTTAAGAATGATTAATTCTGGAACAACCTTAGATTCTGAAACAAACTAAATTATTTATTAGTATTCTTAAGATAAACACTTCTCTATGATCTTATTAATCTAAGCATACTTAAAATTACATTCGCCTCAATCCTAGGCTACCTAAATAATTCAATAAATAATTTAAAAAGTCCTTTATGTGACACCCCTACAAATTTTAATAATTAAACTTATATTAATAAATAATAACTGATGAAAAAAATAAATAGGGTTCCACTCCTGGTTTTTTCATCCTGGAATCCCAATGTCTCCAATCCGATCCGAAAACTACAGTTTAACTCCAAACTATATGAAGTATTTTCGTGATCCTGCCACTTAAGGTGTAGAAGTTTGATCTGTGATGGCTGTTCAGACCCAAAATTAAAATTATAAGAACCAATTAGTTACTAAAGTATGAATTCAGTATAGGAATTCCGTGCAGTTTAGTAAAATGAGCTAAACTAGAGTTTTTATCAGTTGTTTTATCCGTTCAACGATTATTTTCAATATTTTCTATAAATTTTCAAATAAAATTAATCAATTCGCATGTAGAGGGTTTTCAAAAGCACCCTATAACTTTTATTTTAGTATAAATTGTTCATACTAAATTTGCACGGAATCCCTATACAGAACTGAAGTTCTGTAATTTAGGAGAATAAAAATCAAAAAAACATAATTTTAAAACTACCTGTCCGCTATTCACGTCAAATTTTTGGAAATCTGCGTTGAATCCCTACGAACACCTATGAAAATCAAGATCGAAGCTAGTTAATTATCACTAAACACCATTTTTTAAAATTTAATTAACATTATTAAATAAGAGCTTAAACTCCCATTATTTAGTTATTAAACCTGCCATAGTACAAGTAACCAATTAAATTTCCCACCATAGACCAATATATCTGAAAATCCAAATCAAATAATATTAATTCATGTAGTTGGAGCTCGTGAACATAAGTATAATTCTATAACAAATTATTGTAATTTGATACATATTTTTGCAATTTTCATCAACCCCAAGCTGCATGCTCATCATAACGGAAATATCACGCAACTTCGGAAATAAATATATTAATATTGTACTCTATGTACTAAAAATCATACAAATAAATCAGAAGCAATCTGATGATTAATAAAAAATTGTTTTTTTTTTTAATATTGGATTCCCAAACCAATCATTTCATAGGCCAACGAGGATGCAGCAATGCTCTGGAACCCTATTTAAACTAAAACTTAATAAGAAAATATCCATATTTTGTTGTTGCAGCTCACGTCATCCAATCGCATCCCCTTCCAGGCTTGCATCAAGACGAAACCTATAATACAACATAATGACTCATCCTACCTTGATCCCAAAAATACCATTCAAACTTTACCAATAATAAAAAATAATTAATAAGTTAAATAGAAAAAAAAAAAAAAAATATTTTAAATTTAAACTGTATACATATTGAATAATTACACAAAAGACTCCATTTAAATTAATTTAAAAATTAATATAATTCTACATTGCCTATACTACTCCACATTAAAATCAAAATACCCAAACAAATCGTGTCATGTGAAATACCTATTCATTTAATGTACCTTCATCCGTCCCTCGCGGTATTTTTGACCAAAATCGAATATTATTTTTCTAATATCTTATTAAATTCCTGTGTTATCTTTCGTTTTAATAAATAAAATTAAAACTAAAAGTGAATTTTATATTTGCTTAGTGCAAATTTACTGATAAATTTATTTTGGTAATTTTTGCCCAAAGGAACTTTATTTAGTTACTTTTTTAAGGGCCGAATGAAGGTTAATATAAATTATATGACCCATTCGATTCAATTTACTCGATTATACGAATTACTCATATAAGAATCCCATTTGAATCGAAAAAATAATATTTGTGTTGCGTATGGGTCGCTCTTGGTATATAAAGAGCACTTTAAATGAACAGAACGAATGAAAACAACACCAGGAAAAATATTAGAATCCTGCTACAATATTAAACCCCTCACACACATACAGAAAACAAGTATTTTTATGTACTCTTTATGCGTAAGCAGATTGTAGAATCAAAATGAAAACGCATACGTATAAAAATATTCTCATTTAATCCTTTATATGTGTTATGTGTAGACGAGGACGTAGTTTTCATTGTACACTACTACACATACAACACTTCAATGGCGAGATTACCTGCTATAAAATGTTATGGAGAATTATAATATACTGTTGTTGTTGAATATATTTCTAAAATGACGACGAACATACACACGGCCGCAAATACAGTTCAGAAAAACAAAAAATCAATCGCATACTACGAAATATATTCATTTCTATATATTATATAAAGAATATAATTGTGTCATTTATACAAAATAAAAATACAAATAATCTCATAAGAGTAAAGAGAGAAACAAAAAACTTGAAATTTCATGTACAGAAACAGAAAATTAATTGCGTATATCTATTTGATCGATTTTAATTACATCTAAATATGAGATAATGTATTTGAATTTTATACACTAAATACACAAATTTAAGAGGCATGCATCATTAAGCGAAAAAGATCAAAAGCTTGATTTAATTCGCTACAAATTAAAAACATTGCCTGGGTAATGCATCCCGATGGATTGCATTTTATCCATATTTATATTTAAATTTCACTATTGTTACACACAATTATTCACTTAATTAAATTTAATTCAAATAAAATAAAATAAATTATATATTTAAAACTTTACACTACATTAAACAAATAAATAAAATTAATTAAATTAAATTAAAATTATATTCTCGAAGAAGACGAAAAAAACACGTCCTACTTCTTCGAGCGTCAACGACCGACCTGTTGATGAACGCTGAAATTATATAAACAAATTATTAAATGCTATTTTATTGTAATTAAATTTCAAACTTAGCTTTATTACAAATCCTTATCACAATTGTATGGTTTTATACCCAAATTATTATTTTGACACAAATATTTAATGATTCTTAAACTTTTTATTATAACTCAATTTTGTAGATTCAATTAGTAGCTCATTTGTGGAATATTGTGTACTAGATATATTTAAGTTAGCTATTCATTGTAAGATGTCACTATGTTGCAATTATCAAAGATTACAATTAATTATAAGAAAAGTGGAGTTTTGAAAAGTGGTTTTCCCGGGAAAAAACTAGCTGACGATGATTGTACAGAAAATTGGTCATTCTAAAAAAGGCGATTAGACAGTCAACACAAGCGATTAATAAAGGCGATTTAAAATTGTATTTTATTATAAATAAAGTTTAAATTATCAAAAATTATCTAGTTATCCAAATTTGAATTTAATTGAAAATAAATCAAGTGGTTTCATTGAATGTTGTGGTGTTTTATTTAACAAATTCCTGATCCAGCAAAAATAAAAATTTGTGCAAATTGTACCAAATTTGCTCAACCACGACGGTTTGAATTCCAAATGAAAAATAAGGGCCCAATGTTTTTCAATTTGGAACAACTAAAAGTCGTTACTAAAGAACTGCTAAGTACAGGGAACACAAAAAATTGATGTCTTAAGTAAAGCAGACTTAAACACAGACTTAAAAATCAGTTCGAAAATGATAAATATACAAATTATATTACCGCTGACCATTATAAATTATTTTAATATGGCTGAACTGTTTAAAATGATTGGGTTTGTCTAACAGATTGGTGTATACTCATGCGACTGGATGATTGGTTCGAAATTCAAAATGTTGTAAACAATTTTTCTCAAATATATTATTATGCATGTGTGATACAAATATACGGAGTTATTGTACCTATAGCAGAGTTAATCTCGTGTAGGCATAATTCTACTGCTATTGACGATTGTAAAAGTAGAGAAAGCGCCTCTCGAGGACAATAGTTAAAATGATGCACCTGATAAAATGACATTTGTCACAAATGCAACGAAAAAAAATTTAGCAATGCGGTAATTAAAAATTATTTTTATAGTCCGAAATTAGAATAATTTACAATTATTAGCAATCCGGTAAGTAAAAATTGTGTTTACAGTTCAAAATTGGAATTATTTACAATAATTTCAAACGTCAAATTATCAGGTACATCAGTTTAAAAATTTTTCACTAGGTGGAATCCGTGATGCTCCAATCGTCAATAGGTGCATTTTTAATTATCTTCTGATGGTACACTCTAAACCTAATATATAATTATCCAAATATTTTGTTAGTGATTGGTCTTTGTTTTTATTAACAGTATGCTAAAACAAATAAATGAGGGTATAGCGACAAAGCAGTATCTTAGTTTGCCATATTATGATATTATAAGTGGACATTCAAGTATAAACAATCTAGTGGTAATATTTATATGCTGTTCACATATGTGTCTGTTAAAAGCAAAACATACTCTTCCACCAAAAAATTATTTTTTGAGATATAGATGGCGTTGGAACTGTAATGTTAAAACCTATCATATGCAATCTAATATAGGTTACAAAATCAGTCTTATCCCTTTCAAAAATTAAATAGAAAACTGCTACTAGAATCAAAACCTTACCTTATCCAACACTGAATTTACAGCAAAACGTTACCTTATCCACAAAAAAAAACTATCCGTACAACAAGCATAATACATCTTATCCCTTATACGCTTTTTTCTAACTGTATTTTGTACAGCAAAATAAACCTTATCCATCAAAATTAACCCGATACTAAAAATTTGTTTACTGCACGTGTGAGACATTATGCAGTGTTAGTATTATTATGGTTGTGAAAAGTCGCAGTTTTAGTAACTATTTTTTATTTTTATTTTTTTTAATAAACCGTTGAAAAATGAGTGATAATAATTTTGCACGAAACGTTGTAAATGGTGAAAAGGCACGAAAAGCTACGGTCAACAAATCGAACTGGAAAAGGGAACAGCAAAAGTCAAAGAGGTACAAACAATTTAATTAAAAATATGGTTCATCCCCTAAATAATTAAATTTATTTTAGGTATATTCGTAAAGCGTTACCTAAAATGCGAAAATGCTCTCATAAGGCGGCTATTTTTCACTGTAAAATGATAAAAGGATTCGATGCGCTAAGCTTTTCCGATTCATTTTATGCATGTAAAGATAAAATTTCACAGGATGCTTTTATTTTAATGTACACGAAAATAAGTTTACCGAAACGAAACCGAGGTAAAGGTGGGCCCCCCAAAAAATTCAGTGTGCAATATTTAATGCGAAAACAAAACCCAAAACTCGTTAGAATATGTCAAACCAGCTTTGCGAATATTTTGGGAATAACTAAAGTACGAATTAAAGGAATAACGAAAAGACATTTTGTGCAGAAATCAGCACCTGTTGAAAATAGAGGAGGCGATCGCATATCTAAGAAATAATAATTTCGATTAATAGACTCTACAGAATGTTTTCAACTGATTATTCAGCACTGGGAGTCAAAAGGAGCTATTTTCGTTATGTGTTTAATCGCAATTTTAATATCGGTTTTAAAGCACCATCATGTGATATTTGCAGTACTTGCCAATCTTTCAAGGAGCAACTAAAATCGGAAATGGACACGCAGAAAAGAAATTTGTTGATGACGACATTACGAGTGCATAAATTGCGCTCAAAAGCATTTTACACATTGGCAAAAGAGGAAAAGGAAACCCTGGAAACATTTTCCTTTGACTGTCAAAAAAACATGCTGTTGCCGAAAGTGGCTGATCAGGCAGCCTACTACAGCAGACAACTATACCTTTACAACCTTGGTATTGTTCAAGGGACTTCAAAAGCACACCTTAGAAACGATAATGTGTTCCTCTATCTTTGGACAGAGAACGAGCGGCCCAAAGGTTCTAACGAGATCGCATCAGCAGTCTACCATAGACTTCAAAATACTACGTTTAATAGGCAAATTACGACAGTTAGATTTATTTGTGATGGCTGTGGGGCGCAAAACAAAAATACCACAATGATGGCAATGAGTTCTTATTGGTTAAGCTTGGAGGCTCCTAGTCAGCTAGGCAGCTACTATATTTAAGCCACCTGGGCAGTGGCATTTTAAATTTAATGCATCGAAAAGATTTATACTAAATCGACTTCCAAACAAAACAATCGTGATTCGCGGCGAGGCAGCTTATCTCTCAGATCTAGGTGTGGCAAAATCGGTTCTAAAGAAGGGGAAATCATTACAAAATATGGTAGTATCTATATTACCTCAAAATGTGCCAGTAAAACCAGAAAAACTCAAAGACGTCGACAATTCGTCGCTCAAAAAACACTTTGGTAAAAATTGGCAGTCAAACGAAGACCTTACCTTTTATAAAAATATTTTGGAAGGAACACATTTATGGCTCCTAGATGAAGAAACATGTGAGGCACCTGAGGAAGAAGTAGAATTAAGAATATAATAAATAATACGTTGTAAGGAAGTGTAATGGTGTCTCAAACACTATTTTCAGTTGGTTTTAAGTTAAATGTGAAATGAATTCTAATATTCTATGTTAAGTTGAATTAAGTTTTAGTCTGAGTAACAAAATGTGATAATACTATACTCGTAGTAATAAATTATTACAGAACTGAAATTATTATTATATTTACGGATAAACTGATGAATAATTTTTTATAAGTTAGAAAAATAAAATTAATTTTCAAAAGCTTAAAAATTTTCATTTTTTTAATATACAATAAAATCAAATCAAATTAGACCTTATCCCGGTCAGTTTATTGCAAATCACACCTTATCCATAGGTGAGTAGCAAAATCATTCTTATCCATTTTATTTTTAATTTTTCCGCAGATTTAATTAATTTAAAATATCTAATACATAATTTTTAAATTGCAATTTACCGTCATCCGTTAATAAAATATATAAAAGTCGTGTGTCTATTAATATTTTAGAAACAGGAAGTCTTTCTCATTTATCTCATAATTATCTAAAATGGACAAGAGTACGTTTTGCTTTTACCCAACACTTCGCAGGCATCAGCAAATCATACAGCAAATCAAAGCAAAAATAATAAATTTTAAAAGGAAATTACGTGCATTTATAATGATTATTTTTCCCCCGTTATCTATTCTAAATCAATGCCCAAAATTGAATCTTTATTTAGAGTGTTTTGGTTAATTTGTTGTTCTAATTTCAAGAACCAATTTTTTCCAAAGCGGACGCCGAGTTTTTAAATATTTCAATATTTAATTTGTTTGAAAACACATCCATTATTGACAACGTCCAAATTAACAATGTAGATAAAGAACATGAAACGAAGGAAGAAAATAATAATGTTAATGTTACGGATGAGACGATTCACCTTACTTCAATAAATTTAAAATATTTTAAAAGAATCGTTGAATGAAATTGAGTGTACTTCAGAAGAAGCTTAAGATCAAAATGAATTGTATTGTGCTGATTTTATAAACTTTTGCACTAAAAAGTATTTTACGTACTTACCCTTATAACACTCTTTTTTTACAACATTTTAAAAAACCAATCCGTGTGTCTAATGCCAATTGTGAAAACTAGTTCAATATTGTTAAGCACCATTTGATAAAAGAGCCGAACCAAAAGTTGGGAAAATTTATTGACAGCCTTAGGGGAAAAACCATATTAGTTAACAATTCAATAAGTTTAGCGCCTCATTTTTCACATACAGATAAAATACAAATCTGTTAATAGAAAGGCATTATACCTACCATCAACACCATTATCTAGGCCCAAAATTAAACCACAGAACGAAGTGAATCCAGATGATCCCAATTTAGAGGAGTTTTTGGGAAAGAATGTAAGCAGAAAAAAATAAGTTTGCAGGGCGCGCTGCACTACATAGATATATCAAACCAAAAAGATTGCAATTTTTCAATAAACAGTATTTCGAAAAACCGGGCAACGAAGAATTTTGTTTAAACGTATTTAATTTTAATTCAACCGGGTGGGATGTCCCCCTTAATAATGTCTGCTTCTCTTCCTTACACGGGACAAATTATCTTATTTCAGATTTTTGTATATTTCTACGCTACTTTTACTTACGGAAACTATTGCTGTCGTAGACCCCGTATTAGGAATAAGAATATTTCAGATACGGAGCCAAACATTTGTCGCAATAAACGGCGAATTTATTTACTTGGCTGTTTAAACAGCCACTGGATAATTGTTATTGATCTTTTTTTTTTATTTGTTTCGTATAAATAAAAAGCCCAGAAAGTTTTAAATGAATTACAAGAAGCTTGGAGCGACCCGTTAGAAACTTCTAAAACTGAAGCTGGCTAGTCCTTCCCATTACAGCGCGATAGCTATCATACAATTGTGGTCCGCTAATCATCTATGATATATGTATGTAGATGTAACTTTCTATAACCAACATAATCCTAAAATTCGAATATTTATCAGATTTAAATGATTACAGAAATGAATTAAAATAATTAATTGCAAAAAATTCCTCATGTGTCTTAAATCATTGCCTAATTTGCTTTCAAATTATAGTAGCAACTGATCACACCATAAAATCACTGAGATATATACATGGATACGGCATAGGCAACAATTCATGGTACAAGAAAAAAAACGAAGAAGAAGAAAAAAGCTTGCGCCTGTGTGACAGAGAACGTATTTTTTTCCTTGTCTTGAATTGGTTTCGAATTTTCCGAAATGAAATCATATAAACCTATCCTTCGTACCGCTATAATTACATAGTAGGCTATGACCTTCGAGTCAATAAATGCGTTGTTTTTTTTTTTCAATACACTAAATTGTTCTTTCACATTTTTGGTTTTACAAATGTTTAGTAAACAAGTTTGTTTATGTTCGAAAGTTTGACGCTTCGTTTTGTTTTTATTTATTTTCCAGGTGTGTATTGAAAATTTCAAGGGAAGATAGTGAAAAATAATTTAAATATTTTTCGAAGATAAGTAGTGCAATGTGTGAATAGTTCAAATAATGCTTCAATTAGTTAATCAGTCTCAAAATCTTTGTATGTTTATTGAGTCAAGTTTAATATTAACAAAATTATTTTCGAATCCAGTACGGCCCTTTTTCGGAATTAGCTTTTTAGAGTGTGAGGCATATATAAAATGAACGGTACAACTAAAAAAATACTTGTACCATTCGTTTTTGCTGTTTACTATGATAAATATTTTGCATGTCGTCTCCATGTATATATCTCAGTGCATAAAAAGAGTGTAAAAGCAATGCCTTCTAGAATATACAAGCCATACTCTGAAAGCAAAAATTATTATTTTTAATTTTCATCGACATAGTGTAGGTGGCAGTATAGTTAACTAAAAAGCATTTTGTTATGTAAACAAACATTTTGTTTTTTTTTAGTTCAAAATGAAATTTCTCGTGAAACGGAGTTTGTTAATTTTTTATATTCCATTTACCATATAATTAAAAACGGATTAAAAATAAATTGTAAATATTAATTATTATATTATTTTGTGCTAAATTTTAAAAGAAAATAATGCATTTGTATTATTCAAATTATCAAATACATAACCTTAATTTTTCTCTATGCATAATTTTTACGTGAAATTTATTTTGTCTTGATTGTTTAATAACACTATTACATACATACATTTCAGATTAGATAATTAATATAATAAGTAGATTATTTGCTTAAAGGATTAATGATCAGCGAAATCATTACAAATTTATTGTGAAATTGGGAAATATTAACAGCAACTGGAAAGAACTTATAAGGAAAAAATCTTCGAATATCAGAAAAGGAACTTGTGCAGTGCCTTATTTTAGCAGGTCCACCATGTCTTCAACTTAGGTATAGCTAATTTATAGTCCAATAGTAATTTTATTTTCTGATTGCTTATTTTTTTGGGGGGGTTTTCAGATAAACGTTCTATCCGAGAATCCATTAAACTGGGAGCAACTAGAAGACCCAATACGTGAACTAAATGACAACAATCGCAATGTATTTTATGTTTTTAAGTTAATGGCTTATTAGACAAATTAATTTGAACAGTTAATTATACTCTATTCAGATATAAGAGTGCTTTCAAGACGTAAGGGTGCTTTTACTCTGCAGCTTTGATAAAATCTAGTAACACATTTTTACCACCTTAACATTTGTAAAAATCTGGATTAATTTAAAATGTATTAATGTAAAAATCGAAATGTACGCATGTCACTTAAAAAAACAATTCAATGCAAATATCTTAATTAGATATTTATACAAAAATACCTATTTTGCTATCCTACCTAAGTCAAAATATCTGGAGATATAAAATTTGTTGCTAGGTAGGAGCGGATAGTTAATAATTGTCAATTATAAACTAAAAACTTAACAAAATAAAATAAACAGACAAATTTTAAGCATGATTTTTAAAATGTTGCTTTTATGTTAGGTACATTTTTATTTTATTTAATACCCCTATTATGGTTCTCACCTCACCGAAAAACTTCATACAAATCTAGTCACCTTTGCATAGTATTTCTCGGTGAGGTGAGAACCATAATAGGTGTATAACATTTTAAAAAAAAAGTTCTTTGTACTAGAATTTAATTCTTTTAAAATAACATTATAGGAGTTTTGACCATTTTCAAAATTAGTTATTCACTTGGTTTCAATTGATTTACTTTATTAGTTAATTTAAGTTATACTTTTATTAATTTAAAAATTAAATAATTAACATTTTCATACAAAATTTATTTACCTACATTAAAACAATAATTCCTTTTCTTCATATAATATAATCACAAATTCAAATATAATCAGTATCACACATATTGAAATTAAATATTTAAAAATAATTTAAAAGATACATTAAAATTGTTAGTTGATTAAATAATCCAAAAAAAAAAAAATTATTTATTGATATTCAATGCAACAATCTATTCCTAATAATATTATGTATTTATATTTAAATTACATCACAGATTCAAAATAAATAAAGTATAATTAAACATTTATATGTATTTTGAATTTAATTTTTAATATGATATTTTAATTAAAATACTTTTATACAATGTGTTTCGTCGGCAAGGGACCGGCCGGAAAATTCGGAATATTTATGTAAAATTATCGCAAAAAATCCTGTTAAAGTGGGAGTCTAGCTGTAAAATTGCAAGTTATTACGTTTTCAATTTTTTGAGTAATGTTGGTGACCCCTTTTCACATTTTTCATGATATCTCCCAAGTTATGGGCTCTATTTTAATTCTGTTTGCAGTTTTTAAAAGCTTATGAGTCCCTTTATTTTCTAATTTTGCACACTTAACCAGTTTTTTTTTTGAAATAATGTCACAAATTATGGGAAAATAACATTTTTTTTTTTTTAAAAAAACTACTACTTTAAAAAAAAGAACTGTAAAGGCACTGCCCCATGGAAGATGGTAAACCGGCATTTTAAACCATCAAACTTAATTTTTGGCTAAATTGTTTCACTTTGCATTAGTTCCACCTTATTCTAAGAAAATTTTATTAAAGTTGATTTAAATTCATTCAAAAAACTTCAATTTTATATTTTGTCGGCCGTCAAGCAAAAATCCATCCGTCAGAATATAAAATTAAGGGTTTTTGAATGAAATGAAATTATATTTTCTACAAATAAGGCGGAACTTATAGATTCGAACTATTTTTTAATAATTTTGATATTGAAAATCAAACAATTTGGTCAAAAATTGGATTTGACGTTTTGAAATATCGGTTTGCTGTTTGTGCATGGGGCATAATGCCTTTAGTCGAAAAAATGTCCGATTAACACAGTTATTTTATTTATTATTACTCATCTTCAGGATAATATCTACAAATTCACAAAACATTGTTACTAAACTAATTTATAAAATATTCGAACAGCAATTTATCGAAGAAAGGGCGTTTATAGCCATTTTCCAAAAAAATGGTCGCTCTCAGGTATAGTGATGTTATCTAACCAAATCTGTTTAGCCTGATCTTTTAAATGATCGAGGAAATATGTAGCACTAGTTAAACAAAATATTTATGGTAAATATTTTTGTTGTTGAAGTTTAAGATACAGGGTGTCAAATAAAAAATACATACATGGTATTGTATTTATTGCTATAGAAAAAAAACTAATTATTCGAAAATTATAAAATTAGGCTCATTTGAAAGATAAATGAATAGGGATTATAAAATAATTATATAAAGCATCATTCACCTTATCATCTTTTATTTCTTCTTTTTCAAAATTGCCGTCGAAACTTTCTTTTTCAAATTTCTCAAATTTGCGAATTTTCTTTTTTCTTTTATCTTTTTCCTCATTTAGTTCTCTACATACTAAAAAATCAGCACAACATCTCGTTTCGTTTTCTTGCAAAATAGCTACGTTTAAGTATAAAAAATGTGTAGATTGTCATACTTAAATGTATCTTAAATGATTAATAGAACTAAATGAGGAAAAAGATCAAAAAAGAAGAAAAAATATTTGCAAATTTGGGAAGATTCAAAAAGAATGTTTCGGTGGCCATGTTGAAAAAGTAGAAATGAAAAATGGTAAGGGGAATGGTGATTTATATAATTATTTTATAATCCCAATTCATTTATCTTTAAATGAGCCTAATTTTATAATTTTCGGATAATTAGTTTTTTTTTCTATAGCAATAAATACAATACCGTGCATGTATTTTTTATTTGACACCCTGTATCTTAAACAACAACAACAAAATATTTTGTTTAACTAGTGCTACATATTTTTTCGATCATTTAAAAGATCAGGTTAAACAGATTTGGTTAGATAACCTATACCTGAGAGCGACCATTTTTTCAGAAAACGGCAATAAACGCAATTTCTTCGATAAATTGCTGTTCGAATATTTTATGAGTTAGTTAGAAATAATGTTTTGTAAATTTGTAGATATTATGCTGAAGATGAGTAATAATAAATAAAATAACTAAATATGTTAATGGGACATTTTCTCAACTGACAGTTCCTTTTTTTAAAAAGTAGAGGTTTTTTTAAGTAAAAAAATGTTATTTTCCCATAATTTGTTACATTCTTTAAAAAACCTGGCTAAGTGTGCAAATTAGCCAATAAAGTGACTCATACGCTTTTAAAAACCGCAAACAGAATTAAAATCGAGCCCATAACTTGGGAGATACATACATAGGCTGTATTCCAAACGGATACTTATTTGTGGAACCTGTCTAATTCAAATAAGTAACTTGGCGAGGTAACTTATTTTCTATCTCTTTCTTACCCAAAAATCTAATTTGTAATGTCAAAAAAATACTTTAACCTTTTGATTCGTCATTTATTTTAAAACGCCTGTTATTTTGCTTAACTGAGTAATTCTGAAATTTTATAATATTTTTCGCGCTAAATATCCTTTTTTGGTAGCTTAAGACTAAGAGCCAACATAATAACACTTAAAAATCCATTATTAGTGTATTGAATCCCAAAAATTAGGTTTAAAGTGATGTACGCAATTGTGTACAGTACGAGTGAAAGGGTTAAGGTATTGGTTTATGTTATGTATATGTATGTTTATTATAATGGATATGTATGTAAAAACCACAAACACAAATAACATAAATTTAAAATACATATAATTAAAATAAAATTATCCCAAGAATAATAAATTTAATAATAATAAATTAAAAAACAAAAATCGCTGTGCAGTAAATATTGCGCATTTTTGTTCTTTTGATGCAGCTGTCAAAATAAGTAAGCTAAATCAATTGGAATGACTTTACTTACTTATTTAAAATGGCGGCCAAATAAGTCAATAAGTATCAAATAAGTATCGTTTGGAAAACAGCCATAATCATGAAAAATGTGAAAAATTGAAAACGTAATAACTTGCAAAGTTTTACAGTTAGACCCCCACTTTAAAAGACTTTTTGCGATAATTTTACATAAATATTCCGATTTTTCTGGCCGGTCACATGCCGATGAAACTCATTGTATTCATCACTTATAAATATAACAGACAATTTTAAAGGAATTCAATATAATCTAATTACTAAGAGTATAATTTTCTTTTGGTTTTATTTTTAAATGTGGACGTTGTCAGAGCGTGAATTGCACTATTTTTGTTCTTAGTGTAATTGTTCAACAAAATATTGCACCAAACGACTACAGATTTTTCGGTCAAAACTAGGTGGTCGTTAGAACAATTACACTTATCATCAATCATATAGTCAGTTTTTTCTAATATTAAAAATTTTAAAAAAGCTTTTCGATTTGCTAAATTTAGGAATTGTTTGTCGAAACTTCCGATTAAAACACTTTAAAAGCGGAAACCCCGATATTTAAAGAAAATTGTGATAGATATTTTAAACCGCCTCGATCTAATTTTAAAATATATTCTAAATTACTTTGGGAATCTAAATTTAAATCGTTATTGGAAATTAAAATGTTGGTACAATTAGTGCATTTCACCTTCTCACTCACCTTACGCCCAATATACCCCGCAATAAATATCAATGTTGAGATGTTTTCTTCGGCTACTTCGAAGTAATCTGATGTTTGAAGTACTGCATCCGCCAAATCCTGGTCGATGTCCACATCTACATAATTCATCCGATCTGAAATCGTCAAAAAATCTTTTAGGGCAATTTGGTCCTTTTTGAAATTTAGTTTTAATAGGCTAGAAATTTTAATTTTTTTTCAGATTGAATTATATTTTGCACCGAAATGTGGTAGTTTGTTCCCGACATCCGACGATATTTTCCGAATCGAGCCTCTAACGGATCTGTTTGGAATTTTCCGAGTAAAATGTATTTTAATTTAATTTCATCAAACAGATATTGAATTAATAAAAGCATGCTCGATGTTGTATGTAGTAAGGCTGAATAAGTCTCTTTACTTAATTTAAATTGATGTTCCTGTTCAGGACAATTCCAAGATTGAAGCCACAAAGCAAAAGCTTCAAGAAATTTGTAATTTGATTGACCTAAACTAAACACCGGTCGCGCGAATTCGTTTAGTTTATGAAACTCATTAGAATAATTTTTTACGTTAACCACGCTCCACCATTTCCAGATAATTGTAACAAAATTCGCGGTACCCGGATTTAAATTTAAAATTTTGTTTTTATAATAATAATCTAATGCTGAAATGTTTTTGTCGTCAAATAATTTAATTGCCAAGTGAACATTTTGTTTTTCGAATGAATTTGGAAACAGTACTTTATGGGATATAGCTGGAGCTTGACTGACCGAACAGCTTCCGTGATTAAATATTGACTCGAGATCTTTAACGTTGGCACAAAAATCAATGTCAACTAAATCAAATTTAGGACACTGAAAAGTTTTAGCATTTAGCCAATTATTTCTTACGCATTTGAGTAAATGCACAGAATCAAACAAAAGGAATATTTTCTCTGTTGAATTAAATTTTGAAAAAAAATATGGCTGCAATTCCCGACCTCCACAAAGCTCTTTAAAAAGTTTACGGTTAATTTGGTTGTTATCAGTAATAATAGATACAACCTCATACCCTGATTCATTGAGATTTAAAATTTTATTTGTGCAATTAAGAAGAAACGCAGTGTCTTGCGACTTACATGGAAATAAACCGACTACATCTTTGCTTTGGGAGTATAATGAAGTGATCATAAATGTGTGTACCGTATTTGCAGCTACAAATTCGGGTTTGTCTAAAGGTTCATTTTGCGCGATTCCCTGAATATTGTTAGCTTTATATGTTATGGCCGACTTTAGATATATTTCATCTAATAAAAGATTTACAAATTTGTTAGATTCGCCAGATTTTAATAATTTTGATTTTAAATAATTTAAATGAATAGAACCCGTTTTTGCGCTACCGATATTGAAAGATTTTAAATATCCTGGAAAAGGCAAAACTAATAATTTAGATTCGCGAAGATAATTATATGCGGCCGGAAATGTATACGAAAAAGTGCCGAAAAAAGTAAAGTGTCTGACGAGTATCAAGGCGATTTTAAATTAACTAAATTTATTTGCTCTTGAATAAAAGTTAAACTCCTACGCTTATCTATATATTTCTCATCATTAATTAATTCATTTAAATGTTCATTGATATTATCAAATGCATCGCGAGAATCTACTAAATCATCTGCATTATCTTCTAAATGAGTAATAAATGAAATAAATTTTGAAAAATTATTAATTTTAATTTTACTCTCAATATTGAATAAAATTTGTAAGTTTTTATTTCACGATCGTTTTCAAATATTTTAGTAACAAGGTTATTATCAATAAAAAATGAGAAGCACATAGACGGAATTCCTTCAGAACTAATTTTAATTTTATAAACAAGTAATGCTAAAGTTGCACAAAATCCCTATACTGGGGCTATTTCTGAATTCGATACGAATCCGTAAGTGCAACTTTCTTTAGAGAATAGTGCCGTTACGCCTTTAGAGAATAGGGTAGTAAAATTGAAATTAACAATTTTTAACAATTACAGTATCGAAAATGTTACTATTTGGACATCACCGATTCTCTGTAGACCAATTTATACTTTTATTCAATTATTTTTCATCATTATGGGTTCCAAATTGAAGATAATGGGGTATATACACGATACTCTAGCACGCAGATAAGCAAGCGATTTTTGCTAGATTGCGGCAAATGGTATACTCGATGCAAGCCAGCAAATAGTTAAAATTTTGCGAACGATTTAATTTATCGGCAAATTATTGTTTAGTGTCAATCATTGAGTTTAGACCATTTTTCATTTGGGAAATATTTAGAAACGAAGCTAACTGTTGTATTCGAAATAATTGTATTTCATATTTTGGAAAAAATTTAATTAATTTAGACAAAACTATGTAATAAAAATTCAATAGTTATTTTATAATCATAACTTTTCAATTAAAATTTTTGAAATTTTTTGGTACCACTTTTTCAAACAACTTTTTGGTTTTTGTTAATAACATAAAAAAATTTCAAAAAAGGTTTTTTATTTCAGTTTAGGTTTTGTACTCATTTTCAACATATTAAATATTTTAAATTTAAATTATTTAAATGTTGACGTTATTTTTAAAAACAACAAAAAACTTTCAATTATTCACGTTTTGAGCTTATATTTTTTATTCAGCGTAATGACATTTGCGTGCTGAGAAAAAAAAATATATTGCATTGCGAAAGCGATCGAGTATGGGATTTTACGCAAGAAATTTTGATGTATGCAAATCCGCCATATTTATCGAGTTGCAGTTTGCGAATTGATAAATTATCGAGTATGTGCCCCATTATTGTACATATTTAACTTTTCTACTGTACAGTGCAGTGCATAGTGCATACACTTTTGGTCTATTCAATTTGGTTTCAATTGACAATTTCAAACGTAATGAAACTTAACCTGAAAAGAGCGTTGTGCGGTAAGTGGGGGCAGCTCTACTTTTCAAAAAATCAAATTATCCCCACTCCGTTTAATTTTTTTTCTGAAATTTTTAGTATCTTTCTAATCGAAATTTTTAGCATCGTTGTAACGACGGGTATAATATTAATTTTTTTTCTTCCGCCGTTTCAACCAAGGGTTTGAACTACAACAACAACAAATAAATGTATAAATATAATAAATAGCAATTTAGCGCGGTTTTGGTAGTGGATCATACGATTTTTTTTTTGTTTTATGACGGGGGTCATAAAATCGAATTTGTTTTATTTTCGGAGGATAATTTTTTTTTTTGAGGATCAGTTATGAAGTGATCGAGAATAAATACGGACATATAATTAAAAATAAATTCCAGTAAAACATAAAATACAAAATAAAAGAACAAAAGATATTGTTAGTTTTTGTGTTTTGTCTGGAAAATTCGACAAATAGTGATTCCCGTAGAAATTTAAAGTTAAGGATCTAATTAAAAATCCATTGGGAATAAATAATAATAAGTTTGTCAGTTTATATAATCTCTAATTAATTAAAAAAGAAAAAAACGTTTAAAGTTTAGTCGTTTAGTGAAAATTGTGTTGAAATTTTGAGCATCGTGTTAAATATTACGACACCTAAGCAACGGTGTGTTCTAAGTCAGAACTGTTTTTTTTGTTGAGAAATGCTCAAAATATAACGAAAGTACTGAATACAGTGTAATGGTGATAAAATTGTTCAAATAAAGCATTTAATTAACTGTGTGTGATAAATTCGCTAAGCCAGAATATCAAAAACAATCAAATGTTACGCTAACTCAAATGATATTCCGGAATATTTATAGCGATTCATGTTTTATGACCAATTTAGTGACTGTTTTTAAAAGAAAAATTGGTTAAGTAATGTGCTAACAGTGAAAGCTACAAATTAACGGGATTAAATGATTCTAAAATAACCGCAACATAAGTGAAACACATTGTTGAAATTTAGTTGTCTTTAATACATCAAATTTTTATAAATACATTGATATTTATTCAATCAGGGATTATAACATAAAAATATCCACAAACGTATAAAAAAATTCAAATTTGTTTAATCCATCAATAACTAATAACGAAACCTAACAGAAAAAAAAAACAGTAATAATAATCTTAACAACAATAATAAAAGTGCAATTCCAAAAATAATACATTCATTCATAAACATAAAATATTTCTGGTGATATCATCTGCATCATATCCAGTTGTTTACAATACAAGGTCTTCAATCAACACTGCAACAATTCATCATCATCAGTAGCGGCTTGCAAGTTAAGATTTTTGTTGTTTTTTTTTTTTATTTATTATTTATTAAATATTTTCATTATTTTATTATTCTTATTAATTACAATATATTCTCTTATTTTTCTTACTTATTTTGGGTCTAATTGGTTTATATAAATTTACAATTTTATTTTCTATTCTAAGATTAGCTAGTTAGTTTAGAGTATAGGTTTATGTAGTTTTAATAATTCTGTGCTTCCTATTTGAAAAATTAAATATTTAATTCTTGGTATCGGTTTCTATTGTTTTTTTTGCTTTGTTTTTTTTTTATTCACAAATGTATTTCATTGTGTTTTTTTTTATTAATTTCATTCTTGATCTCAATAAATAAAACTGATTTCGAAATTTAAATTAAATCATGTGATCCGCTATTTTTCATTCAATATTATTATTATTATTATTTTTGTGTGATGACCGAGTAGAATCCTACGAGGGATGAGTTCGAGGTAGGTAGACCCGCATGTGAGTAAGTAACATGATAGACCGTTGTTTCCTACCCTTTTCGATTTCCCTTCCTGCGGTCCAACTCGATCCACGTCATGTCTCGGGAAAATCCACACCGTTCCCCTGAGCTTTAGCCAGCAAAATGACCGCCCCGAGACTCTACAAAATGATGTGGATATTCTGTTCAACTGATGTGAATTCAGAGTTGTAGTTCAAACCTCTAGTAGATTAGAGTGATGAACCGTAACTCAATTTATTTTCGATACATCGTTCTAATTGAATAAAAAAACATTAATATTAAATTGCGGTCCGTTGGAACATACCACCATTTTCACGCTCATTGTTATACGACGCACTTTACGGCGACTTGACGACAAAATCATTTAAATCGAGACTAGTGATTGATCTCTTACGTTATACAGACAAATCATCTTCATGCACTAGTGAAACATATGAAAATATAAACAAAGTAATTGATTTACTTTAACATCACATTTTAATCAAATTAAAACACTGCTCACATACTGCAGTTCAAAAAAATATTACTGAAACGACCAATAAGAGCTTCGATTTAAAATGGTTAAGTAACCGCAAAAAAATCCAGTTGCTGCTATGTATTAAGCTTTACCTGTCATCATTTATTTTGAAAATCAAATAAGTACTTAGGAAAAAATATAGTAGAATGGTATATACGAGTACCAAAGCACATAACATACAAAGTAATGCCATTACTTTAGAAACTTTTCATCATAAATTTTCAAAAGCAAACGAAACGTAAAAAAAGAAAATTAAATGAAAAATAACGAATTTTTTTTTTAAATTACATTTTTGTTTTATTTAAAGAAAATTTTCATCTTAATAATTTATAAAATAAATATAGAAATGCTGTTTTTTTTTGTTAAACTACTTTTTTCTTGCAGAGACGATGAAATAACTGTAATAACCATATACCATAAAGTCCATTAATCCGTAGATCATAAGTAAAATGACATTTTAATTGGAATTTATTATGTATGAATTTTTTATTTTTCTGCAGAAGAGCTTTTCATTATTTTCACTTTTGTTTGTTAAACGGAATAAAATGCGAAAGTTTTGTTCTGCGGGTTTTTTGTTTAAAAAGTAGGAACTGGATACCTACAATAATATTCTTCACCGTAGAATAATTTTGAAAAATGTAATACTTACTTTACTGTGTAACACTGTTTTTGTGAAAGTTCATATTTTGTGAAATATTCGCAAATCTTTCGCTACATTCTATCTGTGTACCTTAGCACGAAAAACGAAATTTAACGACAAACTTGTGCACTAAACGATCAAAATCTATTTGAATTAAAAATAAATTAAATCTTTTTGTGCAAAAATCTTTTTACTTTCCTCCAGAGCTGTCTTAAGGAGTAAGCCACCTTGAAGCTCTAGGTCGATTACATGATTTTTTTTTCTAGAAAACAATGTATTTTACAAAAAAAAATTTTATACACTTTTATTAATTAATCATTTAAGATTAGAAAAAAAAATGTTTTTGTTTATTTTTTATCATTATAGTGGATGGCCCTACAACACTAATAATAATAATCGAAATATTAACTATATTCTCCTATAATTTTAAGCAAAAAACCTTCATTTGTAGGGGGAGGGGGGCTTCTTCTCAGATGCAAAAATGACATGGACGTATACATCCACTGGATATGCTACTGAGACCACATATTTAAAAAAAAAACTATATGACGATGAAACGACTTTTTTTTTTTTTGAAAAGTTCTTTTTTGCTAAAATAAGCGTTCTAGTTGATAGGAAGGTGCGTCGAGAATGTTACGATAAATCGGATACTAGGAATTAGTACGTCCCCACAGCGAGATCTCGGTATCAAAAATTTCGCGATCAATTCGCTGATCAATTTCAAGACTGAATCACCATTTGTATCGTCGCGTAACGCGAATTTTAACATTTTTTGCAGAGACCGCTACTATTCAAAGCTGCAGCAGTACTACAAAATGAAATCAATTAATAAAGTAAACGCTAAAAACATTAAAAGAATTGAAAAAAAAAGACTCGAGTACATAATAAATTATGGTATCAGGTAAGATCTTCCAATAATAATACACACCCGACTAAAACATATTTTTAATTCTATTATGCACAACACTTAACGGACGAACAACACTCAAACACTGATATTCACACCAAATTAATCATATTACACAGGTTACAAAAGGGTAATATGTATAAGGACCCGTACGAAGAGTTGGAAATTTATAAACATCGCAACAACACACTGATATCAAATGAAAGATTCAATACAAAAACCAGTAGATTATACGATATGGTACCAACAATTAAATAGAACAGCAACTGGGAAAACAACAAAAACAATTTTAGTAGTTTGCAAAAATTGACAAAAAGCGAATGCTCGAAACTAGTATTTTTGAAATAAAATACAATAAAACTATATAAATATCGCAATAAGGAAAATTAAAAATTATTTTAATTATTAAATAAAATAAAAAGTTAATTAAGTGTAATACAATATAAGCCACGGCCACCAGCCACCACAGAATCGAATGTAAATGTAAAAAAAAGGTTCTCTAATGGGAACCTACAGACCTATTTGTTTTGAAATAACTGGCGAATTCTTGCCTGTTATTCTGCGCCTCCCCAGAAATTTTCCTACCAACTTTTTGCAAAGGGATAAAACATGTTAGATTCTTATTATCTTGTCGCCAAGATCCCGGTGTAAACGTTTGACCGTCTTCTGAGTTAAACGAACCAGCTGGAGAATACACTTGTGAAATTGTGTAGCAATATACATGTCATTGTCACTGAGGAAACTTATTTTGCCCCTCAAAACTCGGAATACAGAGGCCATAATGCCAAATGCATTTTCGACAACTCTACGTGCTCCGCTTAGCTTGCTTCCTTTAGGATGGATACCTGCATATGGTTTTTGGATCCTGGAGCTGAGGGGGAACACATCATCCGCGACAAATAAATAAGGCCCCGGTAATTGCCTTCCTGGAAGTGGCTGCTCGGGTGGTAAACTTAATTGCTTTTCCTTAATTTTATAATACAAAGTGGTGTTCCGAAAGACACCCCCCATCACTGACTCTACCTTGACACCCTACTTCTGCGAACAAAAAACCATAATTAGCATCTACTAATGCCGTTAGAACAATACTAAATGAATGTTTGTAATTAAAGTATTCGGTGTCACTGTTAATCGGATATTGCATAACTATATGCTATCCATCTAGCACTCCAGCTCCTCTCAGCTTAATTTATCTTTTCCTGCTTTTTTTATGGGTATCGTTTACCACCTCCTTTTCTTAATTATTTTATTTGTTTTTCTGTTTAATAATATTACAGCACAACTATTTATTACTATTGCACTGGCCAAACCAATCTCCATTTTCAATTTTGAATAAACCGATGTACTTGAAAAAAAGTTAAAAACAACAAATTTGTTGAAAATTAAATGAAACAATTTTACGATATATGTACTAAAAATATATATCAGAGTAGAAATGTTCATTAACATTCGCCTATTAAGTTATCAATGAACATTTAACGAATCGTGTGTACTGAGATCTGTTAAATGTACACATCCCGCTATATAACAAGAAAGTATGGGTATGTTTTTTTTTGATGTCGAAGTAACCAGAGAAATAATTTAATTGTCAAAATACAGATATGCGTTTTTATCCGAGACAAAATATATTTCTCGGTGTCGTTTTTTTTCACGCTCGGATAAGTTTCGAATACAATCTTTTTTCTCTGAAAAAAAGTTCGGATTGTTGTTTAAAAGCAGTGCGCTTTTTGATAAATGCAAACATCACGAGTTTTGTGCATTTAGGTAAAACATAATATTTTTTTAACAAATAAAACGACATTTTTACGACACTAAAAAAACTGTCATTTAATTTTTATCGGATATATCAGAGAAAATATTTATCGGATTTCTTCGATATAATATCTATCTGTTCCCTCTTATTTCTCCGACATTAAAAAAAAAACACGCCCATGATTTCATTTCTGAAAATTCGAAACCAATTCATTGCGTACATATAGCAAATTCGCTTTGACGAAACACTACACGAAAACAAACATCAATACATACATAAGTTACAACATAGTGTTATCGCTAATTTTACGGCTTACATTGGCATTTCCATTCGCACCAATACATGTTTCAGAACTACATACAAGAACATGTGTGATATGAGAATACCAATACCTGTTCAACGGTATCAAAGCGATACCGTTATTTTCAAACCATCTGTTCTCAATGCAAAAAACTTCCTGTACACTTCCAACACACTGTACTTAATTATTCACTTCGTTAAATTTGTTTTACTCTACTTTATTCATTTTATTACAATACAACTGTACTCCAAGATACACAACACAAAAACCCAAAAAAAAACGATAAAAAACTTAAGCATTTTCATCACTCACAAAACACTCACGAACTTTTATTGTCCAAATTAATTATTTCTTTACTTATTAATCCTCGGCGGACGCACTGTAATTTCGATGCTTCTGCAGTCGCACTGGGTCGAAAACGTCCACGTAGTTTTCGACGTGATAAATCGCTTATAAAAATTATGAACACTCTTGAACCCTTCTAGAATGAGAATCCACAATTATTTAAGCACAAAAGTTATCCTGTTTTTTACAATAAATCGATATCTGAGCAGAAACGCTAGGAGAACGTGTCTTGGCCTAAATTTCAACAATTAAAAAATGCGCCTTAGTAAAAATTAAATGGCTTCTCATAATAGAGTATGGAAATGGACGCCCTAATGTTCAAGAAGAAGCGGGGTTTGACCGTTTCTGCCGAAAAAAGTATAATTATTTGACCTATGGTAACCGATGGCGTGTCGATATGTAAATTTCTTTGAATTTCGTTGTTGATAAAAACAAAACACTGGATTTTGATTATCTGCGCAACCCTAATGTTTGGATTTGGATTTTGATTATCTGCGCAACCCTAATGCGCGATTGCTTTATAAAGTCACTACCACTAGTACATACACTTGAATTTTCCACTAATAAATTAATTTAACCTTACGTTAATTTTTAATTCCCTTTCACCACGGTTAATTAATCCGGATTTTAAATTTAATTGAATTTAATTGCACTTAAAATTAAATCACACGATTATGTAAAAAATATTATATTTTATGTGCGCGTAGTTACATAAGTATGTAATGGCGTAAAATGTTACGCCGAAAAAATACCAATTAACAAATTGAAAAACGCACTGTCTATACTCGACACGGGCCAAAACACGATTGATTTTAAAACGTAAAAGTAAAAGTATAAGTTCGGCAAACGACGCATGAACTTTGGAAACGATGAACACAAGCGGAGAATAAAAATGAACAATTTGTTTTGCTTATCGGTACACTGTGTTGTGTTGTTTGTTGGCTAGAATGCAGGTGCGTTCGGAAATGTGTATGGGTATGAATATGCATGTGCGAATTGTAGCGATGAAAGAGTGATGGATAATTTTCGAATATGTATTTGAATTGTAAAATGAGTGAGTCGCTACAGACCACTTGAAAATGCATAGTTTCAAGGAGAGGGAAATCGAGGATTTTTGTGAAAAATACATCGAACTATCGAAGATAATTTTCACTGCAAAAATGTCATTTTGTATATAAATTAAAACAAAGAATATAGAGTAGAAATACTGAAATTTCAATTGGCGTTAGTAGTGTGTGTGATAAACACATTGAGTGGTCCGAGTGACTAATACACCTAAAGGTTGATATGTGTCTGCGTATCAGCAAAACAAACACACTGTAGAGAATAGCATGTATTAGCAAGTCATACAGGAAATTTTAAATCAATAAGATTCTTTCGGCTTTTTATAGACACAATATATTAATAATAATGGCATTCACAACATTTTCGGAAATTTTAGCAGGTTTTGATAAAAAATCACCCCACTCTTGAATTGGAACTTAAACTTTCACGCCGGTCGCACTGGCACGTTTTTGTCCTGTCGACCACTTTGTGCCGTTGTTGCTCAGGAACTAACTGGCGGAAAGCGTGCAAACGACGCTTGGGGGACCATATCTATACTAAGTTTTTTTTAGAGAGGGGAGCCAGGCACTACCCCTTTTCCGTTTTTCGGGAATTCTCAAGTGAAATTTCGCTTGGGACAAAATCGTCCCAGTGCGACCGCGGAGGGTGAATTAATATTTAATTCAAAATAATTCTCAATTTGTTTCTATAATATATAAATATAAATAAATCTAACCGCACCGCAATACACTAAAATCATTAAATTAAATTAAAATTTAGATTAAGATTTACGCAGAAAGAGGAAAAAACGTATTGGCTGTTTGAGCGTCACTATCCAAGCCATGCATCAGAATAAAATTTACCAATGAACAAAAAATTCAAGTAATTTGTTGCTAGTATGTATTGTTACGATTACGACATTTACTACTTTTCCATGATGGAATTAGCCGAGATTAACGTGGATTATCTCATCAAGGAAACATATCGTTTAGGAGTTTCGTTAAGTTCCTTAATCCCACTTAACGAAAGTAGTAGGGTTAAAGGAGTCTATCTGTCAAAAGGGAAAAAACATTTGTACCAATTCGAAATGGCATCGGGTCTGGAGCGAATACGAAAAAAAACGTTTTATGAAAATAATCGAAAAAAAATATAATGAGTTTAATGGACATGGACACTAGAATTATAATAGCATATAGAAACGATATGGATTAGCGACGCCATGTTATTAACTCAACGAAATTCTTAATTCGGGTTAACTCTGTCATGGAAACGCAGTAATTTTCAGATTAAGCAGTTCAATAATTTTTTTTTTCAATAGTTTTTCACAAATAATAATTAATTATATATTGATATGCACATTAAAAATACATATTTATATTGATTGTGAATTATTTTACTACATATTTATATTCTATTAATTAAAATAAATTATATTTTTTTAATTGTATTTTATTTAATTTTTTTTAATATAGATTCCTTATTGTGAAATTTGCTTTTTAGTGTTTATCTTGCGACGAAGATCGATTTCGTTATTAAAATATCATCATCAGCTGGTAAGTACTTTTTCATACTACAAATATAACGACTATTTTCAGAGCCTTCTACAGTATACAGCCAAAATTATCATGACGTATTTTTAGAAGCTTTTTTAGTAGTATAACTGGGGGTGGTTTTTCTGGGGGGAGGGGAGGGGGGGGAGGTAATGTAATGATATTTCTACTTTTGCCAGTAGATATTGGGCCTCTGTATTTTTCTGATTTGTCAAATCGAAAATACTGTGAATGTCATTACTACTAATACATTGTCTATAATAAAACCGAAAAGTCAATTAATTAACAGACAATTTTTTAACTATTATTCGTGTGGGCATAAATACAAACACGAATAGGTTTCTCCTTTGGTTTTTGAATTTTAACCCTTTCAAACGCCATTTAAAATTGACTTTCTTCCAAAAATAAAATACGTAGCACAATTATGCACTGCTATGATATGGGATTGCTCATAAGACTGTAGTGTGAACATAAATACATAAGAGAACGATCGCACAAGAGAAATGAGACAAAAATTAAAACTTACGGTTGGTCGAAGCGATGAAAGTTGATGTACCATATATTGTACAAGGCGTTTGAGAGGGTTAAAGAATATAATTCGCTAGATCAGTACGTTCTGGCTTGATATTTAATGTACTAAGCGAGAATTCTATTTTTGTAATTTGGACATAGCTACTTGATGGGTAGACCTCACTTTTCAGTAAGAAACCGACCTGCCAACATTATTGAAATCAAGGCGAGGTAAAGTAAAGGGGGAGAGTAATGATATTTCTACTTTTGTCAGTAGATATATTATGAGTGATTGTCCTCTGTATTTTTCTGATTTGCCAAATCAAAAATACTGTGAATGCCATTACTACTACCTGCATAAAGCCGAGAAATCAATTCTGTGGCAATATGGCATAAGGGAATAACTCAAGTTATATCCTTTTATGTATTATTACAAATTCGAAATCTCCATATTCGAATTCATATCATATCAGTTTTTTGTTATAATCCAGCAACTACAAACCACCGTAATAATCATTTAAAAAAGCAAGAATTCAAAAAACTCATACGATTTTGAACGACTCTTAATTTTAAAAACGTTTTCCTGAAAAATGCGAATTTTAGAGTTATTCCCTTATGTCATATTGCCACAGAATTAATTAACAGACAATTTTTTACCTTCTTAGACCAAATAATAACTATATTCACTTAGCATTAACAGTGCAGCCTAGCAACACGTACATATGTACATTTTCATAATTTTTTCATACTATGCCAATTTTATTACCAAATAATAGTATTAAAACAAGCGACTTGTAATACGTTTGGAGAAAAACTTATTTTTCAAAATTATTTATAACTTGAAATTAGTTTAACACATATGAATGCCTCATTTTCCAAATCATAACCTCTATAAAAGGTGCTATTCCACTAGAAAAATTGACTGATAGTAGAAAAAATGAAAAGAGAAAAAAAAACTCATACTCCATCTAAGAGACAAAAACAACGTTTTTTATTTATTTTCTCCTATATAGTAAAATTGTATAGAACATTTTAGACAGCGATTGTAACATAACCTACAAAAATTATTCCTTGATGGACGAATGCTTCAAATTTTTTATCACAAATAATAATAATAGGTGTTCAAATAGAAACTCGGGTCTGAAGTTGAGTTAAAAACATACCTGAACGGGTCCAAATCGCCCGCTATTTTGGATATACTATGTAGCTTCGGTCCTAGCCTAGTCTTTGCTGTTTTTATGACATAAGTTTCAGTTATATATAAGCTGTCATTCCGTGAGCGTAAATTTTAAGAGATGGATATCGACAAGCAATTTACGCCATTACATTCAATTCTGTTTTCAAATGAAAAGAATGCTGCTCAAGCTACGGAATTGATTAATTCGACTTTGGGTGAACATTCTGTGACTCATTCAACTGTAAAAAAGTGATTTGCAAGATTTCGTGATGGCAATTTTAGTCTTGAGGACGATCCACATCGAGGTGTAGTAAATAAATTTGAATACAACGAACACACCAAGCAATATCACTTCGCTTGAATATCAGAACGACCTTTTTAATTATGAATAATTTCTAATTTCATAGAAAAAAAAATGGATGAAATAAGGGAGTACACTGAATGTGATGCCCGCACTTGTATTTGTATTACAGCAATGCAGGCAGTCGCTTGTACTTCATGTAAATTATTTGCATTGCAATGTATTGATTTTTTGGGATTTATGTTACACTACCCTGCAAAATTTTAAAAATTTGGTGCCACTTGACAATGAATAGTTGTTTCCGAAGTAATTTTTTACGCTGAATCCGAATCTGGGCTCAGAATTGCTCTATCACGTCAGGTTTATGAGATATTCTAAGCTAAAACTGCAAAAAACACTGTTTTTAATATATTTGAGGTTATCTA
Organism: Tipula helvola; assembly: GCA_963556165.1. Taxonomy (NCBI): domain Eukaryota; kingdom Metazoa; phylum Arthropoda; class Insecta; order Diptera; family Tipulidae; genus Tipula; species Tipula helvola. Next base: position 205,170,998 of record OY744481.1, on the reverse strand, counting down.
GCATCGCGATTTTTTCTTTTCCAAAAAAGCCATGTATGGGATCTTGTAGTATAGGTCTTCTTCTTTCAAATTCCTTTGAGTTTGCTGAAATATGTCTTTTTTTCGCCGAGATATCGCATTTTCAAAATTGTTTGTTCGTGAATTTGTCGGTATACTGTATAATACACTACCTTTTATACCTACGGTATACATGCACTTTTAGGTTAGAATATCTCATAAACCTGACGTGATAGAGCAATTCTGAGATTCGGATTCAGCGTAAAAAATTACTTCGGAAACAACTATTCATTGTCAAGTGGCACCAAATTTTTAAAATTTTGCAGTGTAGTGTTTTTATACAGAAAAATTCACGAATATGCAAATTTGAAAATGCGATATCTCGGCGAAAAAAAATTATAATTGAGCAAATTCAACGGCATTTGAAAGAGAAAGACTTGTACAATAAGATTCCATACATGGCTTTTATAAAATAGTAAAAACTGCATTGTTACATAACCTCAAATATGTCAAAAAACAGTGTTTTTTGCACTTTTAGGTTAGAATATCTCAAAAACCTGATGTGATAGAGCAACTCTGAGCCCGGATTCGGATTCAGCATGAAAAATTACTTCGGAAACAACTATTCTTTGTCCAGGGGCAAAATTTTGCAGGGTAGTGTTATTTATGCCATTTGTTTGTCAGATTTCGTAACTTCTGAATAAAAATTTAAATGCTAACAGAAAAAATTTCGATGTATGATGATGTTGGAAAACAAAATGATGTTCGTGAAAAGAACAGTTATGCGCAACGCGTAGGTATTTTGGGCTAAAAACTTTCAGTTAGCAAAGAATGTCCACTTTCTTAAAACAAGTATAATAAAAACATTTGCTTGCAATATAAATATTGGTTATTTAATTTTAGATAGATATGTAAGTAAAAGTTAGAAATTTACTAAATTATTTTCCCCTGTTTGATTTAAGTTATGAGTTGGTTCTTCCAAAACAGGCAAGCTTTCGGCCATGTGCAAATGTACATTAGATTGTTTCTGGTTTACGTGTTCCTTTTCATTTTCTTGATTATCCTGTAACTCTGACTTTCCAGATTTTCTTTTAAGACCAAATGGTCCTCTATATTTTCGAGATTTTCCGCTGATCGTTGTCGCGTGGTTGTGGCATGTCATTATTTGTTGCATTACCGGCTATATTCGTAACCTTTTTAACATTCCAGCGGCGATCACTGCAGTTTATTGGGCGATTAATTCTTGATCTTCTTGGTTTAGCTTTGGTTAGATTGTGTTCACCATCAGTTGAATTGCCAGTTAGTTCGACAGACGAATTTGCTTCAACACTTTTAGTCCTCCCAAATGTTAATTTTTGAAATTTAAAAGGTTTGTGGCAGTTAAAATCTGTGCCATTGCGTGACTGTGGGTTTATCTCAACTACATAAGGAATTTCTTCAATTGCAAAATTCGATTTTTTATTTTCATCACATCCCTAAAAATATTAATTTTTGTTTGATTTTTTCACTTCTATTCAAACGATAAATAGAGTACTTACCACACTTTTACCCATTCTTTTTATCTAACGGCGGCGTCCTTCGATTTGCCCTAAAGTGGCAATTAAAATAACTACAACAAATAATTTTGTCAAGTACATTTTATTAATTAAACAATTTACTGATTTGATATAAGTGTATCAAATAACTGATGCTGAATGGTGCATTACGATTCGGTTTTATACAGTAATTTTGGTAAGAAATTCTTTTGACGTGCGGATGACCTTTATACTTTATTATGTGATAAACTGATAAGGCTGGTTTCTTCTTGTTTTTTATATGAGTAACAGATGCCGCTTATTGTTTCGATTTTTTGTTTGTTTGTTATACATTAGCGTTATGCTTCAATTGTAATTGCTGTTTACGCAAACAAGTGTTTGTTTACAATTTTCAGTTTGATAAGGTTTGGGAATTACTTTTTTTTTTTACAAATCTTGAATTTTTATTGATGTCTGCTAGTAGACTGTTTGTCGCCTAAATAATATAAAATTTAATTAGGTCTTAATAAAACTGATTCTTAGAATCATCAGTATAAAATTATGTAAGGGGGCAAATAGATTATTTCTAGTTGATTTGTATATGTAATTATGTTCGGATAGGGACCAAAATCCTAAAAAACATTCAAAATCAACAGGGATTTTTTTTAAACTAATATAAGATGGTGCAACAAATACCAATCTACAACTTATTCGTTGTGTCAATTGTTCCGATTTAACGGAAAGATTCTACGTTTACAGCATCGTAAAAATTTGGCTGACTTAATAATCTTTTATAAATATTTTATGAAGAAGAGTTCTGGATGCAAATGGTATTATTCTTCAATTTAAGATATTTTCGAGAGCTACTAGACATCCGAGTATGGTTACGAATATTTTCTGATATTAAATCTTCTTACACTAAGTACATTCTACATTCACATTGGCTTTGTTTTTCGCTTATCGCGGTTGTATAGAGTTTACCTTTAGGTGTTTCCTAATATAATTTAAATGTTTTAATTGTTAACTTTTTCTTTCATTCTTTTTCATTACGACGGAAAGCCGAGTCAGCAATCGCCTATATAGATTATTGAAATTATTTTTAATACTGCTAAGTACGTATATAACAAAATACATTGCGGTAGTGAAAATATATATTTCTGTACCTCGGAAGCATAGGACACCATGCGCCCTATTCTCGAATTCCACATCCATTTTCCACATGTGGAAATTTGTCAAAATTCACAAAAACGTTCGGAAATTTCATTTCATGTATTCTTGAATTCCCTACTGATGGAATTTTTCGGTACTAAGGGAATATTTCCGATTGGGTATAAGTATATGGAAAAAATTCCCCATGTACGAAAAAGTCAATAATTACGTATATTTTAGATTTACTTTTTGTGAATAAAAAATCATTTCGAAATTGTTTTTGTATCAAAATTCATGTCAACAAAAAGAATTATTAAAAAATGGACTGACATATAGCAAAAAAAAAACTTTGCAAACATTAATCATATTTAGTTGACTTTATTGACAATTGCTGCTTTGGTAATAGTATATTATTCAACGAGCATGTAATGATAACTGTTATTCATGAAGATGAAGTTTACCGACACGAGCCGATAGGCGAGTGTCGTAAATCATCTGAGTGAATAACAGCCATTATATGCGAATAGAATACGATACTTTGTCCACGACCGACAAATATCATTATGTTTTATAATCAAATCCTTTAAATATTCCTAAAATAATTTTTATCGACATTTTGACGTCACAGTTTAATAATAATGAAAATGGCAAGATACTACTAAATAAAATTTCAAAAATTAAATAATTTACTTGGTAGTATATGTATAATGAAAGAAGAGAGTACTAGATAAACTAGCAGTGAATAATGTATATCATTATAAATAGACGTATAATGAGCATATTATTCGTTAGTCGTGGACAAATAAATATTATACAATATTGCACCAAATTAACACTTCAACACTTAAACATACAATCGTAAGTATAGTTTTGTAAAACTGAAAATTCTAGATAATTGTTTATTTAAAGTACGTATGTACTTATATATAAATTAAGCTTTTCAATAGACCGTAATTGTACAAACAATTAATTGAATTTATCCGAAAGTTACACTTTTGATATGAATTCATTTTGGAATAAAAATATGTATTTCAAAGAAATTCCTACAGACTTTCATGCCGGTACGCTGCTGAAGTGAAATGAAATTTTCATATAAAATTGACCCAAACGAAAACAAAAATGAAAATTTTACCGCTGAATTTCACTTTGCGGTACGCAGTTTAGCTAGCGAAATGGAAGTTTGCGTATTCGAATACAGATGTCTCTATTTTATCTCTACACATTTTTCACTTCATTTTATTTTTCCGGACGATAAATGTGAAGATAAATTTTGACAATTTCATTTGTTTTTGCGTTTTGAGGATAATGAACTATCGAAGTGAATTTTTTTGATAAAATATGTTGTCAGAGATAACAAGAAGTTATTCGCACTAAAATATTTAAAAAACTCGTCAAATTTAATTTTCACGCCAGATTTATCTTCCCATTTTTGAAGACCAGTGAAAATTTCATTTCACTAGGCTTTACTATACATACTATATACTGTCATACTCTGCTCTGATTTATACTCTCTTTAAATAGCGTTGGTTTGTTTCTATTCTATGACACCCACGTAGTACAACAAATATGCAGCTTCAAAAAATGGCGCTACCGTTTTTTTGTAAATCTTAATTCATCGGTATGTAATGATTTGTGATTTGATTGTGAAGTGATTATCCTACACAAATAACGCCAAAAATTATTCCATGACGTTTCATAATAATTGTTTCATTGTCATGGAAACAGTAGTTTTTTTTACTATATACATATTTGAATAGAACTAAGTGATTCGTTTTCCACAAGTATTGTAATTTTTCATATACTTACACATTCAGAAAAATTTCCTTTAATTATGAATAATTGTTAATTTAGTAGAAAAATTGAATGAAATAGTACTCCCCGGAGTGTCATGTCCACACTTGTGTTTGCATTATGAGAGCAGGCAGTCGCTTACGCTACAAGCAAACTATTTGCATGGCAAGGTAATTGATTTTTTGGGATTTATGTTATTTATACCGTTTTTTCTGTTAGCAGTGAGAACAAAGTTATGCGCAACGCGTGGATATATTTTTCTATTTTGGGTAATTCTAAAGACCTCGCCTTCGCCTCGGACTACAAACTTACAGAAAGCAAAGAAAAATGGCCACATCCAATCTCTTTAAATTTGTTTACGTTCTAATCTTAAGTCTAATCAAAACATATTCTTGCAATATAAATGTTGGTTATTTAATTTCAGATATACGAGTAATATATGTTTTGTACATAGATAACTAAGTTAAAAATTTTAAAAAATGTTTGAGTGGTTGATCTTAATGTAGTATAAAATTTAAACTACAATATTTTCCCCCGTTTGATTTGAGTTATGTTTTGGTTCTTCCAAAACAGGCAAGCCTTCGGCTATGGGCAAATGTTCATTAGAGTTTTCCTTATTTGCGTGTTTCTTTTCATTTTCTTGATTATCCTGTAATTCAGGATTTCCACATTTGCTTCTAAGACCAAATCGTCCTCCATATTTTCGAGATTTTCTCCAGATTTTCCTCTGATCGTTGTCGGTTGGTGGTGGAATGTCGCTTTTTGTTGCATTACCGGCTATATTCGTGATGTTTTTGAAATTCCAGTGGCGATCAGCGAACTTCATTCGCCGATTAATTTTTGACCTTCTCGGTTTAATATTGGTTAGATTGTGTTCACAATCAGTGGAATTGCCAGTTAGTTCGGCAGACGAATTTCCTTCAACAGTTTTAGCCCACCCACGAGTTAATTTGTGGCATTTAAAAGGTTTGCGGAAATTAAAATCAGTGCCATTGCGTGACTGTGAGTTTATATCAATTTCAACAGGAATTTCTTCAATTTGAACATTCGATGTTTTATTTCCATCACATCCCTAAAAATATTAATTTTGTTTGATCGCTTCAAATTTATTTAATCGATAATAAGTACTTACCACACTTTTACCCATTCTTTTAAACCAACGGCGGCGTCCTTCGATTTGCCCTAAAGTGGCAATTAAAATAACTACAACAAATAATTTTGTCAAGTACATTTTATTAATTAAACAATTTACTTATATCAAAAGTGTATCAAATAACTGATGCTGAATGGTGCATTACGATTTGGTTTTATACAGTAATTTTGGTAAGAAATTCTTTTGACATGCGGATGACCTTTATACTTTATTATGTGATAAGGTTTTTTTCTTCTTGTTTTTTATATGAGTAACAGATGCCGCTTATTGTTACGATTTTTTGTTTGTTATACATTAGCGTTATGCTTCAATTGTAATTGCTGTTTACGCAAACAAGTGTTTATTTACTATTTTCAGTTTGATAAGGTTTGGGAATTACTTTTTTTTTTTACAAATCTTGAATTTTTATTGATGTCTGCTAGTAGACTGTTTGTCGCCTAAATAATGTAAAATTTAATCAGAACTGATTCTTAGAATCATCAGTATAATAATTTATGTAAGGGGGTAAATTATTTGTAGTTGATTTATATATTAATTTTATACGAGTATATGGATCAAAACCCAGCAAACCATTCAAAATCAAATGCTAAGTTTTAAAAGTAATTTGGTACATCCAATATCATCCTAAAACATTAAATTCAGACCAGAAACGCTCTATTCGTTATACCAATTATTCCGATTTAACGGATATTCTTTACTTTTTACATCGCTGACTTAATAATCCTTTATGAAGAAGAGTTCTGACTTTATGGGAGGATGCAAATGGTATTATTCTTTAAATAAAGTTATTTCCGAGAGCTACTAGACATCCGAGCAATGGTTACGAATTCTTTCTTGAGTTATGAGATTTAACTCTTTTACATCTTTCTACACTAAGCAAATTCAAAACGGCTTTGTTTTTCGCTTAAAGCGGTTGAACAGCAGTTTATCTATATGCATTCCCTTATAATAAATATAATTTACAATATTTTAATATTAACGTCAATCGTCTTTTAGAAACTAAGACAATATTTTCCAGCCTCTTTTTTAATTATCTAGTTCATATTCCGACAGACAAGGTTTTCCTAGCTTTATAAAAAATATGTGTTGCTAAAATTCATTTGCTTGATGGACTATTAATTCGAGAAGCCTTTGATGAAATTGAAAAATGAAATAATTTGTTATTCTTGCAACGTTGTCTCATTATAAAAGTAAGCACTTATGTACATATTATCAAATCGATTAGAGTTGATTTACTTTTATTATCCAATGGCAATATAGTTGACGGTAAATCGTTAGTGTTTTTTGATAAAATTGAAATTCGTAGATTGGCGTTATACTCACTGCAATGGACGGTTTACAACGTAAGAAAGGGTTTCCCTATTGGAATCTCCCAATTTTGTAATTCTTTCATATGGCAATTTCTTTTTGACATCTCAATGGACGTACATATCCAGTAAGTTTTGAATTTTTTTCATGGCCACCATAATCGTTCAATGTTAACAAACAAAATTATCGTATATGGGGGCAAAGCAACCTTGATTATACAAGCCATAATCTAAAAAACGAAGCTTTTATAAGGGAATTAGAAACGACGAAAAAACCAAAATTTCCATAGTAAAACACACAAAACATATGGGAAATCACATTTTTTCCTAAGACAAATTTGTAAATGAAAACGTTGCAAATCGTTAATTATGATTTCTGAAATATTTTGATAAATGTTTGAATTTCAACATATATACATCTCGTTTAAGTAAATCGTTTTCATTTTCTTGTAATAATTGATTTATTTAAACCAAAATATAAAAAAAAGTTCATACCAACAGCTTTCTGGTCAAATTAAAAAGAAAAGCTTACTACAAATCGTGTGCATTAAGTCAATATACATAGATGGCAGTGGGTAGTAAACATTTTGAAAAATCGTATCAAAAATTGCGACCTGGGGAAATTTGAGTTCAAAAATTGTAGGAAAAGCGAAACAAATTCAGAAAATACTAAGATCGTGTCATAATTAAGTGATTAAATCATTTTTTTTTCGTATTTCTCTGCCAACAATTATAGACATCTAACGTACACTAGTAAAACTAAAGATAAATTTAGCAAGTATTATTTTAATTCGTCAGAGCCAACTTTGATGTATTTTTCAAAATGAAAGTTCGAAAAATATATTTTAGAAATAATTTAATTTTAAAATTTCTGCAATTAATATTTACTTAATACCAATATACCCTTCTTGTATATTTCTGCTAAAGATATGTAGAACACTTTTGTATAAAAATTTTGTAACATTTTTGTTTTTTTCATTGAAAAACTTGAAGCTAAAAAACACTATTTTTACTATGGATTCCTATGGAAATCAGTGAAAAGTTATACCACTAAAAAAGCTTCTAAAAAATACGTCATAATGATTATGGCTCTATACTCTAGAAGGCTCTGATATGGGTTAAAAATATTTTCACAGGAGATACTGGAGTGTCAATTGCGGATTGTGGACTGGTTATGCCGTCGAGTCCTACTGAACAATATTATTATTATTATTTTTTTTTTTTTTTTCGCTGGCGCTACATCCCATAGAGGGATTTGGCCGCTTCATATTGAAGTTTCGTAATCATTTTTTTAACGGATAATGAGTGATTAATTCATTGATCCTACATTAACCAGCCGTGATTTTTTCATCACCCGCCGGGAATCGAACCCGGGACCTCCGGGGCTTAAAGCAAGCATGCTAACAACTGTGCCACAGGGGCGGCAATATTATTATGTTCTATCATTAATTAACTACGTAATTACCATTATGAAGGGTTTCGAAAAATAGTTGGCGGTACGTGAAGATGCTGTACAAAAATATTAAGCGAGAACTATCTCGTTAGTTTAACATTAACTATCACCAACAATTCAAATATAAGAAGTGAGATTCTTAGAGTAGAAATAACGCTGGGTGACAAACTTTTCGGAACGCAGAAAATAATAGGTGATTCAATACTAAGTTAATGGACAATCATTATATAAATTCAATTTTCCTTTCACATCTAAATTTGCAGTTATTTTAAGCCATAGACGGACATCCTTTAACAATGTGGTTCAAATAGGGTTTCTGAACTCCACTCGACTTGGATTAGGGACTCGAAACGAATATTTACCGAGGCCGAGTCCTTAAAATTTTTCGGTTTAAGTTGCCTAAAAAGCAAACCGATGCAATGAAATTAATACACAATCATTTTGAAGCGATGAAAAAAAATATTTGGTGCATTGTCTGAAAAATTAAGAATAACCAAATATTCAGTTTGACCCTAGATGAATGAATCAGTCCACGAGCGAAGAAATATGCCAATGTAAATCTTCATGGTGATCCAACAGAAGAACCATAAAATTTTGGACTGGGTCGAATTTTTGGATCGCGTACAGCAGCACAATTACTTGAATTGGTGTGGAGTGAATTATGAGCAACACGTTGTTCGCTCAACAGGTGACAGAGCTTCTGTAATGATAAAGTTTGGAAAGAATGTCCAACATTTTACCAGTTGTGCCTGAACCATGGATTACAGCTTGGATTGTGCGACAATTTGTACAAAAAAATCAAAACAAAAAATCAAAGAAAAAGAAGAGCAGTTATCCGATGACGAAAAGTGGTGAGATTTTTTAGATTTTCTTCTGTTAAAAATGGTATTCTGCAGCAAAATATCAAATCAGAGGTGGGCCACAACCTCTAGTTCCTTTGCCGATATGATAACCATATTTGTAAAACTACAAAAATGTATCGAGGAAGCTTTAGTTGAGCTAAACTCTTCATATATGCTTCTTATACGGCACATATAAAAAAAGTTATAGCCAAAAAGGTATAAACCAAAAAAATTCTTTTTTGAAAATCAATTTTAGTTAAAATAAAATATATTTTTGCTCTAATCATAGATTGGTAACATAATACATTAAAAATATGCTTCCTATATTCAAATTTAGACTTCTTTTCGAAAAATTTGAGAGCTGTAAAAAAACAAAAACATAATTCTACAGCAAATCGAAATTGTCCTTATCACATGTGGGGAATTCACATGGTAACACGATTACAGTATAAAACTAAGACGAAATTTTGCATTCAGCATCAGTTTATTAATAAAAGTAATCCAGTTTATTAACTAACATATCATCAGTATTTTGCTTATTCAATAAAAATAATGTATTTCACAAAACTATTTGTTATCTTTGGAGTTCTTTTAATTGCCGTGCTAGGCAAAGCAGAAGGACATCGAAGGTGGTTGAAAAGGCCTGCTAATAGTATTGTAAGTAATATTTTATTTATAGGATTAGTATGTACATAGCTTAGTTTTGTTTAAGATATAAAGATTAAGATTTTTTTTTTAGAGAGATGACGAAAGTATAACACTAAATTTAGCAATTGAAAATATTCGTGGTGAAGGTGCTGTAAGATCAGTTGAAGGAACACGTAATGAAACGGAAATAAAGTACCGTATATCTAGTAGTAGATGGCGCAAATTAATATATAATGAAACTAAAATTATTGAAGGGATTTCGACTGGCGATTTAAATGTCAATTCAACTGACAATGAAAACGATTTCGATAAATCTACAGAATCAAGAAACAGCCGACGAATGAAATGTGAAGGGCGACATAGGAAATTAAATAAAACTATTGCTAAGAGCGAAGGATTACTTGTGACCCGCACCAGAAAGCCATTACCCGACAATGATAAAATAACAAATGAGCGCAGGTTCAGAAAATGTAGTGGTCGGTTTGGTCGTAGGGACAAATATTGTGTAGAATCAGCAAAACTAGGCATTCTAGAAAATATTAAAGAATCAAATGAGAATGTATTGAACTCAACAATGCCGAGTTAACCTCGTTGGAAGAACCAAAACTAAATATAATTTAAATAGGGGTTTGTTAATTTTTTTGATTATTAATGCACTAGTTTTAATTTAAATACCTATATAATTAATAGTATCTGAAAATACAACACATGTCCTCTGTAATAAATTAATTACTATTTGATTAAATAAGTTAAGTTTAACAAATGTGTTTTTCTTTTAATATCAAGGGTTTTATTTATTTTTTAGAAGGCTTTTAGTGGTATACCTTTTGACTGTTCCCCATAACAATCTACAGTAAAAATGATCTTTCTTAGCCTCAAGTTATTCATTGAAAAAAGCACAAATCTTATAAAACATGATACAAAAGTGTTCTACATAATAATATTTAACAACAACATACAAGAAGATTATTGGCATTAAAATTTTAATTTCATAAACATTAAAATTAAATTACATACATGGGTTTAAAAGTTTATATTTAAATATTTTTTTTTTAAATTAATTAATTAATTAAGAAATAGTTGTATTTAATTTTCGTTTTTTTCTGTTACTTTCTAAGTAAAATTAAGGCTGTTTATCTGAAAATGCATCCTTCGATGCATTATTTGCATTACACCCAAACACTGCAAAATTCATTGTTATTCAATTTGTATAATTTATTTTACGAAAAATATTATTTAATTAGTGTTTAATTATACAGTTTTAGGCACCCAAAAGCGCCATATTTGAAATTTTTGACAGGGGTGCGATTATGTAAGCATTACGAGTTTCGAGTTTCTCGAAATTGCGACAAAACGCTATTATGTAAAACTTTACGAGTTCTCGTAATTGCGACTTGTTGCTGTTGTTTTACTCGAACAGATTTTATTCTACGACAGACAACTCGTAATGATTGAAAAAAAATCAAAATATGCATAACAACCACAGTACTGTGCGTAACAACAACAAAATTTTATGCCGAAAATGACGCTATCGGGCAACACTTTTGTTTAAAAAAAGTGCTTCTCGTAATTGCTTACATAATTGCGTTATGTCGCAATTACGGCATACTGAGTTTCGACTTCTCGAAACTCGTAACTCGTAATACGAAAGATACATATAATCGCACCCCAGATGCCCGAAATCGAACGAAAATTAAACCGACTTGTATATTACCTATTGTATGTGTACTACTGTACTGTGTCTGTGGTATATACCCGGGTATAGATCTGAATTTTCACTCTTGAAAATTTCTGTATTTTTTTAGTAAATAAATGAAAAAGAAACACTAAACATCGAAAATTAGTTCGCACTTACAACGTTTTCAGTCAAAATATAAATGATTTTCATTTCTATACCGGGGTATTTGCTGTCAAGATTAAGGATTTTTTTTATCGACAAAGTAAAGGTTAAAATAGAATCTTTTATTAGGCCCGATTTTCATTTTCAAGTCGATCTGTCAACCGATATAAAAAAGGATATGAATTTAACTTTGGGCTAGTCTACACTATCGTATAAACCTGTCCGTTGTTGAGCCGGTAAATATAATTGTAGTCGCACAAGTGTTTTTGATGATGAAGAAAGCAGCAAGAGGTGGCAACACAAAAAATGATTGAAAGCATTAATGACATGGTGTTAAGTGAAATTGTGGACATCGTAAACATTTCAAAAGAACTTGTAGAAAATATCCTGCATGGACATTTGCATATAAAGAAGCTTGAAACAAGAAGGAGGCCGTCGCTCACTTTCGATCAAAAATCGCAAACAAGTAACGTCTTCACAGTAATGTTTGAAAAACTTTTTGCGTCGATTAAAAACAGTATAGATAAGATATGGATTCACCACTACACACCAAACTCTGGACTACAATCTACACAGTGGATGGAACCTACTCAAAGCCTACCAAAACCAAAATAATCGGCCGGAAAGCTTACGGCCACAAGTATTTACGAAACTGACCAAACTGAAAAACTTTTAGTTTGCAGTGGTATGTGTAAGAATTTAAGAGTTTAAAAAATACATAAGATTGAATAATTGATACTGCAGATTCAAGAACTAATAAGGCAATTTGGGCTCTAATTAAAAGAATTATAAGCAAATGGGGTAAAGAATTTCCGGTATTTCCCAATAAAGTTAAGAGGAGATAGAACACGTTTGATTTAGTATGTGCTTTGAAAAATTTGCATTGGTTTTGTAATAACTGAAACGACTTAATTACAAATAATGTGAAAAACTTGAGTGAATTGACAGATTTATGCAAAAACATTGAAGTTTAAAACATTGAACCAGTAGTGGTTTGTCTATAGCTATGAGCGTGTCATAATTGTAATATAAACGTTGCTTGACTGTAATTTATTTCATATTGGATAAAGTGCCTCCCACAGTTAGTCAATTAAACTCAACCAGTTTGGCCAATGTCAACAAAACTGATAGTAGTCAAGTACCAACGCTATTTAATACCAAAATTAAACGAAACAAGAATACAGAACGAACAAACTTCAGATCATTCAAGATTTTAAAAACTTATTAAAATCTTAGATGCTAAATATGAATTGCCTGATAAAAATACTCATAAAAGAGATAAAATGACGCGAGTAATAGGGATAACATGTATGATACAAATAAGAGGAATAAGCTCAGAAGAAAACGATTGAGAGGATGTATTAAGAGAGATTGAAAAAAGTAAAATTATTTCCAGAGTACTATAACGATCCTCAAAACCAATTAAAAGTGATCCAAAGGTGACAATGTGAACATAACAGCAAATATGTAGACCAGTTCTTCTAATGAGGGAATCCTAGCTGTCACTTGTCATTTCGTCCAACACGAGAAATTGATGTCTCCGTTTTTAAAAGCTACAAAAAATGACGGTCGTCACACTGCCGAAGCAATGTCACAGGATAATTATTTAATATTTTACAGTCCAAAGTCCATACTAGCAATATATAAATATTTTTAATTGTACTTTCAGGCTATTAACCATATATTTATGGAATAGTTACAGACAATGTTGGAAGAATGAAAAAGAGTGCTGAAATTTTACAATTTCGACATTTACCTTGCAAAACTCACTGTCTCAACTTGACAACGCAAGATAGTTTTAGAGTTGTTTCATTTGTCAATACTTTAGCTAAGTGCAAATCCACTGTGACCTTTTTTCGGAGCAATACTTTGGCAAATGATACTCCACGCAGTGTTAAATAAGGAGGTAATAAAACGAAGCTCAAACTTATTCAGGAGGTGGCAACTCGCTGGAATAGCTTGTATTATATGCTAGAAAGGGTTTTTGAAATGCGAATAGAGCTTGTAATTACCATGGATGAATGTCCAAGGGATCCATCCACACTAACCACGGAAAATTTCAATGCAATTGAAGAAATATTGAGTCTTCTTGAGCTTTGTTTGAAGTGGCAACAAGCAATATTTCAGGAGAAAAATATGTCACTTCCTCAACGATAATATCACAGAGAAATTGCCTTAAAATTGGCTGGCTTTGAAGGCAAATAAATAACGGCAGAAGCGAAAGAAGTTTACAAATCTTTAACAAGTTCAGTCAAGGAAAGCTGAAACCCTTTTTGGAGCTACTTCAAAAATTAACTTACAGAAGAAGTAACAAAAAAAAATCAAGTTTTATTGTACTTGGGTGCGTTCACTGCAAAAATTGATGTCGGTGTGGTGTGATGTTAGAAATGTCAAATAAACAACGGTGTCAGTCGGTGTAACTTTAAAACTCAGTGAACGACATGTTGTTATATTCTGTCAATCGTATATTTTGAAGCAAACTTCATTTGGTTATTTGCTGTCAATCGTAAATCAAAATTAAATAAATAAAATAATACACTACTATCATTGTTAGCCACACAAACTGCACCTTTCTCCTGATTAAAACAATTCCCATCAACCACCAATTGGGATAATTTTCCATTGTATCGAAATTATTATTATTTCTTATTTTAGTTTATCTATTTCTGACAAATTAAATTATAACAATCGCTTTTCAACATCAACTAACAACGCTTGCTACTACAATCAAAAAATGTCGATTTGTGTTGACGACAACATTGCAGTGAACATCAAGTTGTCATAAGGCGTATTCGGTTGGACTGAAGAGTACAACTCTTCACTTCAGCTAATTGAGTTACTCTTCACTTAATTGAGCTACTGAAGAGAAGAGACTGTTCGATTTGTATTCTTCACTTCAGATAAATGTCAAAAAATGAATCATTTTTAAATTGGCTTGTGTTGAAGAAGTGTCACACAATTTTGAACCGAATAAAATATTTTAAATACATACTCGCATAATGGAAAATTCTGCTGAAAAAAGGAGATTATTAAGTGGAGTTTTAATGGTAATTTGTAAATTGTATATTATTATATTTTGTTCCTATTATAATAGAATTTGTCTAATTCAGGTTCTACAAGATACCAGTTACTGGAAACTTACGGAAGCTTCATCGTCCAGCTCTAGTGATAGTGAAGAAGAAATTACACCACTTCACAGGGTGATAGATTATTATGAAAAAACCGTACAGGCATATACTGATGACGAATTTAAATCAAATTTTCGTTTGGAAAAATCTTCGTTTAATAATCTAATGGGTAAGACTTGTTTGTTAAGGCATTCCACAGAAACGTAACTTTGTATGTTTTTATTTTGTATATAGAGTTTTTGCTGCCAATATTAATTCAAATTGGTACAACACACACTGGAGGAAGACAGGCGATTCCCGCTGAAAAAAAAGTCCTAATGACTATTTATTATTTGTCTAATCAGGATAGTTTTAGGCAGGTTGCAAATTTATTTAATGTGTCCGATAGTACAGCTCATACAATTATAAGTAATATTATCGATTTATTATATACTCATTCGCCGAAATTTATTAAATGGCCAACAGAAGAGCAAGCCAATGTCAATGAGCATTTTATTTTTAATAAAGGGGGCTTACGGAACGTTTTGGGGTGCATTGATGGATCCCACATTACGATACCTAACGTCGAAAAGGATAACGACTATATTAATAGAAAAGGATATTCCAGTATACTACTGCAAGGCGTTGTAAATTACAATATGGAATTTATTGATGTTTACTGTGGTGAGCCGGGGTCAATGCATGACTCAAGATTATTGAGAAAGTCTGGCTTATACCAAGCTGTTCGAGAAAATCCTTCCTGCATATACGGATATTTTCTGCTCGGTGACTCGGCATATATGTGCCAGGATTGGCTAGTACCGCCTTTCAAGGACAATGGCGCTTTAACATCAGAACAACTTCGGTTTAATTATATCCATTCATCACTAAGAGTAAAAGTGGAAAACGCGTTTGGCATGCTAAAGGGAAGGTTTCGCAGATTACGAGAATTCCAGAATGTAAGCCGATCATTTATAATAAAGGCCACAGTGAGCGCAATCGTCCTCCATAATATATGTATGGCGACACACGACGAAATCGAATTTCCAAACGAGAACGAAAATCAGGCGCACCATATTGAAACTGCTGAAGATACCTCTACAGCAACAAATAGAAGGCTGCAAGCTTTTTTTCAACTTTTCCCAAACAGTAATTAACTCGATTAATACTATTTAAAATGAATGTTTATTGATCCAAATACATAAAATTTTTAAATAAAACTTGGTTTCAAATATATTTCAATAAAATTTTAAAAACTAGAAACCACCTTAAAACTATGATAGTTAACACTAAATTAGTTAATACTTAAAATTATATTTTATTAACCAACTCCTTCATAATTTCAACTTTTTGTCTTTCAATACTAATAATTTCCTCCTCCCTCTTCTCCTTCTTTTCCAGACGTTCGATTTTCAATTTATAATATTGATCTTTCGCACTTAGTCGCTTTCTTTTTGTGGTTTTTTTAGGGGTGGGTTCCGAATTTTCCGCTAAATTTAAATCAGGAATCGTTTCGACTGAAGGTGTGGAGAGACCAATGGACACACTTTTCCCACTGTCAGCGTTACTGTCCTTTTGCCCTAATATTTCATCCATTTGGTTGAAAAATTCAAAACGAATTGGCCTACGTCCCGATTTATGTTTATTGTCTTTTACCGCTTTGTACGTGCGTTGCAAATTGTTCCATTTATTTGAGCACTCCGTAGTTGATTTCTGAAAATACCAAAATTTATAATTATGTTATTAAAAATTAAAATGCATTTTTACTCACCATCACATTAAGCGCCTGTAATTGAGTAGATATCATGGCCCATGCATGCTTCCGCTGTTTCACATTATTGAAAGTTTCCTTAAATTCATCGTATGTCGCAATGAACTGTAACGTTTCATTTTTGGTCCAAGTGGAAGATTTTGCTGTAAAAATTATCTGCCTGTGATCCGGAATAATCTAATATGCATTTCATATCTAAATATATATAAGATAAATAAAAGCAAATTTACCTGGGACATCTGCGTTTGATAGATCAGTTTCTCCACCGACGTACTCAATTAAATTATCATAATCATCAAAATTATTATTATTATTATCCATTTTAGAAAAAATAATATTATTATAGATTTATTATTAATAATTATTTTTTGAGTTCGCAAATTCACAACCAAAAAAAGTCGAACAAATCAGAACACGAAAATAAAAACAAACGAAAACAAAAAAATTCAAAAAAGAAAAACAAATAACTCATCTGAAGTAACAGACGAGCAAAATATCTCTTCAGTTAATTCAGTTGCTCAATTTTTAACTGAAGTAAAGAGTTGTCAATCGAACAGTCTCTTCACTTCTGTTACTTCAGATACAGCTACTACTTCAGTTAATTCACACCAATCGAATACGCTTATAATATACTGTCACACCTTGGTGCTCAGTGAACGACAAATTGTTAAAAAATGTAACTTTTAGTATACCATTTTGTTGGGCAGTGAACGCACCCCTTATAAGTTAAATTTTGAAGTAAAGGTAGAATTTGTTTTTAAATGAATTATATCGCTCTTATCCCTTCTATATTGTGTTTTGTGTGTATTAAATTGAAAAATGCTTCGCCAACCTGGCAGGCACAGATCGAAGAAATTGTATCGCTCCTATCGCTTATGCTGATAGTTTCCCACAAATGTTTCAAGTTGAAACATTATCATGTTACAATGCTTCTTTTTTTTGTAAGTTAATTTTTGAAGTAGCACCATCAATTTTATTTAACTTCCTTTGCTGTCCTTTACATTTCATTAGGCGGCTGATTACTGATGTCTTCGATTCTTTAGTTTTGTCTAAATTAATTTCACTGCCTGTTGAATTAATATTTAGGGCGTCAGTTGAAACCCCTTCTATATTTTTAGTTTCATAGCGTATTAGATCTACGATAATTTATATCTGTACCGTTGTGTTTCTTGAGCTGATGACACAGCATCTTTAATAGGAATTTTTCAATTGCCAAATTTCGTTTTATACTTTCTTCACCTGTCTAAAATACCTTAAGCTATATTTCTATTTTCGAAAACAAATATTACTAACAATATTATCACTAAGTCTTTTCAACTACCTCCGTCGGTCTTCAGCTTGGCCTAGTACGGCAATTAAAAGAATTCCAAAGATAACAAATAGCTTTGTCAAATACATTTTATTTATCAAGCCAATTATTGACTTGAAATAAGTTTATTACTGAACAAGATTACGTGTTTATTAATAATCTGATACCCTATATAAAATTTCGTCTTAGTTTTATACAGTAATTTCTGTAAGAAATTTTTTGTCATGTGAATTCCCCACATGTGATAAGAAATATTAATTTCTTTTGTGATTTGCTACATTAAAAGAAGCCGCATATTAACGCGAATTATTGTTTTGAATTTGATTAGCGATAATTAGTTTGAAACGTTATCGTTTTGTATAAATTCACTTTGTTTTGTAACCATAATTACGTATTCAAACACGTAAGAAATTATTTTTACTTAGAATGTGATAAGATGTGGGTATCACTTTTGTTGCAAAAGTTTAAATTTTATTGCGTCTGTAGACGGTATGTCGCTTTAATTTTGTGATGTTATACGGTTAAAGTTGGCGTAAAAATATATATTTATTATCTGAATTAATTCAATGGCTAAATTATAGCCCCACGACTTTCTTTTACGAAAAGCGAATTTTAAAAAACTTATTAATCAAATTTCTTACAAACTCAAAAAAATTTTTTTTTTTGCAATTCTTCTGTAAATTGTATATTTTTGAGGTATTTGCAAAAGAAATTTTCTGGTTCACGGAAGCTGGGACGTTAAAATTTATGAAAAAAGTTTGAACATTAAGTTACAGTTTGATTGGTTAAACTATCTGAGCTACAAACTGACAGACATATAGGCCACAGTCGAAACGTCGCATATCAAGGTATTGGTGTATTGCATAATGCATACGACACTATTTTTGCACACTTTTTCACAATAAACAATTCACGTTAACTATTTTCAAATATAAGATTTATATTGATTTATTTATAATCAGGAGCATTCATGCTGTTATTTTTTAGCTGATTTTAACACAATGTATTTTTTTGTAGTACGTTACAAATATTTTAGTAGTGGAGCTACGATGTTGCTCCTCGAGTAACGGTTCGTTAATTTCGTGTCGTAATTTATTTATAGTTCATTATAAAATTTGTCGTATAACACACCTCCTTGCCGTGATGAACGCAATCTGGATTTGTTTTTTAGATACATGCGCAATAAAATAATTCTAGAAATATTTCACTCACATTAACTTAATGAACTAGAGCGGTTAGACAGCAAAAGAAACGCACCATTGTCATTGAAATCAGTTAGCAGTAATAACAACAAAAATGATCTAAAAAAGTTACATTAATCTATTTAAGCCCATAAACGATAATTATAGGAGTAATCAAAACCATAAGTTTGAAAATATGGCCAGTTCATTAAATTCAAATTCTTGATCAATTAACGTGTAATCGCGGTGGACAATTGACTAATTTTATAAACCTGTTCATAACTCCTTAATTTTCGAAAAAATATACGAATTAAAAATTATTTAAATTTTCCATCTAAATATATATTTTGTAAATCTATCTCATCCCTGCTGACCATCTTTCCACCTGATTAAAAACGTAATTTTTTAGACTCTGTTATTTTAAAGTTCCAACAATTAAGAATACAATTTTTTTCAGAATTAAATTTATAACAAACTAGCTCTACCCTGCGCGCGTTGCTACGCTACCAACTAAAATAAATTTGAAGGAAAGACATTATACAAATATTCAATTCATTTTGAGTCATTTTATTGATTTTGTTCATTTCGAAAAAATTGTAACATTGCAGCGTTTCGTTTCAATTCGATATTTATTGAAGTGCTGTGGGATACACAATATTTCTTGTTTTTCCTTCTGGTGCGTAAACGAATAAATAAGAAGGTTTTCCAACGCGTGAGCAGGCCACATAGAGCTGCCCATGTGAGAAGCATGGATTCTCCAAATTTAATCCACATACTTGTAACGATTGTCCTTGTGCTTTGTTGATAGTTATTGCGAAAGCGAGTCGCACCGGGAACTGCAGACGTTTGAGTTCGAATAACATATCTGTCGGGATCATTGGGATACGTGGCAACAGTACGTCTTTCGTCTTCACCTTTGAATTTTTCAGTCAAAATTGTTTCCTCGATAACATTGTTCATCATTTTCTTGACGTTCCGTTGCAAAGTCGCGGTGGATTTATGTTTCGAAGAAGAATGATGGGTACGCCAATGTTCAATGTAAGAACGTGCGGTGGTATGCTGGCAAATCAAGCGAATTCAAGAATTCAGTTGGATAGTTGACAACTTCGTCTTGATTCACCACAGTATCGATGGACTTATATGTTGTGGTTTCGCCGGGTAGTCCGTTCTGAATAGTGAAGTTGATGGTATTGACATCGATGTTTTTGGCCGCTAATATAGCACGCGTACTAAGCCACTGATGATTTTTGTAGTTTACATACATTGCGTGGATTCATCAATTTGCATTCGCCCATTTCCAATATCCATTAATTGTTTTGCAAAATTTCCAGCCAATGCATCCCGTTGTAGTTGTACACGCATGTTGGTTTTCAAAGTCAATTTCTGTAAATGACGCCATAAAACTGATGATTTGAGGCATGCATTAAGTTCATCAGCGGGTGTTGAACGTGGTATAACCGGCAGTGTTTGTCGAAAATCACCAGACAATAAAATGAGCACCATCGAAGATCCGTGCGTTTCCTCTCAAATCTCGCAGTGTACGATCAAGCGCTTCCAATGCTTTCTTTTGAGATATTGTACATTCGTCCCATATGATAATTTGACACGTTTGGAGTACTTAGCCCATTCCAGAGTTTTGCTGATGTTGCATGTTGGTGCCTCAGTGTTTTGAAATTCAACGGCAGTTTCAATGCTGAATGCGCTGTTCGGCCACCATCCAAAAGAGTTGCCGCAATTCCAGATGATGGAATGGCCAGAGCAATATTATTTTGTAATCGTATGGTTGCCAAAATGAGTGAAAGAAGAAAAGTCTTGCCTGTACCACCGGGCGCATCTATGAAAAACAATCCACCGCTTTGTTCTGTGATTGCACGCATAATTCTGTCATACGCAATGCGTTGTTCTGGAACCAACTGCGGAAGATTTGTCTGAACAAATGTCCCCAGTTCGTCAGAATCAAAGTGTGTTTCTCGTTGCAAATCACGATCGAAAAGGTCGTTCGCTGGTCGGTTCGGAGCAGGCATTCCCAGTTGCACCAGTGCCTTGTTAGCGATTGCCAAACATATGTCTTCAATCAAAATCAATGCCTCATTACACACGTTTGGTGTGAATTGAATGTCCGGATTTTGATTCGCAGCGCGCAAACGATTTAGAATATCTTCATTCATGTAGTCCTTGTATTTTTCCCAAAGATCGTTTGGATTAGATGGGAAGCAGGTTGTCAATATTATGGCAAATAACGTGCATATTTGCTGTGGTCGAGCAGTATTCGATGCATCAGCGGGTGCAGTGTCCCAATGTGCATCATTCTCAAGAAGATTTAGTTCCTGGCAAGCTTGGCGATAAGTAGCGCACAGCTGACCGTTCACTGTTCTTAAATCTTGGAAAGATGTCGGTCCACGTACATTGATTAACAGCAATCGGAGAAAGAAGCATTCTGTACTGTTCGGGTGAACAGTGTACAGACGACCCAATGCGTCACTGGAATACAAATTGGGATGTCCTTCAACTGCTTTACCTTGTTTGCGACGTTGAAACTTTTTAGCCGATGCATTCCATGTGTAGAATTTGGGTACCTCAGAATAAAGTAGAGTCTTTGCAAAAATATCATCTTGGCACAATGAGTAAAATGCAGTTAAAGTTGTTGCCGGTGGAACCAATGCTCTTGCACGTACATTATTTGCTGTGAAGTGCACGCGCTGTCCATTCTCGAGATGCACCGCCAAGTGTACCTACTACTGTTGGATGTCGTTCATGGATTGGAAATCATAAGATGCGCCATACTGCTTCATTGCTGCTAATGTAGCGTCCAAGTTGGTATTGGTTGATTTCATCGAGCGGTGCGGCCACATTCCCTACTCCGAAGACTGCCATGTCGCTTCCTTTGTTGACATATTTGCAAATGTATTTGATCGACTTCACTGAATTGCAATACTCAATATTAATGTGTGCTTTGATTGAAGGTCTTTGAGAGCAACGGTGAATATGGCACAACCCAACAATTATCGACTTCGACATCAGCGTTTCGTACTTTCAGAACGATGGATTTGCAGCCATCCTCAACTGATCGTCGACGATACAGTGGGTATCCGTCATTGCCAGTAATGGTATCACAAACCAAGTTTTTTGGGTATCGTTTCGTGCGTTTTTGAATGCGCCACATGGACCATGAATCATAATTTTGGTAACGACGTCGAATAAGTCTGGATCAATGTCCTTATCTGGTATTTCTGCTGAGATGATTTGGTCAATTTGATCTGGCGTAATTTTGTTGATTAACCAAACCAAAATATGTGCATGTGGCAATTCTCTTTTCTACCATTCAATGGAATACATCCAGCAGCGTGCCTCTCCAAAAACGTGATGCTTGATAATAAAATCCATCAAAGATTTCAATTTTTGTTTAAATACGCATGCGGTAATGTCATGGCGGCCCGAAGATGATTGTCCAGCTAACAGAAGTTTTTTAATTTCATCCCATGCTGGATGCAAATGTGATGAGTAAATCTCAAAGTCGATATGCGCGAACGTATGTCATCGCATCTTGTGCTTATTCATGCATGTCCCGTGGACTCCCCGTGAATGTAGACGGTAATATGACCATTCTTCCCAATTCGTTATTCACGTTACGACCATCATTAACAATTGCGTCTCGTAAATGGATGTACTCTTCAGAACGCAACTCGGTTTGATTCAATCGAATAGGAGTCATTCGGCTTCAATCTTCGCTTACATGTCGACGATGTATTGATGGACCAATTGTCGAAATTTCAGAATGTGGTTCTCAGCGTCTTGATGAATCATCAATCGATACGAATAATAATTCATGACACTGACTTTCTTATTCGTTTCCTCGTCTGTTTGTGGATTTCTCATTTTGATGTTGAAATGATATCCATCTTCTCCTCACCAAAACAGAATCGGATACTGCAATCCGTCGTATGAGCGATGAGTATCGGAGACTCGCTGAACATCACCACTTCTGCGATGAAGAATTATGTCGCGCGATTCGAATTCTTCGCCAACTATCACGATGGCCACTTCATCGATTGTTGGTGCATTGAACTGTCTTTCATGTTGACCAACGGGTCTTTTGTCTGCTCGAATTATAACTGCGAAGTCATCGGCTGGCATTCGTTGAATGGTGGTTTTAAACAACTGAACTAATTCATTGTGTTGATCGAAAAGGGCTTGTAACGCAGCCACGATTTCTCGTCTAGTACCCGCATTATAATGACATCGTTGTTCAATTTGTTCATCACTGTTTGCCATGAAATAAATTTGAAGAAACTTGTGGTCTGCGTCCGGCAATGGTAGAAGCGATCCGGCACGATGATAAATTTGCCGTTGGACAAATGTTGAATGTCGGCATGTAATTTTCGCGCACGATGTTCGTTGCACCAAACGATGTTATTTGAAAACATGAATTGTATTTGCGGATGTTTTCAAAGAAATGTTTCGACTCACCCCAAGTAACAATTTGAGCTCCAAATAAGCTCTATCATCGCTTCTAGAGCTATATTTTAGAGCCTGTAGTATTTTATTATGCTCTATCAGCGCTGCTAGAACTTATATAGAGCTCCTGTCGGACTAAATTTGCTAATTTTAGAGCAACAATTCTCCTCTTGGAAAGTTGTATAATCGTTTATATACCTGCTATAACAAAGCTATTAGCTGAATGATAGTTGGATGTTAGAGTTGCATATAAAGCATTTATTAAGAAGCACTTTGCTTCAATAATGGTTATCTAAGGATGTTAATTACAGCTATTGGCTTTACAAAATATGAATTTTGACATTCAATTGTTGCGATAAAAAATAAAAAAATAAATTCATCTCACACCGAGCATCATTTAATTCTGATAAAATATTTTTAACAACTTTGATAAAATATTGTTTGATGATGTTATGTAAATCAATATTATTATAAATAATTAATATATAATTATTGTTTAACTTAGATAATATGTAATTTTAGGTGCCGTTTAATTTTTATGGTGAATATAAATAATATATGTAGGGTGAAAAATTTTATTGCTCCTCGATTATATTTTGTATTTACAAGGAAAATAAAAAAAAATTATATGTTTTCGAACCTATTCGCACGTGCTAGTATTTGAATTCTTTGAAAATTCTAGGTTATGTTCAATTAATTTATTTGGCGGAATTCATTTTAACAATTGTAAATTATCTAAAAGTTACAAAGGGTTCTCAGCAAGAATTCAGGTATCGAGATATCTTATACGACTATTATGTGTACCGAATGAAATTTGTGATTTGTACATGAAGAATTAAAACTAAACGGCAATATATAATCATTATTTTTCTGTACTTGTTCTATTGCACATATTGTACAGTTTTTAAATAATCGTATTCATTCAAACTTTTTGTTCATTTTATGGCGAACATTCACCTTTTCATAATCCCATTTATTATGTATGGATGTGATCTTAAGCCGCATTGGCAAACTGCTTGCCAAACCATATGTTTTTTTGCCAAATTTTTCAACAGTTATGGTAGTAATTGCTCCGTCCAGTTCTTTACCTTTCTTTTTGATGTAATATTGGGGACCTGGAAGTGTCGAGAAATCCATTTTGACGTAGGTCTCGTCGTTCATTACGAAACAAGAATCTTTTCTTTCGTTCAACCATTTGTTGTGTTTCTTTGCTCGATCGATCCCTCTGTTAAATAGTTCAACACTTCTTTTGGGGATTTTTGACTTCTTGTATGTCCGTAGATTATTTCTGGTTTTAGCTCGTTCCACAATCGATTTGGTTGTTTTGGTTTTTCTGGCCAAATCTCGCACAGACATCGAGGGATGTTTCGAAATGACTCTTACAATTTTCTGATCCAACATTTTATTTGGAGCACCTGATTTTTCTCCGGATCCGGGCTTGAGTGATACAGAAAGATTGATTTGACATTTTTTTTTACATTTGTTACCGTATTATTGGAAACACCGGCCAATTTACCAATTTTTTTATTGGTATACTCGGGATGATCATTGCACAATCTAATTATTAAATCACATTTTTCTCCTTATGATGCGTCCATTTCGAAACAAATAAAACAAATGCCCAATTTGACGTTTATTCGTTTTTTAAAATTGTTTTTCTACAAAATAACGGTACCAGTTTTTTTCTTTTGCGTAGTAACCTATGAGATAATATAAATTTGGGAATCACAAATTTCATTCGGTACACATAATATATCAGTAATTCCTCATTATTATTTATCGACAACATTTCTTGACATTATGTCGCTTTTTTACTCCATTTTTATGAAAACGAAGATGATTACAAATTATGCTAATATAAGGTTACCTGAATTACGTATCACTTTAATAATGTTATTCGTTTTTTCTTTTAATAAATGGATTCCATACTAAACCATTTATAAAGCAAAATACTAAATATAGAGCACGTAGGTTTAAATCATCATATTATTTCCGCTTATAGCTTTAATAATTATGTATATGATTTAGATTTACAGCTTGGAGCTCTATAATACTGAATAATTACGTTTTATTGAAGCAATATTTGTTTTTTTTAACTATGTATATAACGGTATTATTTTTTTTTTCGTCAAACGTGGTAGTCCTTTTGTCAAAATTAAAATTAAGATGATAAATTAATATTCTTATACCTTTAATAAAAGCTCGAGCTGGTGAATCGCAAATTATAGACATAATCCTTATATTTACTTTGTGGATATTTACTAAAATGTCATTTTATAATAGATCTCTACATTCATCAACAAATTGACGTAGGTAGTCTGTTAAGTTGGCCGGCTTTCCTTTGCCACAATAAATTCCAATAACCATGGGCTTGAAATCTTTTATCTCGGAAATATTGAAGAGAATTGGCCAAAATTGCCATTGGGAATTCTTGTAGATCGGTAACCCGTCGATATTAAAATGTAGTGAAATATTCATTGATTGCTCGAGATTATCGTAGAAATATTGTGTTAAGCAGTTCTTTAATCCCTGATGCCAATAGCTTCCATTACCTACAGGATACAACGATCGATTACTAGGGGTTTCTAATAAAGTTCGCGGATCTTTAGGGAGTCCTTCATCGGGCAGCTGAGCTTTTCTCAATAAATTTAATAATTTCTTAAGCGCTTGATGTCTTATGTTAAACTCCAGTGCCCATTCTTTAAGTTCTTTTCTTAAATTTATTTTATCGTTTTCAGAATCGACGTCGTCACAAATTAAATCTTGTAATGTACTTGCCTTTCCAATATCAGCAATCTCGGTATCATCCAAATCATCATCTATACTATATCCAGAAATTATTGAACATTGATTATCATAATGATCCGCTGAGTTCTGAAACACGCTTTCAGAATTTTGGGGCTTTGCTGGATTTTTTGGTGGATTAACAATTTGGTTAAAAATTTTCCTATTCCTTTTAATTTGATATCGGTATGTACTGCTAAATTTATATTTTTTCCACGCTATAGAATTATACATTTCTCGATTTTTTTCTGACTTTTAATAAGGAATTAAATAACTCAATAGTTAATTTAACTAAATTTTTGACAGAAGATGAACAATTTTCCCAATTAAAGCAGTCAACTCTATATAAGATACAAAAACTTATATTAGGTTTAAATTAACATAAAAATAAAGTACCAGATCTATTTTAATGTTATTATTTTTTTTAAATGGTGAAAAGCTTTTTATGAACATCAAATTATGTAAAACTGGAGCTAAGTCTTATAACACTTATGGTTTTTATTAAGCTACATTATAGCTGATATTGCTACTATATTGCTATTGTACAATTAATAGCATTATAATATATAGTGCTCTAATACTAAAGAATTTAAAGCTCTATATTTGATTATAGAGCTCCTAAATAAAACTATCTGCTCTATAATTTGTTAGAACTGGGAATGTCTAAACTGTGTATTATAGAGCAAATAATTTTTTTACTACAGCAACTAATATCAATTTTTACTATATTGTTGCAACTAGCAAACCAAATGCTATTTTAGAACTGCATTAGAGCAAACAGGAAACTGACAGCTCTAACAATTGTTACTTGGGACGTGTAATACCTGATAGCAACGTTGATAGTGGTTCGGGTGGTGGATGTATTTCTGGCAGTTTAACTTTTCCATTGGCTCAGCACATTCCTGGCGTTTCGTTCTTAATTTTGTCCAATGACGACACTTGGATGAAGACTGTAATCATTATTACTGTCATAATGGAATGCACCATGATTTAAATCAACGTACAGTATTCGTCTTGATCGAGCGGTGCTTATTCGAACATTTTGCAGCCTTCTTTTCCGTTGTTCAGTTGTCTCAGACGGACTGGCCTAAGTAGTACGTATTCGATCAGTTTGTAACCTCACTTCTCGTTGTTCAGATGATTCAGACGAATGGGTCTCAGTGGCATGTACCCGAAGATTTTCCAGTCTTAATGCTCGTTGCTCGTCTGATTCTGAGGCTCGTAATGCTCATTTATTCCGTGCTTGAGGTGTAGATCGGCCAATTGCTTGTCGCTTTGGATGCATAATTGTACGGGAACAACGTGAAAAATGCGTTTGAATTTATTAGATGTCAATCAGCAATCCGAATCTCACAATGTATCCAATCCAATTGAACCGGCTGTTCACACACGGATGGAAATGTTAATATTGACGGTGATCACCAATTCACTGAGGGAAATTTGAAGTGAAAAAAATCAGCATTCGAGAATTGTTGAAATCGATTTTAATTCCACTCACGATGATATCCGAAAAAAAAACTGCGCAGCAAATGCGTTCGGAACGTCAATCAGCAGTCAGATCCTTCACATACACATTCGATGATCTTCGTGAATTCACTGTAGAGAATGAATAAAATCAGCTCACGGAAACTACGAAAATTCAATTCGATTGAATTATTTATCAAAACTATTAATTTAACTCACAATGAAATGCACAAAACTATTCGGAAAACGCTCCCAAATATAAAAATACGTACAATATTGTCTGTTCAATGTGGACGGACATGAATTTCACAATTTACATAAATTCTTATGTCACTCACAACTCGAAACGTCATCATTCGTTCGCTATTTTCGCTTCAATTCAAATCAGCATGAACTTTCACGGCAATATATGAAATTCATTGGAATAACAGTGGTGCCATCTGTCGAAAATTGGTCGTCTTCGTGGGCTCATGCACAACAACTTTGCTAAAGATCATCACATGATCAAATGCATAGTTTACGATTCTATAAAGAACATGTATAGAAATATATTATTTTCGGAACCTAATACCATTCACTGCAACTCTAAATATTCAACCACTTTTGGTATTTAGAAAAAAAAAACTTTATTATTATAAAAATGTTTACAGATTAGTCATTCTAAAAATCTGATGCTCAGTTTTATTTTCTTTTACTTAAGTAAAATAAAGTAAAGTGATCACGAAAAGTCGATTTTGAGATTTATCTGTTCTAAGGTTTCCTGAGTCCGAAAAAGTGGGTTTCGAAATGGAGTCTGTCCGTCAGTCAATCATCACTTCGTCAATCTGCCTGTATTCCGCTCTAAAGCCTAGATGGTTTAACCAACCGAACTAAAGCATCATATTTAAGCTTTTTTTTATAAAATCGGAGGTCCCAGTGAATTTTAGTACAAATAGGCCAACCGGAATTGCCTACTCCCTTAAGCCAGAAAATGTATTTGGCAAATTCATATATCAAAAAGTAAGCTTAACAGAAAAATTATTTCCACAAAAAAATAAAACAAAACTACAAAATGAATAAATTTGCAAGAAAATAATAAGTTCTCAAAATTCCCTGTTCGTAAAAGCAAGTCATGGGTTGGGCACACCTCAATTTTTTCACATCGTTTACCGTAATTTCAATAAAATACAAGAATCGTCCTCTATGCCGCTCATTACGACAGGACAGTATAATGGTAAAAATTTGTAACGACACCGGTTAGCAAGTTAAACACTTGTATTCAATCTTATGTGTGGATTCTCAAGTATCACACGGGCGACATTAATACAGAGTCAGTTATACGGCAACAAGACTATCTGGCACTACGCGGAAGTTCTAAGCGAGCAGGGGTATCTCCACTCACAATTATTAGTTCCCCACTATAATAAATAACCACACCTCATCAACCACAAATGCAGCCGGCCGAGTGATCAGGTAAGTGGAAGTCAACGTCAGCAACCAGGACGTCAAAGCCGCACTTTTCGTGATATTTATCTCGCTGATGAGATCCAATTCATTTTCGTAGTCGAAATAAAGTGTCCCGCCCCGCACATACATCGCCAGAATGTACCGCCATATATCATGGTAGACTCCGACATACCCCTTTTCTTCTGCAGTGATTTCAACATCGATATCTGTCTGGTTTATACTTTTTGAGAAATTTGCAAAATTAATTTTCTTGTCTAAAGGAGTGGTCACTGTCTTTCTCGCCCAAAGGAGTGGTTACTTTCGGTTGGCCAATTTTCACTAAAATTCACTGGGGGGGGCTCCCAACTTATTAAAAACATTAAATATGGAGTTTTAGTTCGATTGGATACACCATCTGGCTGTAGAGAGTGTAAAGGCTGACAGACAGACCTTCGAAACTCTCTTTTTCGGACTCTGGGGACCTTATAACAAATAAATCTCCAAAAAATGTCAAGGTCGAAAATTTTCATGATTACTATACTTTATTTAACTAACGTAAAAGAAAGTAATAAAATAACTATTATCGTAGTAGTTTGACTAGTTAACGTACAAATTGAACATAAATGATAATTCAAAATATCAAAATAATATTGAATACACGGTTAAAATATTCGTGAAATATTAAAGATTCTGCTGACTGAATTTTTTTAGCGCACTATTTTTATAAATACACACATAATACTAACATAAAAGTTATCAAAATCGTTAGGAAAATTACTTTTGATAATTAAAATGGCCTTCAATGTTTCGATTAATAATTTTAATTTTTCACAACTCCAGAAGTTATTCATTAAAGAAAAAATTCTCTTAATCTCTGCATTTGTACCTGGCAAGCACAAATAATATTCTACCAATTTCAGAATATTTTGTTGAGCAATATGGTTAGCACCAAAATGTTGGAATACTTTCGCCCATCTATTGTATTATCAATTTTTATTTTGGTTGCATTCCAATACTTAATTTCAACCTCATGTTTGTACATATATTTTGGCCTATATTTTTTTAGGTATATTTAAATAAGCCTGAATGTGGCTGCTTGAAGTCTCCAGATATTCCAATTCAATAGACATTCGCATTTTAAAAAAATAAGTTTTTTTTATCGTTTTTCAAACTTTAATGTACTTGAACTACATTTAATTATGTTGCAAACATAAACTTCACCAAGGCTGGAGTCCAATTCCCCACTTATTTTATGGAGACTGATTTATTTGAAAGTCTACAATCAGTCACCTCGCAAGAAACGAAATTATGTTCCGTCATTTGTAAGAATGTGAGTCCGACAAGAAGTACGGCGTACACAATATATTATTGATTTCGATAGACCACTATGATATGCAATAAACTAGATAATTATGTAATTGAAAAAGCTAAAGAAATTGTACTACTAGCAATTAAGGTAAAATATTTACTTTATTTTCACATATTACATATTTATTAAACTGTTGAATGTTGATTTCTTTAATTATTCATATTCTGTTTTGGTTGTTCCGCCGTGGGTAGAACGGCGTTATCCAACAAACTCTCATTCAATTCTTTTTTATCTTCATGAATTTCCGGTAATTCTGATTGTTGGCATTTGGTCCTTGGACCAAATCGTCCTCTACATTTACGGGATTTTCGTAAATTGGTTCCTTCCTCATTATCCAGAATTGGCATATTGCTTCGTGTCACATTTGATCCTTCATCCCTAACGATTTTATTTAACTTCCATTGGTGTCCATTAAAGTTCCTACGTCTAATAATTCTTGACCTTCTCGATACTTTATCATTGTCGAAATTGCTTTCACTGTCTGTTGAATTACCATCTACTTTATCGGACAAATTTCCTTTCACACCTTTAGTTCTTCCATACATGAATTTGTGCCATTTAGTAGCTCGGCGGGAATGTATTTCTGTGTCATTGCGTGCCTCGTGACCTGAATTTATATCACCTACTTCAGAAACTTCTCCAATTGCAAAATTTGACTTTTTACTTCCCTCACATCCCTAAAAAATATCAACTTATATTTTTTTTTCTTACTTATATAAACAAATTTTAACTTACAATACGTTCCCCGTTCTTTCTCAACCAATTCCGACGTCCTTCTGTTTGGCCTAAAACGGCAACCAAAATAACTCCAAATACAACAATTAGTTTTGTCAAATACATTTTTGTTAATTAAGCAAATTACTCGTTTGATACAATGCCTATCACTGAACTGATGCTGAATGTAAAATTTCAACGTGGTTTTATACAATAATTTTTTGGTATGTGGATTCCCTACAGTTATTTGATAAGAAAAATTTAATTTCTTGTTTTGAAACCAAATATTTTTGGATTTTGATACGCACGAAAACGAGTACAAAAGGTGACGCAGAATTGTTAAGAAATCATTTTTGGCTTATCTTAACTTAACCTTAAATAAATTAATGTGTTTATTATATTTTACAAATGAAAACATTTGTAAACTTTGTTTTGAAACAATATCTACGCGAATCTTTGCTTTTCTTGCGAAATTTTAAATGTTTACTTCCCTAATAGCTCTTTTCACAGACAATATATTATTACAGATTTCTCGCTTAAAATTAACCCAATAAAAATAAACATACGAATAGGATAAAATTTCGAAAATTCACTGACAGCTGGCAAAATTTAATTTAATTTGGTTCATATTGATAAGAAATAAATAATTGAATTATGGCTACTTCACCTACTCTAATCTGAAATACCATTTTATATCAAAAAATCATGTAAAAAATGTAGAAGCCGGTGCGACGTTATTCCATGGTATCGAAGAAATTAGCTTTCCAAGTATTTAGAATTAACTGGATCTCCTCTCTCAAGTGATTTGACGTTTCATATTCATTCATGACCACATTTTCTAGTACTCAGCTTAGACTGCTGCTACCGCAGTTACTGTCATTAATTATTCTTTGAAGGCAAAATAACAATACATTTACAAACACAACACCCAAAATCGTGAAATGTTTTTATTTTTACCACTGAAAATTGAAACCGACATCCCTAAAGTAGCCTAATAAACTTCTATTCATTGTACCATTTTTGGCAACAAAAGATTTGATACATTTATTCAACTTTACTGAAATATGAATCAGAGATTGCAAATGTTAGACTCTTCTCATAAGCAGCGCTTAATATGGTACATCACAGAACAGAACTAGGTACATTCCGACAGGAGAGTTTAATGTCAAAGAACTCATTTGGTATATTTATACAAATTTTCCTATAAAATTAGTGCTTTGATAGTTTCTCCTATATGGGTTCTGTGAAGACCTGATTAGCCTGGAAGATACATCAATAAAAAAAAATGGAGGTGTGGCCAACACACGACTTTCTTTCACGAACAGCGAATTTTGAAAAACTTTTATAATTCAAATTTCCCGCAAACTTAATTAAGATTGTTTTTATTATTTCATGTTTTCTGTAAATTGTATATTTTTGAAATATTTGCAAAATAAATTTTCTGTTTTACGGAATCTGGGAGCTGGGAACTGGGACCCCAAAATTTATGTAAAAAGTTTAAACATGAAGTTGCAGTTTGATTGCTTAAACCATTTGGACTACAAATTGACAGTCATATGTATATACCAACAGACACCACTTCAAAACTCAATTTTTTGAACTCATTAGTACACACGTAAAAGAAATAAAAGGTGATATTTATGAATTTAAATTTTTTCTTTTAATTTTTTGGAATTTGTATTAGTGATTTTTTGTAAATCTTATACTTTTTAAAATATGTGCAAAACACATTTTCTGGCCGAGAGTGGCCACTTCCGGTTGATCGATTTGGCAAATTAACATACATGTAGGCTAAATATTTTTATAACATACAGTACGTCACTGAAGTGTGCAAATTAATTATAATTAGCATAATTGGGCTAATACACACAATAATTAAAATGACAAATGCAAGAACTGCTGTAACTCCCTGTAAAAAAGTGTGGAGGGGGGGGGGGGGCAGGAGTTGCGAAATATTTTTGCAATTATAAAACGATATATATACTTAAGTATTACAAACCCTAATAAGTCGTTAAAAAAGTTAAGAAACATGAAAAAATGATCCACATTCAATTATGTAATATTTGCATTAAAAACCGGAAGTATGTCACTGTAGTGTGCAAATTAATTATAATTAGCATAATTAGGCTATATATACATATATATTTATGTGTTGGCAAAACAATATTTAATTTTTTTTTTATAAAATTTTTAAATTTTTTTTAAATTTTTTTTTTAAATTTTTAATTTTAATTTTTTTAATTTTTAATTTGTTTATTTTTATTTATTTTTTATTTTTGGAAACATTTTGTATTAGTAATTTTTTGTAAACCTTATACTTTTTAAGATATTTGCAAAACAAATTTTCTGGCCCAAGGGAGTGGCCACTTCCGGTGGACCGATTTGAAGTAAAATTCACTGGGACCTCCCAATTTATCCAAAAAGCTTAAATCTGAAGTTTCAGTTCGATTGGTTAAGCCATCTGGGCTGTAGAGAGGACACAGACTGACAGACAGACAGACGGACAGACAGACGGACAGACAGACGGACTGACAGACAGACATCATTTCGAAACCCACTTTTTCGGACTCAGGGGACCTCAAAACAGATAAATCTTCAATAATCTCAAGGTCGAAAATTTTCATGATTACTATACTTTATTTTACTTACGTAAAAGAAAGTAATAAAATGCACTTGTTATTACAAATTCTTTGAGAAAAGTTGATGTCATAGGCAAAATTTGGAGTAAATTTAAAAAAAGCAACGAACGAATTCACACTCAGCTCACAAAGATATAAGTGGAAACAAATAAATCTAGTAAAACATTAAGCAAACATTGGGCATATCCAGCGCAGATAAAAAAAATAGACCTCACAAATTCTATGTGCTGAATACAAAGATCAGCCGATTAATCTCACAGTTTCAGTGAGATCAAAATTCTTGGCTTCATTTGAAAAACATCTTTTTTTTGGTTCGAGTATTCGCTTTTTTTGACATATCGTATTGCATGTATTTTAATTTTGTTATGATTCTATAAACAAAGAAATATTTAAATTTATTTAAATATTTATTTATATTGTGAACGTTATAATGGATCAAGGTATCAATTATGAGTACGGCAATGAACGAACTAAAATTTTTTTAATTACAAAATCTGTTGAAAATAAGTTAACTCACGTAATAAACATAAAAAAAATAAAAGTTCATTTCAAACCTAACTTTATTTATTCATGTTAATTATGTGTATGTATCAAGGTTGCCACCCGTCCTCGCTTGACTATTTTGTCCTCGTGTCCTCGTCGAAAAAATTGATTTTCTCATCAATTAACCCTTAAATGACATATAGGTGGACCCCAGTCCTTTTTCAATCGTACATATTTAAATGTTTCCAACGGAAATGCATCTCGTGTCCCCCTTCCTATAGTTGAGATATCTCACTATCTGGTTACGTACTCAGCGCTAGCCGGTTGCCCGCTAGTAGCTGTGTAGAAAGGTCCAAAATTACGGTGGGGTCCAACGGACCCCAGTGTGTCATATACGTATATTTGTGTGAAAATCGGAATAATTATTATGCATCTCAACTCTAGAAGACCTAAAGAGCGAGAGAGGCGCCTTATATCCCTGCTGCTGATCTCTGTCTGTATTCTATATCAAACACAATCAATTTTACAGTTCGGTGGATTGCTGCCTAAAATAATTAAGTTTAATTCACTTATTTAAGCTTTTTTTTGTTATAATAAAATAATTTTATTTGGTTTTTAACTTAATATTTTATTTTTTATTAATTATTTAATAAAAACCCGACGTTTCGACGGTACATTCCGTCATTCTCAGGGGCACAATTTTTACTATCCGAGGGTAATAATAAAAAATATAATATTAAGTTAAAAACCAAATAAAATTATTTATTAAAATAATTAAAGCTCCATATTTCGACTCCAAAATTGAAATTAAAGTGAATTGCGGCCGAAGCAAAGCCGAGGCGATTGTGACAGAAGTATTGGCTCCTAAAGAAATGGTAGTAGTTATAAATAAAATAATTTCTAACAAAATTTGTTATTCATTACAAGTACGAGTAGATGCTTCGAATCACAAAAATAGAAATTGTTTTCTATAGTACTACAATATTATACATACAATCGAGAATGGAATTGAGAATAAACATTTTGAAAACGCTGATGAAACCGCAGCTGGTATGTTTAGTACAATACAAAAGGCGTGCAATTCCTTAGATTTATCTCTAGAGAAAATTTCAGCTTTCAGCATGGACAACACAAATTCTAATTTCGGAAACCAAAATTCTCTTTATCAAAAATTGAAATCGTTGAATCCGTATGTCTTAAAATCGAATTGT
This sequence comes from Tipula helvola, assembly GCA_963556165.1. Taxonomy (NCBI): domain Eukaryota; kingdom Metazoa; phylum Arthropoda; class Insecta; order Diptera; family Tipulidae; genus Tipula; species Tipula helvola. The sequence continues at coordinate 205,135,392 of OY744481.1, read as the reverse complement.
TATTGCCATGTCGTCCATAATTGATTGAAACGTTGTTTAAATATGCTGTCCTTTGATTTCGATAATTTTATTCAAAATTTTTTTCATTTTTTTACTAAATCAGCAAAAAGACGGGAAAATCTAAATTGTTTCATAATTTTTGTTCTCTGGAGTTTAGGGAGCTAATCAAACTCTGCCCGACTAGATGGGTTTCTTTACTTCCAGCAGTAAATCGTATTCTAGAATCGCATACTATGTATGTATATGTACAAAAGCTATTTCTTTTTTAATTTTTTTATTTTCTACAATTATGTAGATGTTCAATATAAGTTTGAATATCTCAAACATGAAGATTGTTTGGACGAAGAGACGAAAATGTCTTGTGAACTCCGTCTCCAACATTTCGCACGCCAGAACCAGAAGCGGTTTTAAAGTGGACAAATTCAGCGGTAAAGTTATTAATTACTGAATTTGGCTCAAGGAAAAATAAATTTCGTGACCCCAAAATAAAAAAAAGTTGCTTTGTGGAGAGACATCCGGAACGTGTTTTTAAATTTGTGACATGATGTTGGCGGCAGAAATAAACAAGAAATTTTCCAATCTAAAAAAACATTTTTAATTGTAAAAAAAGAGCCGCGGTTTGGAATAGTTCGAATTATTTGAGGACATATTCCGGGATGATGTGATGTTGCTACAATATCGATTTCTGCTGGTCAATCTAAAGCGGAATAAGATTGCTCATGCGGGGTTCTATTGATTAAATTTGACTAATTACAACTAGCTTACTCTGACAGGAGTAGTGATTGTTGTGCGAAATGTTAACTTAGGTATAAGCGAAGTTGGCCGCAAATTACAATTCCTTTGCTATGTGTCGGGTAGGTTTTCGATCAATTTTGGTACCTTGCTGGCAAATAAGAATTATGTTTGTGTTTTGAGTAATTGTGTACATTTCACATTACATAGAAAATAAATAAATAAACTATTGATTAATTCAATTAAAATAAAAATACGAAATATTTTTTCAGTTAAAAATTACCATTTATGTGATATTGTACATAATCACATATACAATATCACATAAATTTTAATTTTTAACTGTTTGTTATTTAATTTTTGGTTTTAATAAAACATATTTCGTATTTTTATTTTAATTAAATTAATCGATATATTGTGATATTAGCCACGGCGAACCATTTAATAATAATGGATTACCATTATTATAGTATTTATAAATAACTAGCTTACGAAAGGGAAACGAATCTGAGGCCCAGGTACGAGGTGTCTAATTAACAGAACGTTAAGCCGAAAATTAATCAAATAAGCAGTGACAAAATAAAAAGGTAAGTATACATTTTAAACATTTAAATGTGTACTCGGCGACTATTGGAGTGTTTTTGGTGCAACAGACAGACCAGAGAAAGGCCTTCTGCGTTTTAAATTTCTCGGATCGAATTGGTCATTTTTTGTGTTTTATATCCGAACAATCACAGATTGCTGTTTTTCGATCTGATCGGATAGTACAGAGAAATGATTTGTGAGAAATTCATTTAAAGTCTATTGTAAACAAATTTAAAAAACATGTATGACTGTTTCTTGTTGATTGATAATTAAAAAAATATTGTGTCTTAATTATGCGTAGGAAAACAATTTTCTTGGTGGCAGTGTGTTATGAAACAGTGGTTAGCCAATTTAAATCGTTTAGCCTGAAGGCCTTTTCAGATTAAATATTGTCGAAAATTTCAAATATATTATCTCTCTGATCTTTCTGGTCTAATGGAAAAGGAAAGGGAACGCCATATGATCGCATATGATTCGCCTTTCATCCAATTCACATATGTACTCGCGCATGAATATGGTTTGTAATTTCGTTTTAAGTGACTGACACGGGTACTTAATGTAATGTAGTAATTGGTTTGAGCATTTATCCCATTTAGGTACGAAGACAAAATCACAGTTGTTTAGCGATTTCGGAACATAAACGTCATCTTGTTTGGATTGACGTGGTGCTTTGGGTACAAAGTTTTGCATGGTTTATCGCAGTTGGTCGAAGACTGTGTCGGCAGTTGGAAGTGGTGGAAGAGGATTATCGATAAAGAACTCACCGGGTAGCTTGATGATTTGTCCGTCAACCATTTGAGCTGGTGAGCACTTGAGATCTTCTTTCACTGTTGCTCGGATTCCAAGAAGGATGATTGGTATCTCCGAGCTCCAATTTATTGTATTGCCAGGATACTTATTTGAATAAGTTAGGTTTCCGTTTCGAAAACAGCCTAAGTTTATAAAAGTAGAGTGAAATAAAGTTAAGTCTAGTGACATAAAAAGTAAACAGTGTTTTTAATTGCAAAATCCGGTCGAACTCAGTTCTATCCCAGTTCTATCGTCATGACATTTTAACACAGCATACATGTAACGTGAACACTGAAACTACTGTCGCTATGTTTTTTGTTACTATTTTAATGTGTTAAATAAAAAGAGAGGAAATATTTTTATTTAATAAATTTTACATGACATTTTAACGCAATATTTAACATAATATTATTTAACGCAGCGTGTAACATGAATCCAAACTAAGTAGTTCCCTAAATGTTTTACTAAACATAAAACTAAAATTTGCGTTCGTAATTTTGTTGTACATCTCTACATTAAATGTAAACGTGTACATAAAATGTCATTCTGTAATAATTTTTCGTATTACGATTTATGATTATGATAAATTTAAAAGAGGATTTATTGTAATTAATTTGGTTTTATTCGGAAGCATGTTTATAAAATATAGTCCAAATAATAAAAAAAAATACGGTAGCCAAACTGGGCACTGCATTTTTATTTGTTGGTTTTGTCTTTGATAGTTCTTAGACAAGATATATAAGAATAAAAGTAGTATGTATGTAATTACAAAATTTACAAAAACAACAAATCCTAATATAGCAGTGACAGTGATTCATTTGTGTTTCAATGTTTATTTGTTTGTTTAAGATATTTTGTGAATTAACTGCAATACAATTTATTCAGTTGTAACTTTTATGTAGATTTTATTTGAATGTAGTCAAAAAATATATTTAATTATTTATTTCTGTTTCCTATAATTCTTAATAGATAATAATGACGTTTATCTTGTGTCTGTTAAAGCGAAAAACTATTTTGTTGAAGATTACTTCCTCAATGATGTAACCGTAATTAGAGTGTAAAGTATAATGTTACAGTACAATCAAACCCCAATCTTAAAAAATTACTTAATATGTAATTTAAAAAATTACCGCAACGCAATATTTGAAGAAAATAGTTTTTATCACTACAAACAGACACACTTGAACACAACATAAACAACAAACTTCTAACACTACCAATATTTACAAAACATCGCTATCGTCCCGCACGATTTCAAAATAAAATGTTTACCGGGTTCTCATTCCGACTGGTAACTAATCCCCGAAACAAAAATTCGACCAAAAAAAATGAATATAAAATCTATTTGCCGGTTAAAGAGTGGCAACAGCTTTCTGGTATGACTCCAGATACCATTCACTGTGTTAGTATGGATGCGAGTTTCTGGGTCGATAAACGACACTCTGTGATTCACGCTAAAATGTACATACTGTTTTTGGTCTAAGGTACAGTAGGGGCGCCAACAATCTGAATAAATAGTTCTCCCCGGTGAAATTCATTTTTTTTATAATTTTGGTAAGTGTTTCTTTGTCTCGTCTAGCCAGTGTCTTCAAAAAACACCATCTTGTAGTTCGCTCCCCTCCACCGAACACAGGCCAGTGGATTTAATTCATGCCCTCTATTGTGTTTCCCAAACAAACTTCCGTCGATCTCGATAATGGAGCCTGAACCTTCGAACGGTACCACTTGGCCCTCCATATACTTAAACAACGTTTCGCAGACGTGCTGATTCCCATTCGCTGCTGTGTAGAGCTTAGAGCTTATCTCATGCTCTCGATAAAGTTTAGTGGAATCGGTTTGCTTCAAAATGTCGTACTTAATCAGCATAGTCTTGTCGATCGGCAATTTTGATTGGCTAAACCAAGAATTATTGCTAGCGCTTCTCCTAAAGGTAAACCGCTCGCCTTTTACCTGCTTATTGCAGAACCAAAAATACTTCTCTAATTGAGAATTTTTCAACAGTTTAACCAAATTACCACAATTTGGGCAAATTTCCGAAATTTTTATTAACCCGTAAAGAGCGTTGTGCGGTCCGTGGGACCGCTCTACTTTTCAAAAAATCAAATTATCCCCACTCCGTTTAATTTTTTTCTGAAATTTTTTGTATTCGAAATTTTTACCATTGTTCTAATTGAATAAAAAATATTTAATATAAAATTGCAGTCCGCTGGGACGCACCACTCTTTTCATGAAACATTTTCCATGACGCACTTTACGGGTTAAGCTACTATCAGTTAGAAAATCGAAAAATAAATTTTTATGGTTGACCAAATTTATTAAACATCGGTTATAAAAAACAACCAGAATATCCCGGTAATAATTTAAATAAATTCTGGAAATTTTCCGCAACACCAGTAAATCGTTGCATTGTAGTGGAAGTAAAAGTGATCAATACATCGCAAAATTAAATTGATTTATTCGTTTTTGTATTTACCAGAATAGTTGAAAGAGACTTAAACACGTCACAGTGTCTGGCGTCCTCTTGCGGCGAATCGAATTTTTTGGAGGAGCTTCGTTAAGGCGACCAAATCCCTTCATGTAATGTAGCGCGAGCGGATGAAGAAGAAAAAGAATAGTAAGGCAAGTATCTGCACAAAATAACGGTCATCTTATTTTATAAAAATTAAATTAGAGAAATAAAAAGAATTGTTACTTATTATTTTATTTTAATTTTGTATACCTCGAAATGCGCAAATAAATCGTTCTCACTCACTGTCCATTATTCTTCTAAACATATCGCAAAAAAATTTAATAAAATATTTGCCTATACAAATAAATTAAAACGTAAAATTTGGACAAAACATACATAGATACCCGAGAAAACAAATTATTAAGCCAGTTCAAACCATGTATTGCCATTTTTTTGTCAGATATCCTAACTTTTAAATAATAAATGCTAACAGAAAAAAATTCGATGTATGATGTTCGATCATACATCAACATTTTTGATGTGTAAACTTCCTTAGCGGCAGCAGTAAGTAAAAAATTGTATAGAAATCGGGTTACGGAAACAAAATGCCGAACAAAAAATATTGCTGGTATGTGTGAATATCGATAAGAACAAAAACTAAATAAAACGTAAAATCAATGTAAAATCTACGCATATACATGCAATATACAACATCATCCGGCATTTTCGAAAACATCGTGAGCCGCATACAAAAAAAAAAAACCGCCTACTTTAAATTATTTTGTTGTGAAAATTTCTGCTATATATGGCCGCGCAGCAGCAAGTGTTTTTGAAAATGAAAATTACATACGAGTTAAAAGGACCACAAATTATGCTTGTGAAGTGTAATAGTTATTTATTTCATACTATACCGAAAATCAATGTTTACGTGATTGATTTAAGTCCGGGAAATGAATCATTACGTCAGAGAACAGAAGTGTCCGGAAAACGAGCTATTACAGTAGAGTAGACTGTAAAACCAAACAAAAAAAAAAAATAACTAGGGTAACTTGATAATTTGAAAATCATTTGGATTAGATTTTCTCTAAATTTCAAACTCATGTTTTTACTTTAAAATTTAATTTTAAATGAAAAAATCGAATTAATGTCCCATATAGTATGAAATAAAACGTTGTACGTTACACGTACGTTAAATGATCGTTACAGTCTCGTTCAAAATTCTGGACTCGGCTCCTTCGTCGCCTCGTCCATAAACGTCGAACTCGTACTGTAACAACTCATTTACCGCCCTTGTGACGTAAATAACTATTACGTCACAAGGGCGGTAAATGAGTTGTTACCGTACGAGTTCGATGTTTATTTGAGAATTTTGAACGAGTACTGTAACGATCATTTAACGTACGTGTAACGTGATTTTGCTTTGTTCAGTGAGTTTGCCGTGATCATTTACTACTATGGAGGTTTAGGTGATTAACTTAACAGAACTGTACTTTGCTCATGCTTAATTATTGTCAGTAAGGTTCGTCCTGTAAATTCAAAATAGAATTATATCTTATTGACTTTTTGAACCAAAAACGTAACTTAGTTTAAATACTGCACGAACAACATCCGTCTTTATGGAGGGGTTTCTGAACCTTAATGAAATGGCTTGAAATGATTCAATAGATATTTATGTATACAAAAAAGTTTTCACATAAACCTTTTGCGAGTTGAGGGTAAACTCTGTTAGCAGTGAGAACAACGTTATGCGCAACGCGTAAATGTTTTTTTCTATTTTCGGTAAATCTACATATAGACATCGGACTACAAACTTCAAGATAGCAAAGAAAAATGGCCACATCCAATCCTTTTAAATACGTTTACTTTCTAAAAACACGTATAATAAAAACAGATTCTTGCAATATAAATGTTGGTTATTTAATTTCAGATATACGAGTAATATATGTACATATATGTATATACATAACTAAGTTAGAAATTTTTAAAAATGTTTGAGTAGTTAATCTTCATATAGTATAAAATTTAAACTACAATATTTTCCCCCGTTTGATTTAAGTTCTGATTTGCTTCTTCCAAAATAGGCAAGCCTTCGGACATGGGCAAATGTTCATTAGATTTTTCCTTATTTGCGTGTTCCTTTTTATTTTCTTGATTATCCTGTAATTCTGGCTTTTCACATTTGCTTCTAAGACCAAATCGTCCTCCATATTTTCGAGATTTTTTCCAGATTTTCCCCTGATCGTTGTCGGTTGGTAGTGGAATGTCGCTATTTGTTGCATTACCGGCTATATTCGTGGTGTTTTTGAAATTCCAGTGGCGATCAGCGAACTCCATTCGCCGATTAATTTTTGACCTTCTCAGTTTAGTATTGGTTAGATTGTGTTCACAATCAGTGGAATTGCCAGTCAGTTCGAAAGACGAATTTCCTTCCACACTTATAGTCCCACCACGAGTTAATTTGTGGAATTTAAAAGGTTTGCGGAAATTAAACTCTGTGCCATTGCGTGACTGTGAGTTTATTTCAATTTCAACAGGAATTTCTTCATTTGCAAAATTCGATTTTTTATTTCCATCACATCCCTAAAAATATTAATTTTTGTTTGATCTCTTCAAATTTATTTAATCGATAATGAGGCCTTACCACACTTTTACCCATTCTTTTAAACCAACGGCAGCGTCCTTCGATTTGCCCTAAAGTGGCAATTAAAATAACTACAACAAATAATTTTGTCAAGTACATTTTATTAATTAAACAATTTACTGATTTGATATAAGTGTATCAAATAACTGATGCTGAATGGTGCATTACGATTTGGTTTTATACAGTAATTTTGGTAAGAAATTCTTTTGACATGCGGATGACCTTTATACTTTATTATGTGATAAGGCTTGTTTCTTCTTGTTTTTTATATGAGTAACAGATGCCGCTTATTGTTACGATTTTAGGTTGTTATACATTAGCGTTATGCTTCAATTGTAATTGCTGTTTACGCAAACAAGTGTTTGTTTACTATTTTCAGTTTGATAAGGTTTGGGAATTACTTTTTTTTTTTACAAATCTGGAATTTTTATTGATGTCTGCTAGTAGACTGTTTGTCGCCTAAATAATGTAAAATTTAATCAGGACTGATTCTTAGAATCATCAGTAAACAAATTATGTAAAGGGGGAAAATTATTTGTAGTTGATTTGTAAATTAATTTTATACGAGTATGTACACCCTGCGCCATTGAAATGTTCGGTTTGAATTTTTAAAGGAAATTTTGGAAATACCACCGTTTGCTTCAAAAGTAGGTAGCAAAAATGATTGATTCTGATTATCAAAACAATTTTTACACTATTCCGAATATATTCAAATAAAAAGAACGATAATCCGACATTTTAAACCTACATAACGTCGGATAAGGAATATTACCGCCTTACCTCGTAGCAATTTGGTAGGTCTTTACAGTGTTTTTAACAAAGTTTTTTCAATTGAAAAATAGTTTTTTGTTGACAATGGTAATTTTTATTCAAAATAAGAATTAACAGAAATAAAATAATTCATCTCAACCAAAATATTTTGAGAGAAATTGAACTTTTTAAAATTAATTATTAATAACCCACCCCTTGGCTTTTATGATGGCCTTAAACCCGATCAGCATTGAATTCTAAAGTTTGATTAAATAATATATTGTTATTTCTTCAAACCAGACTTTTTCTATAAGTTTTTTCCACTCTTTGGCACTTTTTAGCTTGTAATTTGTAATCTTCTTTCCCATGAAGGACCAAATATTTTCAGCAACATTGAAGTCAGGACTATTTCTTGTCCAGGGTAACGACTCAATCACCAAGCTATTTTTAAATTCGGCTACCTAAACAAAATAGGCATTAAAATTAAGCATTCTTACTTCACAAATAACATCAATAACTCACGGAGAGTAATCGTCCTGGAAGAGCGGAATACCGATGTATTGAGTCGGGTCCTCAATAGTCACGATTCAGGTTTCGATAATTTTTTTATACATTCGTCCGTTTTCTGAACTATCCAGAAGGCATAGTGATCAAACTCCAAAGGCTGTTATGGCTCTCCAGGCCATAACATATGGTGAGTTTTTCACTGTCGGCGAAATACATTCTGTTAAATACCGTTTGCCTTTTCGTCGCCGAACCCTTGTCCTTACATCGGGTCCAAAGATATTGAATTTGGATTTATCCGAGAATATGAACCAACGCCCGTCCCTGGGCATTCAGTTTTTTCATTCTATTGCGAATTTGAGGCTTGCAGCTGCCATTTTTGCTGTCAGTAATGATTTTCTCGCAGGTCGACAAGTATATAAACCAAGCTCCTTTTAATAGTATGAACTGAAATAGTGTCGGTTGTTGCTATTAGAAGCTAACTTCTCAGCATCAAAGCCGTAGCAAACCTTTGCTTAAGATCTAAATATCTGAAATTCGATTTGTTGAAACAGAAGTTCTCCTCTTTGTATCAGAGCCAAATTATCGTTTGATTTTCGGAATAGTGTCTTAAAAACTTTCTAATTTCTGTTTGGCTACACTAAATTACTTTTGCAATTTGTGAATGTGTGTACGCTTTGCATTTGCTTGCAAAATTTTGGCTTTTTCGTTAGCATTTAATTTAGAGCGACGCTTTGTAAAATTAACTCTTTGACTACTTAATCGAAACCGAACGAATATTTCATCCTTAGTTTGGTTTTAAATACCTAATAAGGCGTGAAATATGCTGAAAAAAAAAAACAAAAAAATAAAATAGCGAATGAGGTAAAATCTATGAGAGAATTGCATGAAATAGTAAATAATCGAAATCGAACATTTCAATAGCGCAGGGTGTATATGGATGAAAACCCTGCAAACTATTCAAAATCAAATGCTAAGTTTCAAAAGTATTGTAGTGCATCCAATATCATCCTAAAACATTGAAATTCAGACCAGAAACGCTCTATTCGTTATACCGATTATTCTGATTTAACGGATAATCTTTACTTTTTACAGCATCGTAGAAATATGGCTGACTTAATAATCTTTTATGAAGAAGAGTTCTGACTTTATGAGAGGTATTATTCTTTAAATAAAGTTATTTCCGAGAGCTACTAGACATCCGAGCAATGGTAACGAATATTTTATGGAATTATAGGGTTTAACTCGTATAGATCTTCCTACACTAAGCAAATTCAAAACAGCTTTTTTTTCGCTTACAGCGGTTGTACAGCAGTTTATCAAAATAATAACCATTCCCTAATAATTATAATTTAAATTTTAATATTCACGTCAATCGTCATATCGTGTCGACAATATTTTCCTGCCTCTGTTTTAATTATCTAGTTCTTATTCCGATAGACAAGCTTTTCCTAACTTTATAAAAAATATGTGTGGCTAAAATTCGTTTGCTTGATAGACTATTAATTTGAGAAGTCTTTGATGATTATGCGATTTTAACAAAAGTTGAAAAATGGAATAATTTTTTATTCTTGCAACATTGTCTTATTAGAAAAGTAAGCACTTATACAGCGCATGGTAATACTTCCTCGTTTCATACGTCTTTGCCTACAAACTTTGATGGAGGGGTAATATTTGTGTTGCCACGAGGCAAAAAGGCGGTAGCTTAACAGGCATGACTTCATTGCATTTAAGGATGTTTCGGAGCACATTGCAAATGCATTTTTTGATAATGGCACATACCACTCAAGAATGCTAGTTGTAATTTTCTGCATCATCAACAGCATTCCATTACATCAACTAATGGTATTGGTTAAATGGAAAAATCTGGCGAATATTTGTAATGTATTAAAAAAGCAAATTTTAAAGAAGCAAATGGGAAGCAATAACTATAAATGTTCTAGCTATAATGTGATCTCCGGAATAATCACATACGGCAATGGAGATTTGAGGCGATACGAGCAAAGAGTTCCAAGAAACACACAATAAATTTCACAAATTTCATCAACTTTGTTTTATTGAATCTATTCTTATCAAAATTCTGAAAGGAGGTCGGGGAATAGGGAGATTGAATTTTATATTTAACTGCTATTCACCTATTTTTTCTGGTTAAATAATAAGGAAAAGGGAAAAATATTCTGGCAAATGGAAAATCTGCTTTAAAAATATTTTGAAAAAGTGAGAATTTAGTGCTTCTTCAAGTAATATAATCTGGAAAAAACCCAGGACATAGTATGCTGAAAAAAAGCGGAAAAATTATTTAAAAATATTTTCGTAAAGGGGAAGTTTACTGCTTTTTCTAGTAATATATTCTGACTGGGAGGAAATTCTTTAAAATAAAATTGGATAAGCGGAAATTTTTTGCTCTTTCTAGTATTATCTCGATTCAAGAATTAAAAGGGCATAAGTCGACTTATACCCTAATCGCCTACGACTTTGGTGCATTTTCTGTTAATACATTTTTATTTCAATTTTTAGGTAATATGAAATAGAATAAGATATCATAATTTCTTTGATAATACCTTGGAAATTGGAAAATATTAACGTTAAAATAGACAATTAAACAGAAAATGCACAAAAGTCGATTATAATTCGATCTACGCACATTTAATTCTTAAGTTGAGTAATTCTGAAAAAAGCTGAGTTATATTCTATATTATATACTCGTAAATAATATGCGTCCACGACTTAGAGATATTTTCCCTCGATAAATCAATTAGCGATAGAATGTCGTCGAGTGGAACAGCTATGGACGGAACTTGGCATAAATCCAGAGGGCAATCTATTCAGTCAAGATAAATCTGATCATCGAATGGAATCACACGATTCTAAAATTGCAAATAACACTGGTCATTTCGCCTTTTCAGGAAGAGCTCATAACTCTGTAGTTTCTGCAGTATCACTTGATTCTTCAAATCAATTAACTAATCTACAGATCATTCTAATTGAGGAGAGTGAAAGTCCCTGGTGTTCACCGGTCACACTGGTGAAAAAGTCAAATGGGAAAGTTGGGTTGTGCCTAGACGCCCGAAGGGTCAACGACGCGACTGTGAAGGGTGCCTATCCGTTACCGTTGATTAACGGCCTTCTGAGTCGTTTGGAAACACAACTTTCATATTGAGCTTGAATTTGAAAGATGCCTTCTGGCAAATTCCACTCGACAGTGATGCTAAAAGCAAAACAGCGTTCACAGTACCGGGTAGGCCTCTGTATCAGTTCGTCGTCATGCCCTTTGGGTTATGTAACGCTCCGCAAAGCATGTGTCGGTTGATGGACAGGGTGATTCCTCACCAGTACCACGACAGGGTTTTCGTGTATTTGGACGATTTACTGGTTACGTCTAAAACATTCGAGGAACACCTTGCACTTCTCCGGCTCGTTGCTGAGCGGTTACGGTGGGCCAACTTGACTATCAATGTTGAGAAGAGCCATTTTGTTCTCCGGCAGGTCAAATATCTGGGATATCTAATCGGTGAAGGATGTATTAAAGTCAATCCGGATAAAATTGATGCAATCACAAGCTTTCCAACACCCACTACTACTCGTCAACTTAGTCGATTTTTAGGCATGAGTGGCTGGTATCAAATATTCATTGCCGGATATTCAACAATAGCAGCTCCCTTGACATACTTACTGAAAAAGAAAGCGAAACTTGCTTTGAATCCACAAGCGGAACTCTCTTCCAACAACTAAAAACGGCACTAACCACAGCACCAGTTCTAGTACACGCAGGCTACACTCAACCATTTTTTATTCAGGTAGACGCGTCAACAACAGGAGTTGGAGGCGTATTGTACCAAACTAGAGACGGGGAAGAACATCCAATCGCATTTTACTCCCATAAATTGAATCCCGCTCAACGTAAATATAGCGTTACGGAACTAGAGTGTTACGCGGCAGTATTGTGCGTTAAGCGATTCAGAGCGATTTATCGGGACGCTTAGCAAGATAATGAACTTCCAGAAGCAAATATTGATGATACGTTATGCGTAGATTTAACGACACCTGAGTTCCTTGAACCAGAATATATGGCACGGATTCAGGATGTAATGGATAATCCCACTCGCTCGGCGGGCATTAAAATTAAGGATGGTAAATTATTGATTCGACCATCTTACCCTCGCTACATTAATTCGATTAGCTCATTCACCACCATCATCGAGTCACATGGGTATGACCAAAACGTTGGAACGACTACAACGCCACTTTTACTGGCCTGGGATGGCGAAGGATGTTAGAACATTTGTACGAAATTGTGCCACATGCAAAATGATAAAATCACCTAACATAGCACTACGACCACCAATGGGACAAGCAGTTGAAACGATCAGGCCATTCCAATATTTATATTTAGATTTTCTTGGGCCATTTCCACGATCTAAAAATCACAATACCCATATACTAGTGATGTTAGACCACTATTCAAAATTTGTGTTTTTAAAGCCGTTCAAGGAAGCACCTACGGCCTCAATGTGTTCTTTCGTAGAGAAAGAAATTTTTCAGACCTATTCTGTTCCGGAAACTGTACGTACGGACAATGGACAACAATTCTTATCATTGACTTTTCGTCATCTACTATCCAAATATGGAGTTCAACACTGTCGCACACCGTATCATTCGTCGCAGAGCAATGCCGCCGAACGAGTTAACCGAACCGTATTGTTTCGATTAGAGCGTATGTAGGGGCAAAATCATACTGATTGGGATTACCACTCGTTCGAAGTCGAAGCGACCATGAGGAACGTGATTCACTCAGCAACATCACATTCTCCGCATTTCCTGGTTTTCGGTCAGCATCACATTGGTCATGGTTCCGAGTACGAATTACGGAAATTGTTGGGTTGTGACGAAAATAGCGAAGCTAGTATACTAAATCGATCCGTACGTCAAGATAACATTAGAGATGCAGTATTACGTCACCTCCGAGAAGCTCACTTAAAAGGAGAAAGGCATTATGATATCAGAAGTAATCCGCGAGAATTTAATATTGGTCAGAATGTTTTCGTACGTACCTATGTACAAAGCAACGCTGTGCGTCAATTTTTCGCAAAATTAGCACCAAAATTTATTCCAGCCAAAATCATTGAACGCATTGGTGAAGTAGCGTACCGCCTAGAGGATCCGTCTGGTAAAATCTTAGGTACCGTAAAATGGGGTGAATAGAAACACTTCAAGTTTACAAGAATGTACTGCTAAGAGGATATTTGTGTTTAATATACGAAATATCTTAAAATATGGGTCTTGGTATCCTCTTTCCTTTTCAAACTACTTTGATCTATTAGAAATGAATATGGCAGATTTTTTTTAAAAAAAATCTCACTGTTTCTATTCACCTGCTATTGGGGTGAATAGAAACAGTCATTGAATTTCGGTTTCTTTCTATTCCTATACTTATTTATGATTTCTGGAGAAACAGCAGACCGATTTCTTTTGGTATTTTGGCATAACCGGCGGTGAGATAATGCTTGCTTGTGTCGTTTTAGAAACGAGTATATGAATTCTTTACCGGGTAAGTTGTCGGTTTAACAATTCTTGAATATTCATTCGTATTGTTATTGTATCAATGGGATAACCCACTCTGAACAAATGATCAATCTGTCCACAAGGATTTTTTTTTCAGTTTCGGTTAAGCAGGTTGTTCCCCCCTGATTTTGTATTGTATCACCTTTTTTAAATGGCGATATATCACGGAATGGTGCATACCGTATTTGTCCGATGATTTCCTAAATCATAACTTATTATTTTTAACATCTTCAACTGCTTCTTTCAATATCAGAGGATCAAGCTTTTTATAATGTTTTTAGTTCTTCGACTTGTATTGTCTGGGCATTTTTATACTCTGTAGCAATCAAAAACCGAAATATATACTATAATAATTTAACATTAGGGAAATTTAGTAATTTTGAATTAAGGAAAACATAATAATGTGAATAAAACACTAATTTCTGTTGTTTCTATTCACCCCACACTTCCTAATTTTTGACACTAAACTACAAAATGGTAAAATTTAGGGAAAACGGTAAAAGTTAGTTACAATTTTAACTACAAAAGTAAGAAAGAAGACATAATTGAAGAACTTACATGAATTTTCTCTGATATTACTCCAAATATGGCTCAATTACATACAAAGTTTTTCAGAGTATTTTTCGAATCAAAAAATGTTGATTTATATTTACCAATATATTCTTTAAAACTGCGGGTGTTCAACCAATAATCCCTATTATTTCTATTTTTGCACTCATCACCAACTTAAAAAAATTAACGTTGCTTTTTTTTTATTATGTATTATGAAAAATTATCAAGTTAATTATTTTCTAAAGTTTTGTTTCTATTCACCTCGCTGTTTCTATTCATCCCATTTTACGGTATTTATCATGCTCACGGGTTTAGTAATTTCTGTTAACTAATACAGTTCTTAACTATGTACTCACTAATTCGATTCGACTAACATATTTATTTAATTTTTCCTAAATTCTTATAGGAATGAATGTTACAAGTCAGAAAATGCCCGGCTGTGAGACTAGTCAGGGCGTGGGGCGTCTCCACGTTGTGTTACTAGCAGCACAGTAGGCACGGAACAAATCAGAAATATATAGATTGTTGAGTTTTGTTCATTACATTTTTGTTTGTTTAGTTTCGGAATTAGGAAAATAGTCAAGGCGTTGGGCGTTTCAGCCTCCGCAGGCCACCATATAGTATTAGCCCGGCTTGATGAGACGCTCAGGGTATGCGTTTTCCCCACGGTGTTACGATGCGAAGCATCGTCTTCAGATTTCAGTGATTAACATTATCCAGATATTTTTGTCGTTTTAATTTCCAATTTTTTATTTTTCATCTTTAATTAGGTTTCTTTCATCTAATGTATCATTGTACATGGTTTGATTTTTTTTAATTTTTGTACTTCACTGGTATCGAGCAAAATATTTATTATATTTATTTTTAAATCACTGGCGTTTCTTTAAGAAACTTTCTTGTCCAGTTCCACGAGTTAACCTATCAAAAAAAAAAAAACATTACCTAAAGAACCTTGTACAGTAGTTAGGTAAACTTATCTAACGTGGTTTTTTTTCTCAATCTATCTTTCCGCATTCCTACAATTCGGGGAAAATAACATAAAACCAAAAGAAATAACAAGAAAAATTGAATTTAAATATGAAACAAAAATGCTATGCAATCAAAATTTCTTGTTTTTTTTTTGTTTCTACCTGTCACAATGCACAATCACAACACACACAACAACAATAGCAACCAAAGCAATAGCCGCATTTCTTGACCGTGATCCGGATCAGATCAAAGTTTACATTAAGCGTATTTCCTTGAAAAATTTACAACAACAATTGCATAGGATAAACCCTCGCAAGAATAACATTAATCCAAAAACAAATTGGGTTAAATTAAACCCAATTCTAATTTTTGGTTATGGTACCTGCCATCAGGTCATATTACATATTAAATTTATATTTTATTTCGAAAAGTTGGCTTTTGCCAATTAAATCAAATTGGCTATTTTCTTGGGAAACAAATAAACCCAAAATAGTTTGGATTCAATTTTGGTCAACAAAATACGCTAATTGAAAACAACAACAAAAATTTAATTTTTTTTTTTTTTTTTTTTTTTTTTTTAAACAACAAAAAATTTAATTTTTGTTGTTGTTTTCAATGTAAACTTTGATCTGATCCGGATCACTAATGCGTCAAGAAATGCGGCTATTATCAACTAACGATCACTAGATGGTGCATGGTGGTGTGTTTTGTTGTCGATTATAATAAAACAATTTTTTTTTGGTTGCGTACACGTTTTGTGGTATAGGATGGTGACGGATAGAGGCGTTGTAAGCGGTAGAGGGAGGGGGGGGGGGGGAATGAAATCGTATATGAAGAATGGAAAACGTTATTTGAAAAAAAATTCTTGTCTTGCTGAGAAAAAATAAAGTTTACTTAAAACAATAAAATAAAAAAAATAAAAAATTTGAAATAAATAAAATTAACAACGAAAAAAAAAAAAAGTTAATTAAAGGAGGAAAAAAAAAACAAAGTAATTAAAACCCAACCTAGTTCCAACCATATACCAAATTTTGGTGTATTGGATTTTGTTTTTTTTGTTGGTGTCGCCATTTGTGTGTTTGCTCAGTGCGTTTGTGTGCAATAGACATTTTGTTCAAATCCAAACAAAAAAATAAAAAAAAAATAGAATAATTAATACACAAATAATTAATACACGAATAATACACAACATCAACGAAAACAAGGCAAATATCGGTTGGCGAAATTAAGCTGCACGTGGGTTCGCCATTTTGCGAAAAGGCGATTATTATCATCATCATCATCATCGTTCAACGGTTGGCAATAATACGAATCAAGTTCCTGCGACTGATTGCTGGGTTCCCGGTTTGAGTATACGGCAACGTAGCCTAGGAGGCAAAGGTAACAGAAAGGGACGTCGGTAAGTATTTGCTAACTTAGTGGTGGCACTTTTCTGGTGTGGTGTATTTTTTTTTTGGTGTACTCGTTTTTTTTTGGTATAATTTCAGTGGTCCCGGTAAAAGAGCTCTTCGCCCGCGGATCCTCGGCATTACAATCTCGGTCCACATAGGTTGCGTGCTTGTTGGTAGATGCTGTCGGCGAGGGTAATAATTGTGTACTTGCTACGCTACGATTCACCGTATAACTAACAAAAAAAAAAAAAAAAAATAAAACATTTTTGTAATCTAAACCGAATCAATAAAGATATTTGTAATGTTATACCAAAATAATATCTGTTGCTAATTTTTTTTCTATCTCAGGGAAAGATTCAATGGCGGTGTGAGAATGTATGTGCATATGTCTTTATAACTCAGTGATTAATACAAGGTAAGTGAGTGTCGTGAAGTGATGGCAGCATAGCGGCTTAAAATTAAGTTTCGGTTGAATATCACCAATTACCACCCCCTAGAGACTGTGCTAGCAGGACACAAAGCCGCAGTGATATTGACCGAGATATTCTGTCTACTATCTCTTCCAGGGTGCCATCCACGGTAACGTGTGGCACGAAGAGGGGTGATCAGTAGGGGTAACACGATGACCTGGTGTGGACTCGTTCTGAAGTTTCAGCTCCTACTAGGAGTAGCCTGGGCAACTTGGCTGCTGAGGGAGTTGGAAACTCAGTTCTAGTCTTATCCATGGTCCCCCAAACCAGTTACAGAGCTGTGCTAACCGTAACAAGTTCTTTAAAAATATTTTGGAAAAGGGATATTTACGGCTCTTTCCAATAATACATTCTAGAAAGGAGCCGGATCATATTCTGGAAAAAAAACAAAGGAAAATTCCATAAAAAATAGGTCCTTCTTTTTGGAAAAAAGACAATTTACTGTTCTTTTCCAGACACATATGTAGGAAAACGAGGAAATACTTGGGAAAATGTGTATTTTTTATTCGAATTGGTATTTCGAATCTAGCGAGATAAAATTTGGAGCATGCACAGTTTCTGATCTCCGACGTAAGAAGAAGTGACGCCCATTTAAAACATATACTATAGATTCTGAAAGTAGGAGGGTTGAGTGATTTCGAGGCATCAAGTAATATTTTGTCTTTTGTTCATTTTTGGAAAATACTTATTTTTGTTTATATTGGTACAGAGTTTGCACGAATGTGTAAATCATCTGTTTAAAAAAATCAATTGAAGCCCGAGCAACAAACTCAAAAATCGTCGTCTGCTCTTTCTGTAGATGTCAAGTTTCATCTTTTTCTGTAAAATGGTCAATACATGCGTATAACAAAAGCACCAAACATTTATAAAGTTTTCTGATATTTTTTTGTTTAAATTTCGTTTTCGTGTAAACACAAAATGAAAGTTTGATTTCAAATCTGCACTTGTGAAAATCATTGAATGTAAATCAGCCTTAAGTAGTCGTTAGGGCAAGGTTTTAATCCAAAAAACAAAAAAAAAATTCGATAAGTTTTTTATAATTGTAAATTACTAATACAATAAATTGTATAGAGTAGGTACCTAAAATATTCAAATTCTCATTTTCACGAATAAAAATGGGTAATTAGTAAATAGTCAGAATTAAATCCGAATTTTGGAATGTAGTGTAGTATGTACTTGTAACCAACCGAGGTTTCCTCTGTCCATAATAAATTATAATCGGAGAATCAAGTCAGTTAGCAGGTACTAGGCCAGCGGTCTGACGCGGTCTTAGTAGCTGGCTAGGTTTCAGTGGGGGATCGTAGGGGACAAAAGGGTCAGACATGGCCAATGTTTGAATAGACCGCCTAGATTTAGAACCTGAATTCATACATGCACACAAGAAATAATGGCTGGCAATTAAGATAACAACTGGAAGAACTAGAACAATATGTAAACCGACCCATTGAGAAGGGAGACTACGAATGCGAAGGCACTCCTGAAGCATGACCAGTACACGCACCAAGACCAAACCCAGTTTCCGGAGTAAGCTTCACTAAGTGTACCAACTCCTCTTCAAGAGCCCAGCTTCCCGTGAGATATAGGATATAATTCAACCCTCCTACTTAACTACTATGTGGAAATGTTACCGCGGATCCATCTGAAAGAATAGCCATCCTTCAAGCGTGACTCCCATTTCTAACATACAGCCTGCACTGCTACGAAAGAACGGCAAAATTTCGTTAGAGGATAACCGCAAAGAAGTAATAGTTCTTAACGACGCTTAAGCGACTTTTGTAAAAATACATTTTCTTAAAATATCGCATGATCAATATTCAGTTCTCCATTCGTCTACCAGGAACACCTCGATGCTCCCGCAAGTTCAACTTCTCGCCCTTCTCATCACGGTGATGGTGAAAATAATAGCACACTCGGTGATTTTACTGCAAATTCTTAATTAACTAAAAAACTACTTATCAATTTTCATTTTTTTTTTATTTACCACAAACATCAACTTACAATTAAATATAAAAAATCATATTTGATTTATAAAAGGAATATAAAAAAAATAATTTAACTTTTTTTTTACAAATAATAGCACAGTTAATTTCAAAATTCCTTTCTACACTTATTTGTGTATGATTAAATCTAATATGCGTTTTCATTGAATGGTATTGGTCGTGTGACCTTCTTTTCGAATCACTTCCCTGCATCGGCACATGCTTAGAGCCCACCAACCCCTGGCATTTGTGAACGGTCACTTATTCCAAATTTGACAAATTTCAATTTCAAAATTTCTGATTTTTGTGTTCATCATTGTTAATAGCTACTTTTACTCAATTCCAAAAATGTTCGATCGGATTCAGGTCATTAATAAATATAAGAAACTAAAGTGGGCCCAGAATAGAACCCTGAGGCATACCAGACTTAGCCACAATGGTTTTAGACAAAAATCCATTAAATTTCACCTGTTATAATCGCGCAGACAGATATGATTCTAACCAATTAATAATTTGTGACGAAAGACCTACATTATCAATTTTTTTCAATTGAATAGTGTGCGAAACCGTATCAAAAGCCTATTCGAAGTTAGCGTAATCACAATCAACTTATCACCTCTATCGACATGATTAAAAACAAAACTAGAAAAGTCCATCAAGTTTGTTGTGGTCGTTTCGGAAAAAAACTCATGCTGTGAGGGGTTAATTGAGCTTCTCACCTCGTTTAAAATGATTTGGTAGACCAGCTTTTCAAAAATTTTGCTAAAATTATTTAAAATAGAAATAGGACGATAATTCTGTATCATTCTTTTTGAAAACTGGTACTAAATAAGCTTTCTTCCAATATGAAGGAAATATACCCTCATTCAAGGATAAGTTAAATATGAGGGTTAATGGTCTGATTAGTTGTGTCTTTAAGCGGAAAATGAAATAATTCTTTAAGTTATCAGAGCCGGCACCCTTTTTATATCAATTGACGACAGAACTCTAAAAACATCATATTCAGAGATAAAATCGACAAAATGATTTTTAACGGAATTTGTACGCTTAGCTTTAACTACCTTATAATTTGATTCTTCGACCTATACACAGATTCAAAATGATCCGCAAATAAATTGCTTATTTGATACGATTCAGTTGCTCCAACATCATACCTAGTCTCATGCAAGAGTGATAGAGCGATGTAGTAGTAAGTGATTGTGAATATGCCCAAAGTAACTATGGGGTTTTCTGTATATTTCTCTCACTATATTTAACATAACTTACAAAATTTTTACGAATTTCTAACACACTTTCTTAGATTGGAAAAAATAACATAGTCATTAGCACTTTTACGGTAACGATTATGATATTTACTCTTTCAAAAATCAATTTGGTCAGTTTTCAAGAATACCACGAAGGAAATTTAGAATTAGCTTTAGTACAATTGTTAGGCGTAATGTAACTGAAGAGTATTTCGTAAAAATTATCAACTGCCTTATCAACCCTACAATTTAAAAAAATATTATTCCAATTAACTGTTTCAAGTTTTTATAGATTGGGCACGATTAATTGTTGGTACGGTAAATAACTTACAAATTTATGTTCAACTCTAATCTTCCCATTTCAGATGAATCCAAATATTTTCAAAAATATCAGCAATACCGCACAACTAGGAAAACATAATAGACTTTTTGATGAGAATTGCTACACCACCACCATCTACCTTATCAGTAATATCAAAATTTCTATCTCTCCGGATAACATAGTTCCGCTCATCAATAAATTCATTATTTTTGCTGGAATCATTGAACCAAGTTTCTATTAAACATATCAAATCGAATTCATATTCCAAACGAGCTCTTCTTTGGAAATAAACCTCTTTAGACGATTTGAGTTTAATACATTTAGTGTTAACGAAAAAATTCTCTATCTGATTATCAGATTATTTGTGAAGATGTGCAATTTACACAATCGGCCTAGAAATATTTATATCTCAGAAATCAAAATTTCTCATGCGACAACCTGATTATGTAGTCAGACGGTTTTTCTTTGGAACCCCAAATTTAACCCTTAATTATTACCAAATTTCGTGGTATTTACACCTTTCACATACTAAAATATAAATGTTACGGAATTTTTACTCTGCTCAACCAACCATTCCAAGTAATAGTTTTCATAGCTATATTAAATTTTTCAATTTCCCTTGCATTAATTTGACACTAACCTTCATCATTGTATATAAGTAATAAATATACCACATATGACTCCCAAACAACCGAAAAAGCATGAAAACTAAAAAGAAAAAATATAAATTTCCGTATAGTCCTAATCTAGGAAAGAAAATATTTATTTGGGATATCCAATTTATCAAGCAGCACAAGACGAGGAAAAAAAAGAAAATATCACCATTTCCAAATGTTTACTCAAAAGGAAAATATCTCGAGAAAAATTGTAATTTTCCTAATTTTTTGTATTTTTTTTGCGGTGGTTACTGCTTGAAAAACCGGATGTTAATATAATAAGGTTGGAAGTTGAAAAAAAAAATATGAATAATGACTGTAATTTACTGTCCAAAATGGAAATTATATATACCGGAATATGGAGAGGAAAAGCTTAGGAAACATTTTCTTTTTAATTTTTTGTAAGTTAATTTGGTCGATGTTGTTATGTTGTAAAGAAGGGATACTATTGATAGGAATAAATCTAATCATATTTTCGTGTAATTTTTATTTCCCTTTTTTCATACTTTAGATTTGTGGGCAGCCACAAATTTATTTATTGAAAGAGGGTTGAACACGGGAAAATAGGGATATTTCATATTATGAAACACAATTCGCAATGCCGAGCAACTTATTACACCGTATTAATATGGTTATAAATAAAAAGTAAGCGCAATGCATTAAATTTTCGTTGTTTTCGTTGAAATGTTATAATAATGTCTCAATCAGGAAATTACTATTTCGATAAAATGCGATCAATCAAGTGAAAAATTAATTCAGGAAGGAAAAATTGGTTTGTCGCTTTTGTGGAAATTAGGTTGTGTATCGAAATAATATTTTATCATACAAAATAAGTGAGGATACATACGGCAATGCAAAATAATCCTTTGGTCTGATATTATTGAACTTTAGAAATGTTTAACGTTAATTTGAAGCAGGGCCATATATTAACGGGCCTGATTGTACAAAAATCGAAGCTTTCGATATGGGTACTCATTTGTCTATTTTATATGGAAAATGCATATTTTGAGTGATAAAATCATGATATAAAATATGAGTAATTTTAATGTTTGTTGAATTTAAAAAATTACTTGTATTTTAAACCATTTGTCATTTTAATTTCGATGAATGAATCAACCTCGAAATTAATAAAATAATTAAATAAAAATAGTACCTTTATTATATTTTATAGAAAAAGTTTCATTTTAATTGTGCTGCCAGATGCATAAATGTAAAAAAAATAAAAATAAAACAGCAATCGTTGAAAAAAATGCTGAATATTCGTCAACAATAATGAAATGTCAAAATGTCAAATTTTTGTTTTGGTTTTTTGTTGTGTTTATAGTTTTTAATTAATTTTTTTTTATATCGAATACTCGTATCCACGTATTGCTCGTATGTACACATTTAAATTTAAAACCAACACAAACTTTATTGGAAATAATAATATGTACATTAATATTTTATTGTACAATATAAAAGAAAAACAAATTTAAAAATCTAAACACAACAAAAAACCAAAACAAAAATTTGACATTTTGACATTTCATTATTGTTGACGAATATTCAGCATTTTTTTCAGCGATTGCTGTTTTATTTTTTTTATTTTTTACATTTATGCATCTGGCAGCACAATTAAAATGAAACTTTTTCTATAAAATATAATAAAGGTACTATTTTTATTTAATTATTTTATTAATTTCGAGGTTGATTCATTCATCGAAATTAAAATGACAAATGGTTTAAAATACAAGTAATTTTTTAAATTCAACAAACATTAAAATTACTCATATTTTATATCATGATTTTATCACTCAAAATATGCATTTTCCAAATAAAATAGACAAATGAGTACCCATATCGAAAGCTCATTGAATATTTTTTCGTGTACAATCAGGCCTGTATATATAAGGCCTTGTTTGAAGATAACCGGAATAACCCGAAATGTTTGATGAAGATTAATCTATGGCAAAAGCTTTCTGAATCAATAAAGCTAAGCTCCCTTTTCCAGAGGTTTGTAATAGTCTGGATGTGATGTAGAAAAATTGATTATCTGTAATGGTCATCTGCGTGCGATGTTTCACCAACCAATCCTACAATTCAGACTGCTAACAGAAATTTGCCCATTCAGAGGTCTTTAGGCGGTCATCTTTGGCCGGCTCGAGCTCAGGGTTAGGGGTGGGGTTTCTAAAGACATGAATGGACCTTGATAGACCGCGAAGAAGAAAAAGCAACTAAGAGACCAGCAGACAACAACTTACCTATTATACTCACCACATGCTAAGATTCCATCCCACTATTGGACTGACTTTATCTCATACTGAAAGTGTAAAAGCGAACACAAATTTTCATTTCAATTCACACGTCAAGAAAAAAAAAATCCACCGATAAATAATAAAAATAATTAAACCAGGAAAGTTATCAAATCAACTGCATTTATAAAGAATTTATTTGTTCCATGAAATAATGAAATAACAGTGTAATGAACTTGATTTTTTTAACAAAAATTTAATTTCCAAGTGGATTGATGAGACAAAAAAATTCAAACAAAATGAAAAAAACTAGCTTAAACTACGCCCTAGTCTAAACTACCATACCCCAACTTAAAATTACTTAACTAGAATTTACTGAATATAATATATGTATAAAAATGAAATAATTGAAATATAATTAAGATTATTAAAATTTATAAATTAAATAAGAAAAAAAAACCTTATTTCTGGAAAATGTATGATAGTTATGTATGTATTGTTCATCACCATACTAACTTTATTGCCGTATGTTGAATGCTGCGGCAGCTTCCGTTGGCCCAATTCGATGACAATATTTTACTTTAAGTGATTTTTTGTTTATTCGTATTTATTTTACAGTACACATCCAAAATTAATATGTTGCTAGTTGGTTCAACATATATTTTGAGAAGTTGCTTATTATTGAACGGTTACTGTAATTTTTTTCACAAATTTCACTTTTATTATTAAATTTATATTATATGATTATTTTTTTTTTATATTAGGTATTTAATTGTTAATTTTGTCGTAAATTATTATAATTTGATTGTTTATTTGGGTATTTATTAGTTTTCTATTTATTTTTAAGACTGAATGATTGATTAGACAACATTAATAATTTTGGGCTACGGTGATTTACCGTTTGATACACTTAGCTAATAGTATTTTAGCTTTAACCACAATTTCATATTACGTATTATAATTGTTTATTTGTTTTCCGTTTTTGTTATTTTTCAACGGTTTTTTTTTCGTTTATCACTTAAAAATATTGATTGTACCCAAAACTTAAACTAATTAATCTAACCATTTTTTTTTTGTTTAATTTAAAAAGAAATTCACTAAACTGTTATTGTTACTATTTTCTATTTAATAAGAAAACACTCAGTTCAAATTGACCACGCTTATTTTAGCCTTGTCAAGGAGGTTCACACAAACAAACCGCAATGGGCTTAGTAAACACAATTTTTTCCTAATATATCAACTAAATTAATATCAAATTTTTATTTGATAACTAGTCAAAACTATACACACTGATTTTAATTATTTTAATTAAATCACACTCTTGTTTTAGTTGCACGAGTCAACAACAAGGAAAAATAATTATTTTAGAAACCAAGATGGTTTCGACTGCACTCTTTGAAATTTTGCATTCGACTCCCCCAAATTTCAATATTTTTTTTCATTCCCAAATATTTTTCGTTCAAAAGGGCAACAACAAAAAACAATCCCGTACAAAAAATACCATCATCGTCGACCAATTTTTCGTTTTTTTTAAAAAACAAATCAGTTAAAAAAAAGTAGTAGAAATTTGTCATGTTTATTGGCTCATTAACCCCTTCTGAACGATGCATCGATGTGGCATCGTTACAGGTTGCAATAAAGGACCTCCAATTCAATGTGGCTATTTTTAAATTAATCACCAGTATTACCATTTTTTAAGCACATAGAGCAAATAAGCAAAATTTTGCACATGCGAAAAGCTTAGACTGAATCTGATTACTTTTTCTTTTACATTAAATTTTCCTGTAAAGTAGTTGAGTGGGATGCTGGTTTACGTCAATCAAACAATAAGCGCATTCAGTAAAGCGCAGTGGAGTAAACAATTGAATGTCCACCAGTGCCATTCTATTTTATAAAATTAAATAAACATTGTATATTTTATCAGAACCATCCTGATGTAAATAGAGCCGCCATGTGAAAAATGAACTTAAAATAAGGGCTATAGAAACACTAAAATTAATTTATTTTCATATAATTTGTATGAAAAAACGCGATTTCGATTGACGATAAAACATGAATTGCAAGTTAAACCCAGTTAAATAATTTTTTCCGAAATCACCACCAAACAACTCAATGTCTTACTCATTTAAAACACAGATTCTAAAATTTCCCTATTTTCCAGCAATTATCAAAAGAAAATAAGGGTAATTAAATTAAAAAACATTCTACAACAATAACAATACGTATTAAAAAGAGAAAATTCAATTGAATGACGTCATCGTTTGTCTACATTTAAAACCAATCGTAAGAAAAAAGACAACACGTCTCCGCTCAACAATTAAAATAAAATAAATCAGAAAGAGCCAAATAGAAAAAAAAATCAATACAATGAGTGCGAAGAAAACAAAAAATCGAAACAATCTAGCATGCTTTGCAAATTCAAAATAAATATAGAGAAACATATTCGAATTCAAATTTGAATGGAGGCAATGAAAGAGATGATTATTTTATTGTTTATAAATTTTGAGTAATGTTTATGACGTATATTACAAAAAGAACAATATTATAAACTTGAAAAATACCTTATTTTTCATAACGATTTTCACTAAGAAATAAACATTTTCATGACTCGATTTTTCAATCAAATAAACTTACATGTCTCATGAACATTTTTGTATAAAAACAAACCAAAAGCTCACATTTCTAATAAACTAAAACTGTAAATGAAAATAACCGTTTCCCCATATAGTTTCATAGTAAAGAAAAAATTGTATGTACCTTATTTTAAGCTTAGTAAAAATTATAGTCGATAGTGAAGGCTCTTATTTACACAGTACGCTCTGGTTATGTCATAGAATTTCGTTTCAATATTCTTTTGTTTTTTCCGAATACCCTTTCTAAAAAAGTTTCACTTCAAAAATAATTAAATAGCTACATACTTATTAAAATTTATTATAAAAGAATTTCAACCGTTTTTGGTAATTGAGGAGGATGGGATCCGAAAATTTATAAGATCACTAGACCCTACTTATCAACTTCCGTTAAGATCAATGGTACACATCTTCTTTGCCACAACATTACGAGGCATGTTTACGATATGAATTTACCAGGCCGCCAGTATTGTTATAACCACTGACACGTGGTAATAGTGAAAATTATATGGCCTCTACGGGACACATAGCAAGGAACGAGTGAAAAATTTGTAACTTTTTGTTTAATTGTATCGATGTGTAGGCATCTAGTGGGTCCAATCCAAAGTTGATTGTCCAAATTTAACTTAATACAAGGCGAAAGGGGTACTACCATCGATACGCCAGAAGCAGTGGTAATTGAGGAAGAAATTCCAAATTCAATTAGGGATATCTTTGACAAACAAATTTCAACTAAAAAGCCGCCTCACCTACAGCTATGGATATTATTGAACTGCGGCAATACATCGAAGAAGCCTTAATACCACTTAAAGATGGCCTTTTGGTGGTGCAGTAGAACTTTATTTTACTCAAGGTTAACTGTAATTGCTAAACGGATTGTGGACGGATCCCATGATTAATTTAAATTTAAGAGTTTTACAAATGTTTTGATTTCAATTGAAGTTTTGGATTATTTTATAAATAAATATTTTTATTTTATCTTTGAAAAGTGTTGTCTGTGGGCTTTTTTTCTGATGAGATTTTTATTTGAAACGTGCTAGATGTGCTGCATTAGTTGCCGAAATATAATCTTCGGCATTTCTAAAAATAATTCAAAATATTTGTAATCAAGAATGTACCTAATTTACCATTTGCTTAATACATCTGAGACTATGACTTATCATAATGATTAATGTAACTGCTGGACAAAGCCTTATTAGTTTGGTTGTTGTAAATAAAATCCCGATTCATCTTTGCGGCATCAATCGCAATTCCAAATCGATATTCGTTTTCCGCATAATATTTTTCAAGCAGATTACTGAACGTTCCTTATTCGAGATAAACATTAAACCGTATTCCTATTGCAACTGGTATCATAACCTGCACAACATTCGGCGGCAAGCTTAGATAATATAACTATTGATTTAATATTTGTGATCAAGACGGTATTCAATTTATATTCGATTAATGCATCTGACTTTCATTCAATGTGCTTACATTTGCTTTCTTGTATTACGTTTCTCTGCTTTCAAAACATCAACCGTTGTTTAGACGAGGTGTCCTGAAATGCGTTTCTTTTTTTTTCTTTTTTTTTATATATTTTTTAAATTGAGTGCAGAGTGGACTTATTAACGGTCCCAGCTCCTTGTAACTGTCAGAGCTTCTGCACCCAATACGTGATCCTGCAAGTAAAGATTAATAGCTACCTTAAATTTATTCATTTTGTATTGTAATTCAGGACACCGAGGCATAGAAGACAGAAGCAAAGTCGTGAAAGGTAGACCCTCGTATTATTTTTTTCGGTTGCCGCGATATCTACATTTTAATTAGTCATTCCTCAAACCACAGGAACTACTTACGACTATTGTGGAGGCAATTACGGGCGACGCCTGCTCAATGTTGTGTCAGCTTGTAACAAACCGTGATCACAGTTGGTTAACTCACAAACTATGACAACGGTTGTTAGCAGAAATATTACTGTAAGTTTTATTCTTGGTGCGGTTAAATGCTTTTCTGGCTTTGACTCGACGGTGTGTCGTGGGTGATCCAAGGATACAGTAATCTTGTCACCGTACATAGTTCCAAAGGAGATGATCGGACTCTAGAACTGTCCATACCACTTTCTTTAAGTTCACTCCAAAGAATAAACAAAATTAACACCCATCAACGAAATGTAACCAGATTCAAAACAAAATAAAGGAAAATCCATGTTTACAAATGAAAAGGACTTAAATATAATACAGCAAATTCAAAAAAAAAATAAAATATGTTGATGCAATGAATAAGAAATTTAAAGGTAAGATAATAATAATGACTAATTAATAATAAAATTTGTAACACTAATATACACAAAAAGAATTGAAAAATAAAATAGTAAAGTAACTATGATAAATGATATTGATGAGCTACAAAAAGAAACGAAAAAAAATACTATATGGAATAATTATAAGTAGAAAAAACTTGCGGTTGATGGAATGAATTCTGTGGCAATATGGCATAAGGGAATAACCCGAGTTATACCCTTTTGCATATTATTTCAAATTCGAAATCTCCATATTCGAATTCATATCATATCAATTTTTTGTAATAATCCAGCAACTACAAACAACCGTAATAATCATTTAAAAAAGCAAGAATTCAAAAAACTCATACGATTTTGAACGACTCTTAATTTAAAAAACGTTTTCCCGAAAAATGCGAATTTTAGAGTTATTCCCTTATGTCATATTGCCACAGAATTATATCGACGTAATTGCCATCATAAATATTCCAACATTGGTTCCACCTCACGGCTTGGCTGGCAAAACTAGAACCGTTGCTCGTGCACTTCCAAATTAACATTTATGTTCGATCATTTTATATTGTAATGCATGTTGATTATAAATATATAATTTAAGCGAATTTGTGTCTCTTCGCTTATGTAACGTAAACATAATACTTTGTTTGACGGGTAAATCAAAAAGTGGTTATTATTCCATTGCTAATCTTACTTTACGAACTACAAAGTAGTGAAACCTCATTTCAACGGACAGTCACTTCAAGGGACACCTCACTACAACGGACACACATTTAAGTTCCTTGAAAAACTGAAGCTTTCCATGAAAACCTCCCTTAGTTAAGCAGACACTTTATTAGAGCGGACATGGACAGACATTTCTGCGATGATAGGAGCATTAGTTAGTTCTGGAATATGGCCAATTAGGAGGAAACTTCCTTGGTTCTCAATCGATTATGATGACATTTGATATATGCGTTGGAAATGGGATTCTAAAACGATTTGTAGTTGAATTTCTGAAATATGGTCATTTAGGAAGGAACTTGGCCATTTCCTATCCGATCTTGATAAAATTGAGCATGTACGATGGAAATGGGATTCTAAAATGATTTTTAGAAAAAGTTCTGGAATATGGCCAATTAGGAAGGAACTTGGCTAGTTCTCAACCGATTATGATGAAAATTGATATGCGTGATGCAAATAAGATTCTAAAATTATGTTTGGATGAAGTTCTGGAATATGGCCATTTTGGAAGGAACTTGGCCATTTCTTCTCCGATGTTGATGCAATTCAGCATGCACGCCGGAAATGGGATTCTAAAATGATTTTTGGATGAAGTTCTGGAATATGGCCAATTAGGAAGGAACTTGGCCAATTCTTATCTGATTTTGATGAAACTCAGCATACACGATGACAATGGGATTCTAAAATTATTTATAGAACAAGTCATTAAACCCATCATATAACAATTTTAGTATCCCATTTCCATTGTACAAGCTGAACTTCATCATATTCGATTAGGAAATGCACAAGTTTGTTTTATAATTAGCCACATTCCAGAAATTCTTTTAAAAATCAGTTTCCAATCCCATTTCCATTGTACATGCTTATAAATTGGCCATATTTCAGAACTTCATTTAAAAATAATTTTGGAATCCCTTTTCCATCGTTCATGCTGAATTTCATCAAAATCAGATAAGAAATGAGCAAGATTCTTCCTAAATGGCCATATTCCAGAACTTCATCCAAAAATCATTTTAGAATCCGATTTCTGATAAGAAATGGCCAAGTTCCCTCCTAAATGGCCATATTCCAGAACTCCATCCAAAAATCATTTTAGAATTCCATTTCCATCGTGCATGCTGAATTTCATCAAAACAAATGCTGATTATGGTTAAACTATCGATAGTTATCGATAGTTTCCGATAGTACTATCGGATACTATCGATAGTGCAAACTATCGATAGTTCTCCACCTCTAGTGCTTGCCTAATCATATTTGCCTGTAATTCCTCTGGAACTAACAATTTCCATTCAGATATATCAGTATTAAGATATTTAGATCCATACGCAAGTTGGATTAGAATCGTACCATCCCTAACACAATAATTATTACCGCTTATTATCACCGCAGTTAAGGTTGATATGCAACGGTGGTAACTGACCATCACGAATTCCCCAAACTGGCTCGGATAAATTATCGATAGAGCATAGAGAGATCGAGTCAGTTTCAATATATAGCTTATATTGTTTTAACCAGTTTAACACACTAGCGGTGTTAAGCTCTTATTACGAAATACTGAAGGGATGATTAAAGGCAATTGAATAACTAAAAGTCCACGACGCGTTACGGAACGGAAAATATTATTCACATACTAATAAGCCTGCGAGTATTCGGCGGCTTCACCACCAAAGCCGATTAAAATCCAACTTTGTAACTCCCTTCAGCACATCGTACACAGAATTCATCCGGAGTCCCCTCTTGCAGCTATGGCCAGCTAGAACTCAGTCGAGGTGTGGGATTATTAGAGAGGCCCATCCGGATGCTTGCAAAGCTGCGTTGCCTCACAAAAAAACTAACCGAAAAAAAAACATCACACACACAACACCGACACACTCACTACATTACGTGATCATCTCCTGATAATAGGCTTAGCCTAGGTACATTTTATAAATGAATAGTGCCACAATTATATGTAAATTTGAACATCACTTCAAATAAG
This sequence comes from Tipula helvola, assembly GCA_963556165.1. Taxonomy (NCBI): domain Eukaryota; kingdom Metazoa; phylum Arthropoda; class Insecta; order Diptera; family Tipulidae; genus Tipula; species Tipula helvola. The sequence goes on along the minus strand of OY744481.1, from coordinate 205,103,960 downwards.
TATTATTATTGTGTTAACATTACAGTAATTATTGATTTTTAAAGTAAAACTAGTACTTAAAATTATACAAAATAAGTAAACCAACTAATAAACAAATGAATAGATTAAATTGAACAGTTGATAATTTCCTTTTTTTTTCAGCACGAATGAAACATATTATTCAACAACAGACCGTTTAATTATCACAGCACTATCTAGTGATACACAAACAAAAAAAAATAGAAAAGTTTTTCTCCCTGGCGCACCCGCTGAGCTCACCGGTTCACCGAAGAAAAATCTGCAACGAAAAGATAATAAAAAGATCGCCGTATGGCGCACTAAGCTTAGTACTATGATAAGAAAAAAACTGAAATCAAAAAAAAATAATGCGAAATGTTTCCTTCCGCTAAATATAAAAAAAAATTAACATTTACTCAAAACCATATTTTGGGAAATGAAATTATAATTACTTAAACTAAAACTAACAATAATTGTAACTAATATAAATGTGTTTTATACATACAAAAAAAAAATGATACTTAATACCAAAAAAAAATGTCTCCAGCGTTAGTGGGCTGTAGCAATATGGCTGACATCCGACACCAATTTACATGTGTTAAGCTTGCATGCTTATAGAGCGCCTGTTGCACTGCAGATACGAACTCAATTTGAACCAATCCGGAATGAAGAGCCTTGATAAACTCAAACGCCTTATTTGTTTGATAATTATTTATTGGATTGTTCCGTTTACCGATAATTTCTTCCCTCACACCGTTATGTTAATCAGCGTAACGCTAATATTTCTCCGTATCGGGTGGATTTTTTATTTGTTTTTAGCTTTAGCTCACGTTTGTTAATTTGGGTTTACTCCACTTGTTATATAAATTTGTTTTACGCTTTGTGTTTAGTTTGATTATCGATATGTATTCTTACCAATTATGTACTTTTGTGTTTTTCTTGGTTTTTTGTTTATATATAATATGTCCGATATCTGTCTTGTTGAAAGCCTCGCCAAAAAGTGATCGATCTCGTTTTTTTTTTCAGTTTTCTTCAGCTTGCTGTCATCTCTTCATATATTTCCCTACAATGACTCACACCCCAACAACCTGCAGTGATCAATCCGTGAAGGTATTAATTAACGCCATCTACCCATGACCATCTGTTCTAATGATATACAAAAAAAAAATTATTGCGCGTTGATCACACTACAAACAAACCAATCCCAAAGACCCCTGTTGTATATTACTGCTAACAAGTTTTGAAGTAACGAACTACTCGTTACACGCTTCGCAAAAAGCTCTTGACAACGAATCCGCTACGGTATTTTCTGAACCTTTCCGATAATCAATTGCGAAATTATAAGGTTGGAGTTTTAACCCCACCTCGCGAATCTTCCCGAGAGGTCTTTCTGAGCCATCAACCATCGTAATGCAGCATTATCTGTATATATCGTAAACTGATATCCCTCAATATAACACCTAAACTTTTTAACACTGACTACGGCGGCTAAGCATTCTAACTCTGTTACCGTAGTTTTTCTGGGCGGCGTTTAGCTTCTCCGAAATGAACGCTATTGGACGCTCTGCCCCGTCGTCATCCAATTGAATTAAAATGCTGCCGATACCTTCAGAACACGCGACACATTGGATGAAAAACGGTCTCTTAAAATCGGGGTTAGCCAACACAGGTGCCGTAGGAAGAGCTGTTTTCAATTTCTCAAAAGACTCCGAGAACGTTCCTTTTGAGATTGATTATGAACTCGTTTCTTAAATTTTGGTAACGAGGGCTTAGGTAGGGCGGAATCCAGTAATTCAGAAATGTTAGGTGGTTGACATGATGGCAATGACATATTTATTAAATTTGGATGTGGTGTACAACTATATTGTTTGTATTGGGTTGAATCATAAGAATTTACATACGTGGTTGAGATGACTATTTTTAAATTGAAAAATATTCTGGAAAACGACTTATTTTAAAACAGTTTTCTTGGTGGGTTGATTATGTATAAAAGGACACAGTTCTTCAAAAATGGATTATCCGAAATTTAAAATAATTATATATTACTGTTTGTTATTATTAACATTGCAAATGTTATTTACAATTAGCATGTTTGTGGCGAATGCCAACTATTATCTGATATAGTGAGGAACAGAAAAGAAAAAAATAATAAAAATTAACAATAAAATAAGAATTTGGAAGAAATCATTATACGAATAAAATAAAATAAAAATGTTGGCGACGTTTCATAATTTAAATTATATTGCATTATATTGAGTCACTGTATTTGAATTTAATAACATGCATAATTGTATAAATTAGAATTAAGTAAATAATGTAAAGTAAATTGGTAGGAAGAAAAATTTGGGGTGGTATTGGTGAAACGATTGAATTTTTTTTTTGGTTGGAGGTCGGATGATAAAAAAATGGGAGAAACTGATAAGCCGGAGAACGAACAAGTACAAATAGAAATAAAATTAAAATTAATAAATAAAGATTTAAGAAAGTGTTAATCAAACTAAAATTAATATTAAAATAAATTAATAAACATTTTTTTTTTAAATCGAAGTGCTAATCAGTGCAGATATCAAAGCTGCAATTTTTCTTTGAGATTATTATCATACGATCATCCGTAATTATCTACTGTAAAATAGAGACAGTAGAACGTACATATTATAACCGGAGTTAGATGATCAGCGGTATTTGAAAAAAAAAAAAGATCGATTTTTTTTTCAATGAATTGGATAATAATAAGGATTGCTGATAATAATAAATAAAAATAATAATCCGTATCTACGAAAATTTAAGCAACTTTATAATAATTCACCGGCAAAATAATTCATATTGGTAAATAAGAATCCCGAATCATCAATCAGCTGATTAAGAACAAAAGTACAACGGAGAAATTGGATTTTTTTTTTGATCACGGATCCGCAACACTTTGGGATGGGTAATGTTTAAGATAAATTTATATTTAGTAGTTTTAAGTTTAATTTCTTTATTGTGAAATTTTTACAATTTTTTTTTCTTAAATATAATTTAAGTTTCGTTAATTTTGTTAATTTTTATTTGTGTTGTGAGATGAGATATTAATTAATCGAGAGTGATTTCATTGGTGGTAATAACAGTGGTAAATATGCAGTGTCCCAAATTAAAGTAAATTTTCATTTTTCTTATTTTTTTTTCCTCGTACCAATCACTAATCAGCATAATCAAGCTCTCTTGAGGTTCCCGAAAAGAACTTCCCCACGACTGTTAACTAGCCTGCTCAAAAATGCTGTCGGGGTCAATCTCAAGAGAGTCTGCAACAGGCTTCGCGTACATTGTGAGCAATGTAGTACGGAGGCTGTTACATGTTTATAAAGATTTAAGAATGATTCACTATGCTTATAATATTTTTCACTATGAGTAGGTGCTATAGTATTTTTATGATTATTGTATGAGCTTGTACATACTCGTATATCGATGGCTTAGTGAATATCGGCCCTAACCCACATTTCTAACATTTTTCAAGAAATGCAAAAAACCAAATTTTTGACAGATAATACCATATGCTGTAGGGCCGAACAAAATTGAATGTGGAAGGTGTTTTATTGGTTTTTAGGTTAAACCAGTCGCACAGAAAGACGCGACGGGTGGCATTCTACATTTTGGTATCAAAAGGTCATTTTTGAAAAACATGTGGGTTAGGGCCGATATTCATTAAGCCACCGATATACGAGTAAATTTTTAAAGATATAATCTTAGAATTCTTGAAAAAAAGAAATAAAGGATGAATTCTTCTGATTAAAATGGATAATATTATTGTTTAGTAAATATGAAGCGGTTGTACGCTTAGGATAGTGGCGATTATTTTTACATTGTGCGAATGTCAGATATAACAGACATAACAAAAGAAAACGAAAATTTAGCGTAGAAATCGCACTCCATACAGAATTGAAAAAATGAACAAATATAGCAAACATAAAACAAGAAAATCAATAAAATAATGATATATTGGGTGTTAAAGACATTAAAATTAATTTCCTTAAACACTCCTTTTTATGACTTTCCGATCCATAAATTCTATTATTAATAATCTATATTTGTATATCAAATAAGAATCATTGCGCCAAAAGCACAGGGGGGGGGGGGGGGGGGGAGTGGCCACAAAATAATTGTTTATTGTACATAAAATTTACTTGTAGTTAAATAAACTTTTCTAACGTAATACAGACATAAAAAAGATGATGTAATACCTACTGTAAATCGAATGATTCATTTTAATACAACAATTCTGTCTTTGAAAAAATAGCTTTATCTTTAATAAGAACTTATTAAACGTAAATTTTGCTCAATACATTAGGTTTTGTAGAAACTATATATTGTAGTTTTCGCGTGGATCAAACCAAAAAAAAACAATTATTGTGCTATACGCTTGTAAGTACATAATTGTGGTTAAAATTGTTTATACTGGCAAAATTTTCATTCCAACGTAACACAAATCTCTTTAAAAATGAAAAAAATGAATGTTTAGAAATTTTTATTTTTAAATAAATTTAATTAATTATTAAGCTTTTAGTTCAATACAATTTTTTTTAAATTTGTTTTCTGGGGAAAATTACTGTTGACTAATCACATTACCAAGGTAAATTGTAAATTTGTGGATACTAATGTTGGTGTCATATTTTATTTTACATGTTAACTATAGTGTTGATGCTAGCGTTTAATTTTATATTGTTATCTACGAGTAGTTTATTCTTATTATCTAAAGAGACCCCATCCGAGGTTATCTATTAGTTAATTGTAAATCAAGGCTATCTTAAATTTACGACTTAGGTACAATAGTTTAGAACTATTCGCGGTCCTTCAAAGCCATTGAAACAAAAAAAACTAGCACCTATCAAAACAAATGTCAAACAACAACTGGAAAATATACGAAGGTAAAAATATCAATCAACAAGCTTTAGGCTTGCATCGCGGAACCTACATCGCTTTACAATTTGCCGCTTAATAAACTTACTCAACTACAACTATGGACATGAAAACGCTATTACAGAAACAAGAATCAAATGCAGACAAAAGGTGGTAGAAAACTTCACAAAAAACATTAAGGATATGCACCAACGCCTCAACCAACTTGCCTTGCCATTCACACCAGTTCCAAATCTGAGGAGATCAGGAACTGTGCCATTGTTCGTGATCTCCTCAGATGTGGATCAGGATGCTTGAAATATTGAGTGAAACCTTAAATTCAGGCAATTGTCAAAATGCAGGCAATTGTCAAAATAATTGAAACAACAAGACATTGGAATGCGAGGTTTATATCGAGAAATCCGAATGGCTAAGGACATACTGGCAAGTAACAACAAATCCAGACCAGTTTTAAAACTAAATTAAAAAACATGGAGAGGGTGGGTGATGAGGCAAACCATGAACCTTCGTGAAAAAATATGCGTGGATACTTTCGAAAAAAAGGAAGGCAATTAAAAATCTTTCGTAGATCAACACTACGAAAATTTAAACAACGAACACAAGCAACACAATTAATGAAATTGTCAGAAGAAGAACAAGCAGACAAAACAAAGCCATTGTGAATTCGTCTACCTGTAGAAATCTCACATTTTCACGGGAACACATGAAGTGAATAAGGTTCTCACTTCTTAAATACGTTGAAACGGTTAGTTCAAGCCAACTATCAACTTACCAAAATGCATAAAATAAACTACCTTTAAAATCGCGTAGAAGAGTGAGCTGGAAAATTATCGAGCCAGTTAGAACCCACTGAGAGAGGGGAGATTTTAGAAAACAGCTTCATCAGGAGATCACTTGTACTCAACAGCAGGAGATCACTTGTACTCGAATCTAATCTGCTAAATACTTTATTGAATCAGCAGACTATTAACACGGAATAGGGCGATCAAATGCTTACGCGATACAATAGCCGAGTGTCTTTACGCCGTAAGGATTATAGGCATCAATATCGATACATGTAGTCAGTGCATGAATCTCTTAACAAGTCATGACTCACGACGTCTTTACGAAAGCTATCAAGAAACCAAAGAGGATTTCATGAAACAAGCAATTTTTGAAATGCCTAAAAAATCATTTCCAATCTCTGGAAGCATCGATAACAACAACTAAAAGTCGCTCTGGTAGCTGCACGCCACTAAGTAATATTTGCGTATGCTGGCAGAAAAACACAACCGATTCATGATCAAGTTTCATAGACCTTAGTATTTCCGAAAGAAGTCAGATGGTCATGCTGCACAATTTAGTTAGAAAATGTCTCAACTAAAACAATGCGATACTAAGTTGCTGCATACTTTGCTACAGTTTGCATCATACTTTACTACGTAGAAAACCAAGCAAACAATATTTCGAAGGGAACATATTAACTTACATAGATACATTGTGGTCCAGTTCTTTGAGCAAGTAGCACAACAACTAGGCCTGCCAAGGACAAGGGTTTTAACTGAAGTTTCCGGAATTTCAACAACAAAAGGACGATCACATCAACATATAGCAATAGACATAAGTACAAGATTCCCTTCGATCTTTATGAAATAAGCTAATGCTTTAGTTCTGAGAACTATTACTCAACCACTTGCAGACAAGAACTTATTAGGTTTAGATAACGAACTACAAAACGAAGTAATCCTAGCCGACCCTACTTTCGATACACCCGGACCTATTGATATTTTAATAGGCGCTGACATACTGGCTCTAAAAGTTTTCATTCATAACTAGATAAGTTCTAAGTTGTGAGTTGATATTGAAGGGCCGGGCTACTTCCGCCTGATTTGTACCGCTTTGCAAAACTTAAATAATCTCATTTTTGAAATGAGCCTGATGAGAATGATACTCTTTAGTCTTGACAATTTTTTTTAAATAATTAAATTTACTATTAAGTTAATAAAACAACCACACAATAAGTCTTCAAAAATCTACTAAATACACAAATCGTTACTGTGTAAATTACTTTTGAATTCGGATTTTATTATGCTATTTTTTTTGTAAAAAATAGGTACCATTATCTTACTAAATATATTCGTAAAGTACCATTGTTTTGTTGGAATATAAACTGTGAAATAGTATAAAAAAGGAAAACTTTGAAAATATTCCATGAGTAAAGCATAAGTTTAGAAAACAGTTTGTAAATTTACTTTTGAGCTCCACTGTATATGGAGAGATGATGTTAGAAAGCGTAAAAAGGGGGATCTGCGTTATAAGAGCATAGCGAAAAGATTAGTGCTATAATGGATCATATCTGGTCGTCTAACTCAAAATAGCAGTATCCCAACTACTCGGTTAAACAGCCACATCACATTAGCAGACATGGACAAAAATTAAAACGCTTCTGAAAATCCGAAGAACTGCATCCTAAACAAATCCCAACTGCTGAGGAGATCGAATGTAAACAGTGAAGAAACCATGAAGAATTACATAAGCGGTTCAAAAGTGAACAACTACGGCAAAAATCCAGAACGAAATTGAATTTTGGTTTCAGGATTTGCAACATATAAAGTTCATAAAATTGCTAGACATTATAGTAAATTTCCATCTTTTGAAATTGACTTCCCGCACGATGCGTTTAGTTGTCTGAGAAAAACTTATTCTCATTTATTTGATTTTAAAATATTAGAAATGGAGGTTACTGTTATTTACAGAAATAGCAAGTTTCAAAATAAAAATAAAAATATTAATGATATCGTAGATTTTTTAAATAGCTCTGGGGATTAAGTTCTGATTTTGCAGAATTCTTTAAATTTTGTAATCAATAGTTTTAATCATTCCTGCAACAACGGCAAGCGCGAGGAGGTTATTTTCATCCATGAAAGTTTTGAAAAGTTTTATTAGAAATAATAAGATCGATTTTCTAATTTGGCCCTACTGAACATCGAAAATCAATTGTTACGAAAATTAAAAAAATTTCCGCGAAGTTTTATGATGATGGTGTGATTTTGCAAAAGAAACAAGACGGATCGAATTAAATTATAGAAATTAAATTTTTTTATCTTTATTGTGTTTATAAATATTTGTTAAATACTGGTGAATGTGTATATTTACCAGTAGGGGTGATCGAAACTAGTTAATTTGATAACCAAGAGTGATTCGATATTTTTGCTACTTAACAAGGTTATTTTAAATCTATCTTTCAACCTGTTATTTTTTTAACCAATTCAGATCTATATTGTCCTCAACTCATTATCTTTTCTCTAAAAAAGTAACAACTGTGCTGATATGTTCTAGCATCACTTTTTTCGATGTTCGATAGTGTTCATGTCACTTTTTCTATACTATTTCGACTTTTCAATTACGCTTTTTCTATTACGATCTCAGCATGCGCGCATACTTCATATTTCTACATACATTCATCATTTTTTATCATCCAAATTTTCTTTATCGATGTGAAAAATGGAATAGCACATATGTACATTTATTCTACAATGATGAGATCGCAATAAAGAAAGCATAATTCAAAAATTGGAATAGTGTACAATTTTATTCTTGTAAAGAGAGACATTACACTATCGCACATCGAAAAAAGTGATCTTAGAACATCTCAGCACTGAATTGAACGAACAAGCGGGACAAGAATCAAACACAAATGAGAAAGAGAAAATACTATATTGATAGTATGTATAACCAGAGACAACGTATTTATCATGGATATCTCATTTTGCTAAAAACACGAACAAAAGTAAACTTATATTTCCAATGTTATCGTTGTATTGAATATATGTACGTATTATATACGTAACCCAATTAAAAAGCATTGCCTTATAAAATACACCATCCCAACGATAACATTGGAAATATCAGAAGTTTATTTTTTTCGTGTTTTTAGTTAAATTAGGGATCTACGATAAATGCGTTTTATCTGGTACAACCAACCGGGTAGGATAATATATTTTGAGCGTAACAGCACTTCTGTCAAAACACATTTTTTTGGATTTCTATTTTTTTTTATTGCCATAGTCGTACATAAAATTATTTAATTTTTTGTAGGGTTGCTGTTAAAACAAATTGAATTTTTAGAAATTTACGAATAAGTATGTAAATTGTACATACATATTACATACATATGTACCTACATACCACAATACAAAATTAATAATATATTTTACAATACACTTGTAGAAAATAATTCCACCCATTTTACTTTTGGATAATTTAATTTAATTTTAATATTTTTTTAAAGGTATGCTGGATCTTATACCCCGTTTACACGAGAAGAATAAAAGTATGTACCAAAACAGTAGTTTCGTGTAAAGTGTAAACGCCTAGCATTAGTTATTAGGTTTACTTGAAACAATACATTTAAAATATAATTATAGTATGTAATGCATAATTAAAAAACTTTTCTTATATAAAATCATTTTATTGTATTCCAGTAAGGCTTTACCATTTCTTTATCTAATTTTAACATACATAAATAGATCATGAATTCAAGATCAAAATTACATAAAATACGTAACTTTTAAATACATTCCTTGAAATATTACAAGGGTACAAGGTGATTTAATTTATTTCTAACAATATTTGTATCTTTTTCTAAAATTTTTATCCTTACAATATCTATTTAGTCACAAGAAACAAAAAAAAAATGTTTGAAAAATATTACTAAATTGCCGCACGATTTATCGGATTCAGAAGATGACGAAGCTTTGATATTTTGTGTCAAAAAGAAACCCCACCACGTATTAATTTGTTTGTAGAACAATTAGTTAATAATTACAACTCCATAGAATTTCAACAAAATTTTAGAATGACTAGAGAGGCGTTTGAGAAACTGCTTTGTGTTTTCAATACGAATCTACACTTAGCACGTGGTGGGGAGAATTTATGCATATCGCCAGAAAAGCAATTGCTTGCGGTAATATGGATCCTGGCTACTCCCGATTCATACAGATCGGTTGGTGAAAGATTTGATTTGGCAAAATCAACCTTGTCTAAAATATTCTTTCGGATAGTCGATTTTATTAAACCACATCGCCAACCGATTCATAAATTTTCCAGACGCTACACGGAAAATGGAATCGAAGAACCATTTCGAAATCCAAACTAGATTGAAAGGAGTAGTAGGGGCAGTTGATGGAACGTATATTCCATGTAGAGTACCTGCGGACCAAAAAATGGCATATAGTATATAGATTGTTTTGTGGGCTATCCTAGTTCTGTGCACGACAATCGGATTTTTAGAAATTCAGATTTTTATAAGAATGTAAAGCAAGACGTAGCTTTTTATTTTCAAGAGGACGAAAGGATTTTGGGCGATAGGGCCTATCCAATTGAATCTTGGTATGTTCCACCATTCATTGATAGAGGAAGCCTAACAGACCATCAAAAAAAATTTTAATAAAATACATGCTTCGTGCAGGTAAATAACTCATATTAGATACCATTCGAACTTTTTACTTCTTGCTTTAAATTATTTCAGACAAGCTATCGAGCGAAGTTTTGCCCTACTTTTTGGTCGATTTCGAAGACTACGCTTCTTGGATATAAAAAGAATTGAATATATTCCCGCAACAATAATCGCAGCATGTGTTTTACACAATATATGTTTAGAATTTCGTGAATTAAATGTGGCAAATTATGGCAAATAAAGGTTTAGAACATGCGGAACGAAATAATTCTGTGGACATTGCAGTACCCCAAACAAGCACAAGACGTGGAGTTTCTGTCAGAAATTCAATGATGCGAAACATCGGGCGCAAGTAGGATTTCTTAATATATTTTATTTCTTTAATTTTAAATTTATACATTTTCATTTATACATAATAAAAAAATTAAAATTAAAAACAATTATTTCATTATAATTTATCAATTAATTTTAACATTAATTCCTTGTGTTCCGCAAGTGCTCGCTCCTAAATTAGCCGTTTCTAATTTTGCCATTTTTTCTTTATGCCGTTCGGCACTTTCCTTACGGAAATCGGCAATGGTTTCAGCCACTGTAGTTCGGCGACGTTTTGTTTTTATGGCTATTGTGGCATTTTCGGCGCCGTGCATTTGAGAATCCTCCTCGTCAATTGCCGTTTCCGAATCCTGCAATAGTATCGGAACATAACGCGATGATGAGGCTGCAACTGGTAACCCAATACTGTGGCTTTTTCCAAAAATTTCGTCCATTTCACTAGGGTACTTAAAATTAACTGGTGTTCCACCACTATTGCCCGGCTTCTGTGCATCCTTATATTTTTAGTATTTTTGCTTAAGGGATGCAAAATTCCATTTACATTGCTGTTCTGTGAAGTAAAAATTTTGTTGGCAAAGGGTAGCAGTTATCTTTTTGTAAATTTGCGAGCCTCTAAGACCTCCTTTAATGGATTCTTCATAGTACTTTTTATAAGCATCCATTAGAGCTAAAATCCTGTTGTGATACCAACTTTTATCTGGAGTTGTGATACGAAGTAGTTCTTCATTAATATTGCACCCCAATTGCCTCATTTGCGATAGGATTGCATCGTTCACCTCAACCATTGTTGTCATACCATCTAACAGAACAAAAATATTTAACAAATTTTAATAATTATGTTATAATAAAGCACTGATGCTTTTAATTTTAATCAAACAATTATCTAGCTAATATATCTACCTAAAAAAATAAATAAATAAAATATTCAATACCATTATTAATAACACAAACTAAATTTTGTTCTTGAAAGAAATTATTGTCTGCATCAATAGCAAATTGATAAAAGTTTTCCATTTTTTCCAAAAATTTCTTAATATGTATGTATTCAATCAAATATCATAAAACAACTGCTAATAATTTGAAAACAACATCTACTAACAACACTCGCTACTGTGGTTAAAAAATGTTATATTGTGTCGACGACAACATATGCAGTGAACACCAAGTTGTCATGACATACTGTCACACCTTGGCGCTCAGTGAACGGCAAATTGCCAAAAAGTGTAACTTTTAGTAACATTTTGTTGCGTAGTGAACGCACCCAATTGATTTTTTTTGTATTAATTTGCTTCATAATGGAGCAATTTGTCATACATGACTTAATTAATCTAACTATTTTATATATTTCATTGATAATTTTTAACTTTATTTCTATGTTAAATACGTAACACAAAACATGAAATTAACCCGTAAAGAGCGTTGTGCGGTCCCTGGGACCGCTCTACTTTTCAAAAAATTAAATTATCCCCACTCCGTTTAATTTTTTTCTGAAATTCTTGGTATCTTTCTAATCGCAATTTTTAGCATTGTTCTAATTGAATAAAAAATAATTAATATAAAATTGCGGTCCGCTGAAACGCACCATTCTTTTCATGCAACTTTTTCCACGATGCACTTTACGGGTTAAAAAAAAAAATAATAATATTTGACAGAAGTGCGTTTACGATTTTCTTTTCATACATTTTAATCTTAAACCCGTGTGTATGTTTTACAACTTAATTCGATGTTACGGGAAATAGAATTCTTCAATATTAATTTTCATTAAATGTAGAGATAATGCAATTTTTTATATGATTTTGAGTTATGTGTACTTAGTTTATTTATAAAATGATGCCATGAGTAACAAAGTTAACCTTAAAACCTTGTTTGGGGAACTGTATTCCCCAAAACACGGTTTGAAGGTTAAATCTTATACTCTCTCTATATATCTTTATGCTCGAAGGGTACAACCATAGAAAAATAACAAAGAAAACAGAAACTAATACTGGCTTTACACCGTAGATAGTATACTAGCAAAATAGTATAATACTATTTTGCTATCCGGTGTAAAACCGATGTTTTGATAGTATAATAGCAAAAATAAAATATAATATTTTGATTTGATAGCTATCATATTTTAATACCTATTATATTTTATTTTATTTTATTGTGAAGAAAAATTTTGACAGTGGCTTATAGATAAATTAGTATAGAAACGTTTTTGTGTATTTTGAAATTATTCTTTTTCATTATTTTGTTATAATTTTCTGTTTTTTATGAATATTTTATGCGGTGTAAAACCGACTACGGTAGATAGTAAAATAGTATTATACTATTTTGCTATTATACTAACTACGGTGTAAAGCCAGTATAAACTAATACTGGCTTTACACCGTAGATAGTATAATAGCAAAATTGTATTGACGATTGTAAAAGTAGAGAAAGTCCGAAATTGGAATAATTTACAATTATTATCAATCCGGTACGTAAAAATTGTGTTTACAGTTCAAAATTGGAGTTGTTTACAATAATTTCGAACGTTAAATTATCAGGTACCTCAGTTTAAAAAATTTCCACTAGCTGAAATTCGTGATGCTCCAATCGTCAATAATACTATTTTACTATCAAGCGTAGTCGGTTTTAAACCGCATAAAATATTCATAAAAACAGAAAATTATAACAAAATAATGAAAAAGAATAATCCACTGTCAAAATTTTCCGTTTACAATAAAATAAAATATAATAGGTATTAAAATTTGACAGCTATCAAATCAAAATATTATATTTTATTTTTGCTATTATACTATCAAAACATCGGTTTTATACTGGATAGCAAAATAGTATTATACTATTTTGCTATTATACTATCTAAGGTGTAAAGCCAGTCTTGTGAAGCAAATTCAAAAACCAAGCTGGCCAAACAATTCATGATGGCTGACAAATTCTTTTGTTTCTTTTTTTCAGTGGCGTTGCATATTTATTGAGGTTTCATGCAAATAGTAATAATTTATGTAAATGACGTGAGGTAAATATATTAAAAGGAGCATAATTAATATAACAAAGTTGTTATATGTTTACCAACGCGTATTCTATTCGCAAAATGAAAAAGAAAAAGCATTGTATTAAAATCAATTTCTCAACAACATTGAAACTATTGATCAATACGAAAACACTGCCTTCAAATCACATTTTCGGATGACAAAGATTCCAGGTAATTAAAATAATAAATATTGGGAATGTTTAATAAAATGTACCTTTACCTTTAGAAGCTATTACTTTTACTGGATAATCAAATATTTTTAGCACAGAGCCACCCTAGAATTTAAATTAAGATAGCTCTTCTAATGACTTTATGGATACTTGGCAACTTATGCAGCTATCGAGATGTTGCAGATAGGTTTGGTATTTCGAAGTGAAGTGGAGTAAGAACCATCTTGTTTATTTACAATTATTTGACGCAAATGTCCTCCAACTTTATTAAATTGGTTTTATTATTCATTCGTTGGTTTTGCAAGTGGGTTAAATTTAGATTTAATATTGGTTTCATTTTTGGGCAATTTGTGACAGTCATTTGAAGTTTCAGGATATGTTTTTCGGATGACTGGTAGAAGTCACGATGCTACTGTGTTTAGCAGCAGTTCGATACACAAATCACTTATAATAGATTACGCCTTGCGCACTTGGCTCATAAAATAAATGGCATAAAATAATGACGTCAAATGAGAGTAAACAGTTTTATTTCACAATATTGTTGTATGTAATTGAATTCAAAAATTAAATTAAATTAAATAAATAATGTGGTGCGCCGTATTTACTTGTTGTAATAACAATATAAATAATTGTCCATATAGTGTTCATTCTTTTCCATCAATAAGATATTGTTAAAAGCATATTTCCTAAGAGGAAAGAAATATTCAACCATAATACATCCATATATTATACATTTATTAAACAAATTCCTTATTTTTCATACATTTCTTTTGCAATATCTTACTAGCAACTCTCAGTTGACGTAATGCGCAATAAACTACGAAAAAGAAATCCACGAAGGCGTAATCTATTATAAGTGATTTGTGAGTTCGATATATAAAAAATTGGGATTGCCATTTGCTTGGTGATTCAGCTTACCTTCTGAAAAGGTATATGATGACACCATATAAAGATAATGGGATGTTAAATGGAAAACAGCGTAAATTTAACGTAAGATTTTGTTTTACAAAGGCATTGTTGAACTATCATTCGGACTGTTCATTAGTTAACTCAAATACTACTGTATAACGAATGTTAACAAAGCTAAATATTTTGTGGAGGCACCAATTGTCCTACATAATTTTATTTTATCTGAAAACGAGGAATCTGTTGGATCAGCTGAGAATAATGAAGATGAGAACGAGCTTGATCATCAAGCAAATAATAGCACAACAAATGAGGATAATCCTGAGAAATTTTACAATAAATGAAAAAAATTTTAATTATTTTCTTTATTAAAAAATAAAAATAATTTAAATGTTAATTTTCTTCATGAAATTCAACAAAATAATCATTTTTTAATGCACAGTGTTTGGGAAACCTAAAATAAATAAAGGTAGGAACTAATGTATAAATAATTTTGATAAGAAGGTGGCATTTCACTTACCTAAACCATTATTATTATTGTCTAAAACGTCTCAGTTCTAAAAAACTAATCTAATGTACTTTTTTTTACCTAAAAACCTACCTTATCAGCTGTACCATATTACTTTTGACATAAATGTCATTTATGCACGAATACCCAAAACAAAGCACCAAGGTACTAGTAACCTAAGTATTGCTAATCATATAGTTTGCTATTCATGTAGTTTGGTATTGTAATATTGAGGAGTAGGACAGCTCTGATGAGTTAAATTCTATTAACTGTAATATTAGAATATAGATGCCACTATGTTCGATGCGTTCATTTTGGAAAATGAAGTTCCATTTTGAAGATAGCTATTACAAAATTTCGAGAAAATTAATTATTTTTCAAGTGCCTGAACAAACTGCGTAGCAAAG
Source organism: Tipula helvola (assembly GCA_963556165.1). NCBI lineage: Eukaryota > Metazoa > Arthropoda > Insecta > Diptera > Tipulidae > Tipula > Tipula helvola. The sequence goes on along the minus strand of OY744481.1, from coordinate 205,088,290 downwards.
GATAAAGCTTAAGAACAATTAAATAAAAAAAAATTGTAATCAATATTTATAATTTATAAGATTTATAATTTAATTTTATATTTATAATTTAAAAAAAAGTTATACTTATACTTAAATTATAATTTAAGTAAAAAAAAACTTAAAATTGAATTTAAACAAACACACAGCACAAGTAACAAAAGGAACATCATATTATTCCCAAGCTTAATTTATTTCTGGAGTAGCTGTAATATTTTTTGTAAACGACACACATTTGCTTTTCAAGCTAATTTTTCTACCTTTCGTTTTTCATCAACTCATCAAGTCTAATTTGCTCTCTTTTAACCTCTTTTTAACTATTCTAGCAGCTCCAAAATACAAGAACAATCACTTTTTCTTTTCCTTCTCCGTCTTAGTACTTACTTCGTTTGCTGGAGCAGTTGATATTTCCGGAATCGATAAGATGCTTTCATCATCCATTATTATTTGTCGATGAACTTCCGTAATCGAAAATTAACTGTTTGGAGGAATTACATTATGACGCACGTCATAAGCCAGCTTTAGAAACAACAAATTTATTGAAATAAGAAGGCATTAACATACTTATCAAATTAGATTTTACTTATTATTAAGAAAGTTATCAAATAGAAAATGTGGAATGATAAAACAAAACAATCAGTCCAGTTGACAAGCTGGTGTTCTACATAGTATTCTAAATTTTTTTTTTGCAATTTGTTTATTTCTTCGATATGTATGTCAATTGTATACCTTCCTTCCACTGGCGCTGCACTTCTTGAAATGAATTGGTCGCCTCTCGGCAAGGAAACCCAGACACGATGCCCGAACGTATTTTGTGCTTTAGTCGTATCCGAGCTAGTTGTGAATTTAAAAATACCTGAGTCTTATATTAAGGTTTCATAACAATAAGATATTAAAAAACCCAACGCCTACTCCTGTAGGAGACCCAGAGCCCTTGCCCTTTAGAGTATTCCCTTACACGGTGTAGATTCTAGGAGCCAACGGGAAGAGGCAGCGTGAACACTTGCCGAAGTTTTATGCAGGTAGGAGCACATTAAGAGAGTATTGTGTTTATTCCCTGTATACGCAGCAGCCTGACCATCTGATTGCCACATATGTATGCTTACCGAATTGAGGGAAACAGCAAATTCTTCTCTAATTTGCCTCAAATTTTTTCTATCGCTATGCTGATGTCCGTTCATCCGATTTAAATTTCCTTTTTTACACATAACTTATTTTTCTTCTTCAAACATCACACTATTAAGAGCACATATTGTAGCCCGCACCCATTTATTAGAAAGCAAACATGTTCTCCGTATGAAATTTTATATTTTTCCAGGTATGTGGATGTAAAAAAAAATTCTTTAAACTATTTTTTTGTTTGCATTTTCTGTTTTTTTGTGTGCGCTCGAATTGAATGAATGGAAAGGAATAATTTTTTTTATTTATTTATGTTAAGATTATTACGTTTTTCTCAGTATAAAAACCGCAGCGAGCAAAGCTATTGAAAAATAAAATCATGTGGAAATATTGGGCATGAGGGAAAATATAATAAAAAAGTAAATATCAAACAAAAAAAAAAAATAAAAAATGGTAAAGTTAATAAACTTATTTCAATGATGATTTATTTACCTTTCTTACTTGTGGTCAAATAACTTTTTGTTATTATTTTGCCTTGAATTTAAGAATATTTTCCGTTTAAGTTGGAAAAAACCTGTTTGTAAATCTAAACAGGTGTGTCCACTAATTCGGATATAAAGAAAATTATATTCCTGGGTTCCCGACCTTTGGATAATATAATACAAATAAAAACAGTGGCGCAGCACTAAAAATACAGGGCATTCGTCTAAAATCTTCTTATTTTTAGAAATTTTACAAAGCAACATTAATACCATTATATTTCCAATTTAAAATACCGCCAACAACATACATCCTAAGCATCGAATAAATATAACAATAAACAGTTGGAAATTGGAAAACAGCAATTGAATATTTGATGAACAATCGTTTTAGTTTCCGACAGTTTAAGCAAAAATAAGTAATCGATGGGAATGAAACCATCATCGATTCGTGGTGTTGATGATGATGCTAAATAGTAAATGTCTTTTATTGAGGACTGATTCAACAAAGCATTGGAACGAGAAGTAGAAAAAGAAGAATTTTAATCTTATGTATAGGAAAATCGAATAAAACTTTTGTAAACATTATACGTGCCTTTTTGTATACATGTATGTAGTGTACACTACAGTGTGAAAAACAATTTAAATGCAAGCCGTTTTCATGTTTATGTCACAATAGTTCAGTGGATCATAGTGTATGTATCCATTTTTCCACAGCAATATTAAAACTTGAAGTGGGAATTAATAATGTGCTTAATCTCGAATATTATACGTGCCAAATATTTTATTTATACGTTTAAATACAATCTTTCTTTTATAAATAACATAATCAACAAAGTTTTGGGAAGTTCAACCATGAAATCAAACCATAAAATTCCATTGAAATAAACATTATATCGCATTAATTTATTTTTTATAGCTACAATCGTTTTATACTGTGATTATTTATTGAATAATATAGACATAGAGTTTAAACGCGTTGACATTTCTTAAAAATAAAATTACTTAAACCAAATATGTTCAACACCGACGAATAAAAGAACAAAATATACAGCTGATAAAAATTATCCAACCAAGAATTATGGCCGAATAATCTAAGTCTCACATAAAGGTTATCTTGTTTAAATCGTATACAAGAAGAAAACTTTTTTATTTATTTTCGTAGACATATTTTTATTTCGGATTTATAAACTCCCCATCTTGCGGTACAAGATAATAATTTTCTTTTAGAAGACTCCATAAAAATACTTAGAACAGCAATGGGAAAAGCATCAGATCATTAAATTAGCTATTAATGTTAAACGAATAATTTATTTGCAATAATAATTTGCTGCAGTCAAGCAAGCTGAAGAAACCCCTACAATGAAACCCAAATGAAAAATTCTCTTTTGATATTTATTTATGTAATTATTTAACATCGGTAATTAAAAAATAATAATCATCCGCTTGATGAAACTGCGGACGAGAAAGGAGGATGAACCGAATACTGCATATATAAAATATGGGAAGCAGGTGCTATTAATTAAATCTTATGATAGAAAATTACAAATTTTTTCCTAAAAAACTACTTTTGCTTTTCCTGCAAAGGTTGCGGATCAATTCTCGGGTTAATCGATTATTGCAATTAAAAGACTACTTTAAAGCCGCAAACACACAGTTATCACGTCACGTGAGGTCACGTGGTTTCACGCCAAACTCACGTCAAAGGTAAAAAGTGTACATTAAGCCGCAAACACACTGTTAGCACGTCACGTGCGCCCACGTGCTGTAACGCAAACTCACGTCACGGGTAAAAAGTGCACATTGTCTTTTTACATTGTATTTTAATGGATCAGAAATACACTGATGTTACCTCGCGTGTATCATGTCATGTCATCAAACCCATGTGTGACAGCTTGTTTCTATTTTCTGTAAATTTACATATTTCTGACTCACGTAACCTCACATAAATTTGATTTTAGCAATTTGTCTTATTTATATTTATATATCCTGAATGTATTAGAAATAAAAAAATAATTAACAGGTAGTAATCTGCGAAAGTATTGACTGTGCGTGTGTTTGCTCGTACAGTTTGCCGTTATTTTAAATTTGTGGCAAAATAAAATACTCGTATATTTTGGCCCTACGTGAATTTAATTTTTTAATACCACACTATCGCGATCATCATATTCGACAAGCAGCTTGAGAGGAAATTGGAAGTGAACTACAAATATCAGATATTTCCAAAAATAGTTTTATTTTATAATTCATATATTTTTAGTGTGAATAATATTTTATTATTTATGTATGAATTCTTCCCTTACGCATACACTCAAGTAAATTAAACTACCAGTTTCAAAATTAAAATATTCTTTAAATTTGTCTGGAACTTGAAACGATTCACGAGTGTAATTTCTTCTTAGAGAATGATTCTAGAATACGAAGTGATTTGAAATCTGGTTCAAATGCATTATCTATGCATAACATATTATGGGAGTGGGTCTGCCCTCTCGAAGTCCTTGAGTCCCATTGCTACCGCTCTTCTAGCAGAAGTAAATGTTATTACATCTAGGAGGGAGAGCAATGAGCCCAGATAGTATGTAACGCGTGTAGAAGTATTTCCTACAGTAGACATCTAGGAGGGAGAGCAATGAGCCCAGATAGTATGTATCACGTACCGGTCGGCAGTATTATCAGGTTCATTAAGAGCCTGAATATTGGCTGGACGGATAATTAAAACATCTAGGAGGGAGAGCAATGAGCCCAGATAGTATGTATCACGTACCGTTAGGCAGTATTATCAGGTTCATTAAGAGCCTGAATATTGACTGGACGGATAATTAAGTAGGGCTTATGCACAAAAGATCTTTTAGGTCGCAGTGCGGGGTGGCTTGAGCCCCCACATGGCCCTCAAGTAATAATAATAATAATAATGCAGGAAGCATGATGCAAGCACTATTTTGTCAACAAATTCTGGTTGCACTTCCAAATTCCTCCGAAAACATCTGCAACGCGCAGCCAGAATGCCAAATGTATTTTCTACGACACGTCTTGCTCTTGACAATCTGTAATTAAATATTTTTAATATTAGTTACTGCGTAATTTTTTACCAATTAACGAATTAGAAGAAATCCCACCATCATTATTTCTACCATATGAGCCGACATCATTCGCAATAAACTTGTAATTAGCTAAAGCTAAAAGTACAATAGAATGGCTTCCTTTGTAGTTGTAATACGAAGATCCAGCATTAGTAGGGCACTATATTTTAATACGCTTGCCGTCGATAGCACTAATGCAGCAGTTTGGAAAATTCCACATTTGTTTGTATCGGGCTGCAATGGTTTTCCACATACCTTTCGTTGGCTTTGGTATTGTAATTGGTCCAAGCTTTGTCCAAACGACATTACAAACTTATTTTACAATTTGTCGAACAGTGCTAAATCCTAATCTATGGTTGAAACCAATACTTATAAAATAATTACATATCTCCAAAAATCTGAAACAAGAATAGTATAAAAAGGTTTCGATGATTAATATTTTCTTTTCAGCAGATTAAGCCAAAGAACATTGGGAAAAATTAGGAAGATGTTTTTGCAATGCAAGAAACAGGCGCCGCACAGTGTCAGATTTTGTTGAAAAAGCGGTCGAAATTATGAAACTTGGCTATTAGTGAAGATACATTTTTGAAATTTTGAGGATATATAGAAGATAGAACACAGTTTAAGAGAAACCAAAAAAAAATAGAAAACCAGGGGTGAAACACACTTTTTAAAGGGGTTGAAAATCTAATTAAAAGAACAAATGATTTATATAATAATTTTTAATTTTTTTTAAGTAGTATCAGAAATATTAGTACATAAAACGTATTACATAAGTTCTAATTCTATGAACTTATTATATCATTATGTAGATTTTCAGTTCTATTCAATAATAACTGTAAAAAGTCTGTATCTTCATCTTCATAAACTCTTTTTTTTCCTATAATTCACATGCGCCACCATTTTAGTACGTTTTTTAATATCGCGCATAGAGGAGAAACAAAAGCGTGTTCGATTGGACTGAATTAACTGAAGTAGTAGCTGTATCTGAAGTAATTGAAGTGAAGAGGCTGTTCGATTGACAACTCTTCACTTCAGTTAAAAATTGAGCAACTGAATTAACTGAAGAGATATTTTGCTTATGTAGTTACTTCAGATGAGTTATTTGTTTTTCATTTTTGAATTTCGTTTGTTTTCGTTTGTTTTTATTCTCGCGTGTAGATTTAGGGGACTGTTTGGTTGGGAATTTGCGACCTATAAAAATAATTTTTAATAACAAATTTCTGGAAATTAATAGAAAATTAAATTTTGAAACATTTTTTCTAACACAAGCCAAACTACAATAAATTGTTTTATTTTTATTTTGACATTTAACTGAAGTGAAGAATACCAATCGAACAGTCTCTTCTCTTCAGTAACTCAATTAAGTGAAGAGTAACTCAATTAACTGATAGCCAAGTTTCATATTTTGACCGCTTTTTCAACAAAATCTGACACTGTTTTATTAGAAAATCAAAGGATTTTTCAAAAGTTTTCGGATTTCGATACTGTTGAGTTTTTTTTCATTTTGGAAGGAAATTTGATCAAAAATCATTATTAATTGCTCGATTGGGATGAAATTTGGTACACAGGTAGCAGATGGGATGCTGAGAGTATACACAGAAAAAAATTTCTTTCGAAATGCTCCCCAACAATTTTGGAGCGTTTTTGGGGTTAAAAATCGCCAAAAACGCTCCATAATTGTTGGGGAGCATTTCGAAAGAAATTTTTTCCTGTATATACTATACTCTCAGCATCCCATCTGCTACCTGTGTACCAAATTTCATCCCAATCTACATAATGATATAGTATGTTTATAGAATTAGAACTTATGTAATACGTTTTATGTTCTAATATTTCTGATACTACTTAAAAAAAATTAAAAATTATTATATAAATAATTTGTTCTTTTAATTAGATTTTCAACCCCTTTAAAAAGTGTGTTCCACCCCTGGTTTTCTATTTTTTTTTTTTGGTTTCTCTTAAACTTTGTTCTATCTTTTTTATGTTTTTTATTTTTTTCTGTGTATAGTCTCAGCATCCCATCTGCTACCTGTGTACCAAATTTCATCCCAATCGAGCAATTAATAATGATTTTTGATCGATTTTCCTTCCAAAATGAAAAAAACTCAACAGTATCGAAATCCGAAAACTTGCTATACAGCATGCTACACACCATGCTATACAGGTCGAGACAGCATGTTCTAAGAACGTGTATAAATAAAAAACTATACACCTCAACCATAAGCCAGTACCTGTTCTGGATAGATAAAATGATAAAGAACTACCTGACGAAGTTTCGAGGTCATAGAGAAACCGCCACGGAAGTTATAAATTATTGAAGCTTCTCGCTAAGTCTTCTCCATAGCAGTATACCATGGTAGACACTCGAAAATCGACGTTTGAATATTTTATGCAATTTTTGCTTTTCCAATCGATTTGTAAGGCCATTCTATGTATATGTACGAAGTTTCAACTAAATCGGACATGTAATGTCGATTTTAGCATTTTTCATGGTGTATCCTTAGGGCAACTGTAATCAACTTCAATAATTTATAACTTTTGTTGCGGTCGCTCTATGACCTTGAAACTTCGTCAGGTAGTTCTTTATTATTCTACCTATCCAGAACAGGTGCTGGCTTACTAATGACGTGTATAGTTCTTTATTTATACACGTTCTTAGAACATGCTGTCTCGCTAAGTCTTCTCCATAGCAGTATCCAATGGTAGAAACTCGAAAATCGACGTTTGAATTTTTTATGCAATTTTTGCTTTTCCAATCGATTTCTAAGGCCATTCTATGGATATGTAAGCAGTTTTAACTAAATCGGACATGTAATGTCGATTTTAGCATTTTTCATGGTGTATCCTTGTGCAACTGTAATCAACTTCAATAATTTATTACATCCGCGGCGGGAACCGTATGACCTTGAAACTTCGTCAGGTAGTTCTTTATCATTCTACCTATCCAGAACAGGTACTGGCTTACTGATGACGTGTGTAGTTTTTTATTTATACACGTTCTTAGAACATGCTGTCTCGACCTATGCGTACTTTATATGTGAATAGGAATTTTGTTCTTACTGATACAAAATTCTCACATTAACCAAATAGAATATCAAGATTCGAAATTTATTAAAAAATAAATTTTTAAATTTATTTTTTTTTTCTCATCTCAATATACTTACAGACCATAACAAAATATGCATATCAACATCAAAAAAAAAAATTATTATGAAAAAAATCAATAATTAAATAATGAAAAATCGATCAAAAATCATTAATTTTTTTTAATTATTGAAAATTATATATTATATTGATATTCTATTTGGTTAATGTGAGAATTTTGTATCAGTAAGAACAAAATTCCTATTCACATATAAAGTACGCATAGGTCGAGACAGCATGTTCTAAGAACGTGTATAAATAAAAAACTATACACCTCCACCGTAAGCCAGTACCTGTTCTGGATAGATAAAATGATAAAGAACTACCTGACGAAATTTCAAGGACCGACCGCAACAAAAGTTATAAATTATTGAAGTTGATTACAGTTGCCCTAAGGATACACCATGAAAAATGCTAAAATCGACATTACATGTCCGATTTAGTTGAAACTGCTTACATATCCATAGAATGGCCTTAGAAATCGATTGGAAAAGCAAAAATTGCATAAAAGATTCAAACGTCGATTTTCGAGTGTCTACCATGGTATACTGCTATGGAGAAGACTTAGCGAGAAGCTTCAATAATTTATAACTTCCGTGGCGGTTTCTCTATGACCTTGAAACTTCGTCAGGTAGTTCTTTATCATTTTATCTATCCAGAACATGTACTGGCTTATGGTTGAGGTGTATAGTTTTTTATTTATACACGTTCTTAGAGCATGCTATCTCGACCTGTATAGCATGGTGTATAGCATGCTGTATAGCAAGTTTTCGGATTTCGATACTGTTGAGTTTTTTTTCATTTTGGAAGGAAAATCGATCAAAAATCATTATTAATTGCTCGATTGGGATGAAATTTGGTACACAGGTAGCAGATCGGATGCTGAGACTATACACAGAAAAAAAATTCTTTCGAAATGCTCCCCAACAATTTTGGAGCGTTTTTGGGGTTAAAAATCGCCAAAAACGCTCCAAAATTGTTGGGGAGCATTTCGAAAGATTTTTTTTTCGGTATATACTCTCAGTATCCCATTGTGTACCAAATTTCATCCCAATCTACATAATGATATAGTAAGTTTATAGAATTAGAACTTATGTAATACGTTTTATGTTCTAATATTTCTGATACTACTTAAAAAAAATTAAAAATTATTATATAAATCATTTGTTCTTTTAATTAGATTTTCAACTCCTTTAAAAAGTGTGTTCCACCCCTGGTTTTCTATTTTTTTTTTTGGTTCTCTTAAACTTTGTTCTATCTTACGAAGCATCAAAAGTTCTCGTGCATGTATATGCAAACAATTTTTTCACTTTGTTGTATTGTTTCCTGTTTTTGTATGCTAAAATGTAAAAATTAAATTTTTAAATTTATCAATTAGATAATATAACTATATAATTTAACTTACTTATAAATTTTTGTTGCTTTAATATTGAAAGTGCGCGTTTAGCAGTTTCACTTTCAATTTTCTCAATCATTAAACTCACAGCTTGGTGAAAAAAGGCTCTGAAATCTTTAGATATTTTTAACTCGTTTATATGTATAATTTCGCTTATATCTTTGAAACTAGTAGTTGGTACAAAACTACAACTTTTGTCGATAATTAAACAATTCACTCTATCTTCAACAATTTCACAGGGCCAATAACCCATTCTAGAAAAATATACAAATCCAAACATTCCTAATCTAAATTTTATGTTTTTTAAATTTCTTTTAGTAATTTTATTGACACACTCCAAACAAGATCTAAAATATGACTGAAAATTTTGACATGTAAAGCTAAGACCATTTGTATAATATTTCGCGGCAATCACATTAAAAGGATTATCAAAGATGGCAGTGTAAGGAAAAATGTGACGCATGTGTACTTCTTGGGATAAGAAATTTCAAAACACACAAAATTCGATTGGTATTCTTCACTTCAGTTAAATGTCAAAATAAAAATAAAAAATTTATTTCAGTTTGGCTTGTGTTAGAAAAAATGTTTCAAAATTTAATTTTCTATTAATTTCCAGAAATTTATTATTAAAAATTATTTTTATAGGTCGCAAATTCCCAACCATACAGTCCCCTAAATCTACACGCGAGAATAAAAACAAACGAAATTCAAAAACGAAAAACAAATAACTCATCTGAAGTAAGTACATAAGCAAAATATCTCTTCAGTTAATTCAGTTGCTCAATTTTTAACTGAAGTGAAGAGTTGTCAATCGAACAGCCTCTTCACTTCAATTACTTCAGATACAGCTACTACTTCAGTTAATTCAGTCCAATCGAACACGCTTTTTGTTTCTCCTCTATGGCTTAAAAATTACAATTCATTGATTTTTATACTTGCGCTTGTATTATGAAGTTTCTATGCATTAATTTCAGTGCATTAAAATCAGTGCAATTTTCGGCACTGAATTTAGTAGACAATGAATTGAAATTTTCATCATTTTGTGATACAAAAATGAGAATATATTACAATTATCAACGGTTGTTGCAGCACTTTATCAACAGTTGTTTCAAAATTTAAATATATTGATTTTTACTAGTTGTTCATAGTAAAGTAAAAAAATATTAAACATTTTTTAAATTACTGGAAATGATGAGGTGTACAACAGTGTAGCTACGCCTCTTACATTACTGGGCAGGTTTTTTACTAAACCTAATGAGGAATTAATGACTCGGCACTTGTTTTGGTGATTCATCTTATGTCTAACTAGGATGATTCATCGAGGAACTGTATTACCTGCGCTATAAAGTTTATTTTTATACTAAAATTTTAAAGAGTATCTGTACTTGTTTTATGATCTGAGTTGTAAAGTTTATTATTCCGTTTACCCACAAAAAAATAAACTTGAGTGCATGGATATTATTGTCAGTTTTATGTACTTGTCATATAAATAGTGGTACACATTTTACCACTCGTTAGTCACAATTTGAAAGTGTTATTGAAAATGAAACTTATTGTTGAGTGGTTCGAGTTCCGAGTAATAATGAGAAATTAATGACCCGGCACTTGTTTTGGTGATTCATCTTATCTCTAACTAGGATGATTCATCGAGTACCTGTATTACCTGCGTTATAAAGTTTATTTTTATACTAAAATTTTAAAGGGTACGGCAATATGGATGCACGGATGTACACTACCATAATTAAAACAAATTTGAGAGATTCCGCAAGAAAAATGAATTTGCAAAGAAATTTTGTAATGCAGCAGGATAATGACCCTAAGCATACGAGTCGTATAGCTAAGGAATATTTTAAGAGATCGAAGATACAGTTATTGGAATGGCCTCCTCAGTCGCCCAACTTAAATCCTTTAGAAAATCTCTGGTCCATATTAGATAATCAGTTACCACAGGATCAAAGAAGCAATAAATCTGACAAATTCTTCTCTCTGTTACAGCAATCGTGGAATAGCATACCGATTGAAACCCTCCAGAGGTTAGTTGAAAGTGTACCGCGGCGACTTCAAGCGGTAATAGATGCTAAGGGTCCCAGTACAAATTATTAAATAAAAAGCGACTATTAATTCGTAATAATTTATTTAGATATAACATTGAATTGTTTTGTTCGAATACTTATGTCGTGTGAGCTTGTGTCCATTTTTGTTTTGTTTATTAATTTCACAGTTGAAATGGATTATTGTTTATAATTTTATTACGTTTAAGTATAATAAAAATATTCCTAATTTTAATAAAATACTAACATAAAATTATTTTTTATTTTTGTCTTCAATAATGACATATTCATTACTTTGTTATCGTTGTTCAAATATTTATGTCTGATCTTTCTTTTGGATCGTTCACTTAAATCCGAAAATGGTTTAGAAGGTCTGCCCATTGAAGTTTGAATCACTTGAATTTCTACATCCTCACTTTGACTTTCAAATTCACTGGTATTAGCCGCATTTATTAAATCAAAGTCATTTGTCAACCATTGTTTATTTTTATATAAAAAGTTTATCTTTGAATGTGAAGAATTCTTCCATCTTTTTAAATATTGTAGATAAAACTTTGAAACATTATCCGACAATATATTATAATTATAATTTCGATGTTTATTTAGTTCATACCGCGTCACGAGAACATTTAATAAATTATTTTTTTCAGAATTTTCAAATAATATTTCACAAACGTCCAAATATTTCACAGATACAGCCATTTTTCACTTTCGAACTCAGTTTTAAAATGAAACAGGTTAGAAAATATTCGCATTTATATAGGCAAGATCAATTAAATACAATATAATCCATTAGAAGCAGGTAAATTATAAGATTTTGGGTACATAGTACCATAAACCCTAAGACCATAAATTTACTTATTAGGAACAATGCAACAGTTAAAATATTGTAACTTTTTTTTATGGCCTTTTACGGATCTAAATTTATTACCTGCAGAAAGATAATATAATGATCTTTCATTTGCTCTTAGTCCCATGGTGGAGAAACATGGTGAAAAAAAGGTAAGCTTACCTAAACACAGAAAATAGTTAAAAAATGGGGATTTTTTTACACCTTAATAAAATAAATTACATTCGTAAAAATGAAAAAAGTTGACTTTGCTTAATTTCACAATAGACCCAACTTTAAAAAAAATCACCTTTTATATATATCCCTTATTGCAGTCCTTTGGTGTTCAAGTAATTTAGTTACCTGTAAATTAAATGAAAAAAAAAAAAAAATATTTTCAAAAATGAGTCATCTTTAGGGTGCCATATAACATCGAAATAAAAAACAATAAAATTTTTTCAACTTTTGCTGAATGCATTGGTCATTATACTAACTAAAAATGACAAAAAAAAATTAATTTTGAAACAAAAAAAAAATACAAAATCAGTACTTTTGGCCACTTTTTCAGCAAAATCTAACACTATGCGCCGTGATGACAACAAAAGTGGAAAGGCTGCAAAAAAGAAATCCCTTTGGAAATACGAGCAGCAAACGTCGTTTAATTTTCCATTTTTAGAAGCCAGAAAGTGAGTGCAAAAACATTAAATTATTTTGTATGTTGCGATATTATGCCATACTTTTCTATTATAGGCTACACAGCAATTTACACGAATCTAAAGCTGCAGTAAATTTTTCCGCTGAAGATACTGCAGACGAAATAGCAGTAGAAGCGATTACGCCGTGCCAGTTGGATCGAAGGTATAGCAATTTAGATACGGAATCCGAAGGAAGAGAACAGGACACCTAAGTTGCAGATGAAGGAGCAGTTCTTAAAATTGCTGAAACTCCTGAACTGCGTTACAAAGCTGTAAAAAGCTTACGAAAAAAATAGGTCACTAGTTGATGCTCCGGCGCAGCAAATTGTTGAAATTTTAACGGATAATTCAGCTTTAAGAAAATGCTACACGAGGAAAAGTGTACGTGTACACAATCATGTTCTTCTAGAGTTGCTGGATGAAACGGGCATGTTCTTTCTCAGTTTGTCAAGAATGATGAAGCAGTTGCCAAAATTGGAACATTCAAAAATCAAATTGGAATTGAGCAATTCGGTGCTATCGGCAGAAATCAATCATATAATGAACAATCGCTTTCTACAACCACTAATCCACCAGTAAATTAAATAAAGGATGTTGTGTTATTAAATTTATAAATAAAATGTCATAAATATTTAATTTATTTTAAGTGTTTGTTAAAACTCACCTCAAACAAACAATTGTTGGGTTGTTCAAAAAAATCAAATTCTTGCTTGGTCATTCGAAAATACATATGACACTTTTTAGAATCTTTTCTTAGTTCTGGGACTAATGTATGAAATGCACCCAATTCTTCTCTTTTTTTATTAATTTCATGAGCCCATTCCCTTCTTTTTTTATTATTTTTTTTAACTGAGAACTAAAAACACAGCCGCAGTTTCAATTTCTTCTTCCCAATCTGAAGAACTAGTTGAACTACAACTTTCCATCGTTAAAAATAATGACAAATTGATAATACAAAATACACTACTGTGTAATAAGATGTAACAGCAGTATATTTCTACGCATGATATTACGGTTGAAATTTGTCTTCGTAACAGCATGTGCGCTCACAAAACGTGACAACAGTGTGTTTGCGCCTTAAGGCGGTATGGTACTCATTTTACCAAAATAAGGGTATCGTAAAAATCAATTTGTGGCTACAAATATTTATCAATTCACAATTTTTTTTTTTATTGATAAAGCTTAAGGTATTTTTGAGGGATTAATACAGGATTATTTCAAAATTATTTATAGTTTATCCGTAATAAAAATTCAAAGTTGACGAAATTTTGGATAATGGTGCTCACGGAAAATTCAATTTTCTTAAGTTTTTCTCGCTATACCATGTATATCTTTTATATTGACCTATGCAGAAAGATATTTTTGAGGGATTAATTCACGATTATAAAGATTAATAATAAAATAAGAAAGATATAATCAAAATACTAAGAATATCGATATATTTATCGATACGAAAAAATTCAGTATCGATAAATATATTTTTTTTTGTCAAAAATGGGTATGACCTCGGCTAATTTTTGATTTCCTATTACTCTACGAGATGGCTAACCCCAAAAAATGGTGAATGTCCAGGATCTTATCGTTTTATAATAAATTATACATTTTAACATACTGAGTTGCCATAGAAACAACGAAAATGAATAGCCGAAATAGCATATAATTTTATTCTGGAAAAAAGGGAAATAAGAGAAGTCGACATACAGTTATATTTATTTTACATCAAAATAAAACAAAAATACAAAACGATATTTTTCTTTATTATAGACACAGTTTAGACGCATTTTTGGACATTTAAATATCGATACCAAAACAGAAATTTTTTTTGAGTACCATACAGCCTTAAGCCTCTGTGCTTTTTTTTTTAAAAAATACGTAGCCAGTTTTTCTATTTTTTGCATCATCAATTCGTTCAAGAGTACAAAATTAATAATGCAAAAATAACAGATTTAATTAATGTAGAATTGTGCATTAAAGACAGATTGTAAGAGAATCTTTAGGCATTTCTCTGTAAAGGTTGTTTCCGAAATGGAAAATGTGATTCAGTGAGGGCACAATTCAAAAACGAAGTGCGGTTATGTACAATTTTAACATTTACGTTGTTTGATATCAATTTAAATATAAATTAATCATATTTATCGATTTAATTATTCCGAGTTGTCCAATTTCAAATTATTTTATCATTATAATGAAATTTAATTTAACTTGAAAATGCACATTTTAAATAATGAACATTTAAATTCGCATTTCGGACACACTCATTGATTTATAAAAGTTGCTTTCCACATTTTTAAAGCGCTGCAAATAATCGCTTAAAACCACATCGCCGAAAAATTAAAAATAGCCAAAATTTAAATCAAAAATTGCTGGGCGATTTTTCATTTTAGGTTTGGGCGATTCTGCGTGCTGTAAATATAGGCGGTTGTTCGTTATTCAAAATCTTCCCAAAATAACAAAAATAAAGAAAGGCCAAACTATTATTCACCTATTAATTACCCAAGCATAGAACTCAAAATCGCCCAATATTACAGATTTTGGTTAAACTTCAATATTTACCATTGCATTTGGCGCAAGTGTAATCTTACATAGGTTAGGTTAGGTTAGGGTGGCTGTCCTAAGGGACCGGCATAGACAGAAAAATGATCCGTGGCCATACCACATACATTTTTTCTCGGCTCTACTCACTGAATCATCCAGAGCTTACAACGAAGCGTTAATACACATGACGTCCATCCCATTGAGATCCGCCAGACCGCTGAGGAGAGGAGCTCCTAAAAATGTCCATCTGCTTAACGCTACACGAGGACAAGTGCCAAGTAGATGGAGTACAGTTTCTTCCTCCTCTACATCTTTGCAGCTTCTAC
The DNA here is from genome assembly GCA_963556165.1 of Tipula helvola. Classification (NCBI taxonomy): domain Eukaryota; kingdom Metazoa; phylum Arthropoda; class Insecta; order Diptera; family Tipulidae; genus Tipula; species Tipula helvola. Next base: position 205,072,615 of record OY744481.1, on the reverse strand, counting down.
AGCAATCATTCGAGGAGACTCCTAGTCTCCGCGCATGCTCACTTATGAGACAGTGTCCTGTAACAACTCCCACGACCATACTAATATGGCGACGCTGTCCAGTTCTGGCCAGATCTAGTTTTGGCCAAATCTGCCTAGTTATATCATACGAGGTACCACTGGACCATCTTTGGTTCGCTGCTCTCCTGGCTTCTTCCTGAAGCAAGAGTTTGCATGTTGCGAGCGGAAGTTCAACATTTACCTTACTTGGTAAAGTGTGGCAATTGGTACCTTTTCGAACGAGTTCATCTGCCTTTTCAATCCCCGCAACACTAAAGTGTCCTGGCACCCACGTCAAGCGGATGTTGAACTGATCGGTCATCTCGTTAAGAGATGAGATACAGCTCTAGGCTACCTTCGACGTAAGGAAATACGCTCGTAGCGTTTTACTAGCAGCCTGACTGTCCGTAAAAAATGCGATTGTCCCTTACAGTGTAGTATCTGTGTGTCTTTACCTAAATCAATCCACGACCTCCATTATCGCAATTAATTCAGCCCAAAAAACGCTGCAATAGTCGGGGAGACGAAATGTTCACATTTAGTTTCTCACAGAAAGCATCACAACCAACCCTACCATCCATTTTTGAACCATCCGTGAAGAAGCTTAAAACTTCAGGATTCAACATCTCTTCACTCAGCCAGTCCTCTCAGGAAGGAATATCGGTACGAAACCATTCCTCAAAATATAGTAATGAAATTATGTAATCCGTGGTACCACAGCGATGTCTCTGTTACACAAAACAGATGAGTGTCCTGTATTACTACTGGTCCACATAGAAATGGATTTGAGCCGTATGGCTGTGCTCGCTGTCATTTGAGTGCCCAGAATATTTAGTGGTATGAAATGAAAAAGAAGCTCGAATACCTGAGTGGGTGTACTCCTAGTGTACTACTAATTCACAAGATGGAAGTTCTCTGAATTTTCATCAGTAACTTTTGGTTAGCTGTACTATTTAAAAAACAATCCCAGTATAGATCCAGTATACGATATGGGGTTCAAAAGTGTAGCGCTGTATTAGCTTTCTTTACCCTTTCTAAAATATTAGACTTCCAACTAAGTTTGCTATCGAAAACAACACTCAGGTATTTCGCTTTATCAGTACAGGTCAAGCTAATACTGTTTAAAGTAAGAGGATCAATCTGAGGAGGTTTGTATTTCCTAGAGAAGAGAGCCACCTCAGTTTTACGTGGATTAACATTTAGTCCACAACTATTGCCCTATTTAGAAAGTAGACCAAGTTCGCTTTGCATGTGCTCTCTCTGAGTATAAAGATACTTATCAAAGACACCAATAGCAACGTCATCCACATAAGCAACCACCCTAAAATCTTGACGCTCTAGGACCAGTAGGAGGTCATTTATGACCAATTTCCAAAGAAGGGGGGACAAGACTCCACCTTGCGGTGTACCCACACCTACAAATCTGCTAATGGAGGCCCTACCCAGCTTAGTCTTCACAATCTGCATCGCAGCAGCTGATCTATGGTGTTGCACTTTTATTGTGGTAAATAAATAACGCCAATTTTCAGATTATCCCAAATGTTTTATTTATAAAAAGTTTTTGAGTATTTCAGTGCTTATGTCACGATTATTATTATTACTAGATTCACAGGCTTATTTAAAGAAAATTACTTTTCACCACCGATATAATAAAATGAACCGATTTTAAAAATATTATGACGAATCTTTTTGATTTTTGTCTTTCCACAATTATAATGGCGATGATGCGTAGCTTATAGAAAAAAGATGAGAAGTGTCTAAATATTTTGTTGTTGTTGTTTGTCTTCGTTGTCTTGTCACTCATTGCTGCCAACATAATATTTGTAGATGCGCTAGCTAGAATAAATATGTATGCAAATGAATGTGTGCGATTGCGCGTATTATGTTGGTGGTGAGCGAATGTTTACATGAATGTTTAATTGGGCAATTGATTGGATTTGGTGTGTTTGAATATACATGATTGGTATATTGTGGTGATGAACGAGTAACAAGTATTTCTAATCAACTGAATGTACGAATAATGAGTGAGGCGCTACAGATCTATCCAGCCAACGAGCGATTCATCCACACCCAGGATCAACAAAGCTGAGTTATTGCCACCGGTTTAACGTTGCTAAAAGCACCTTCTATATCCAGGAAGATTACCAAGGAGAATTCCTTAAATTCTAGGGATTTCTCAATAGGGCAAATTAGGGAGTGTAGAGCAGTTTCTGCCGATCTATTTCGACCACCTAGCCGGCTCAATAGAGCCTCTAATGTGAGCTTCTATTTGTATTTCTAGAATTTTTAATAGAAAAGAGCATAAGATTAGAGGGCTAAGATCTTTGGGATTGCAATGAGGGCTTTTTTCCTCCTTAGGTATAAATATTACGTTTACCTCAGTTCATTTCCTAGGAATGTAACAAAGTTCCAGGCTGCCTCTGAACTTCCAGCTAGGGTAGAGCCAAATCAATGGCTTGCTGAACATCCGCAGGAATAATGCCATCAGGTCCAGCTGACTTATATGGCTTAAAGCCGTTAATTACCCACACTAACATCCTCATGCTTATTATACGACTTTCAACGAATGAACTCAAAAAAGCATTCGGCATTTCAGGCGCCAGTTCGAAGCACTCCGGAAAGTGGATTATCAGTAGTAACTCCAAAGATTCAGCACTAGCTGTCCAAGAACCATCCGGTCACTGAAGATGACTCGGGATGATAGGACTTGAAACCAGTATTTTCCGTAGTCTCACAGCCTCCGAGGGCTATTGTATTTTACCACAGTAGCGCCTCCAGGCACTTCTTATTTCATATTTGTATGTTCTGAGGACTTGTTTATAGCAGTCCCAATCCACAGCAATTTTTGTTTTCTAGGTTTTTCTAAAATGTCTTTTGCATTTTTGGCGAGAGCTTTGGAGCTGTCTGGACCACAAAAGTGGCCTTCGTTAACCCAAAGGTATACTTGGGGAAGAAGCTCCCATGTCCCATTATAGCTACATGAAAAGCATCTGATAACTTGCCTACTAAGTCATGAGTAGACACAGGGAGTTTTGGAACCGATACTGACAATGAATTATCTAGAATGGTTCTTAAGGTATCCCAGTCGGTTTTCATCCCGTTTCTAAACATAGGCGTAGTTGTAGCTTCTGTAATAATCAGTTCATACTGAAGATAGCATTGATAAGAAAAGAAATGATCATCAGACATTTTCCAATTAACTAAACTATCCTTAATAAAATCTGAGACAAGCGTGATATCTAGCACCTCTTGTCGGTTTCTAGTTATGAAAGTGGGTTTACACCCAAAATTACATATTTGAAGATTAGTGTGAGAATAAAATCAAGGAATAAATCACCTCTTTCGTTTGTACCCATACTTCCCCATATTGTGTGTTCTGACCCAGGATGACTCCAACTGTTCGATTTTAGGAGAGTTAGAGAGACCAGCTTTATGCGAGCTAATGCCCTTTTAAATTGCAAACTTGAGAATTGATGGCAGTTTTTACTTTTTTCCCACAAATAGAAATGAAGTATTGAGTTGTATTCTTGATTTAAAAAACAAATATTTGATTGGGGATGATGGATTAAGTACTTCTGTTATTAAGAGAATAGGTTTAAATGAACTAATATTTTTTTTGGTAAACAGGATTATACTCCTATACATGATATTATTTATAATGCACAAAGTTGTACCGTGCATGGATGCAATAATCAGAAATGCATCAAAATTGAAACGGTTACAAATTTTAAATACTTAGGCCATTAGCAGTGATGGCACTTGGGAAATTCATATTCATAAAATGTATCGTAATTTGCTAAACTCAATCAGAAAATTTTATTTGTTGAGTAGTTATTGTCCAACTGAAATACTAAAGACGTTCTATTTATTTATTAAAAGATCGATTTTGTCATTAACATTTATGATTTCATATAAAAAAATAACCAATTATTAAAATTTAAAATAATATAATTTTGCACATCTTGATTAAACATCGTGTAATGAGTTTTGGTCGCACCACTCACTAAGTATATTGAGGTCATCTGGCAGTTTCTCAGCATCACAAATTTGTTCGATCGTACGAATCATCAGCAAATATGAGAAGATTTGAGTTTTTTATGATCTTACCAATAAAAATCCATGGTCCAATATGTGATCTTTGAGGAACACCCGATTGTCACTTTGATAACGTTGGATATTTTTTCCAATTATTATATTTTGTAGACGGTTTGTTATGTATGACTTGAACCAATTAATGTATTCTAATGCAAAGCCAAATTCAAATACACTTTGGAGTGCTTTATGATGACATATAGAATCAAATGCTATACAGAAATCCGTATAAGCTACGTCTACTTGATGATACTTTTCTATCTCCCTTATTACTTGGCTGGTGAATTCAACAGGTTAATAGATGTAGGCCTACCAGGCATAAACCCATGCTTGTTGACAGATATATGCCGTATTACTAGTGTTGATTTAAAAGCGTTACAAACAATTAGTTCAAATAATTTAGGATTTGATGATGAAGTTGATATTCCTCTGTAACATATAACGTCATCCCGTTTACTTGATTTAAAGATTTTCCATTTTTCGGGAAACACACCAGTGGTTAAGGAATATATGAACAGTTTGCACAATGGATTTACCAAAATATTCGCAAACGTTTCAATATAGTTGAAAGTACATAATCCAGCACACATCCGCCTCCAAAATCGTACAAAGCTGTTAGAATATCTTCATCATATATGACTAGGGGTGTGATTGATATGTTGCTATTACTTGTTCTATCGATGTAATCAATAAGACCGATTGAAAAAATACAACAAACATACCCGCGATCTCTTTGGCGTTTGAGGTGCTGATATTGTTGAAGGTCATATTGGCACGTACCCCTCGATTTCACGTTTAGACCTAAAATATTTCCAGAACTGTTTTGGATTGTTATAATTTTTTCTTGGATGCCAGTCAAATAAGACTTGTACTTAAATTTGAAATAGACATCAAACTCCTCACTGTGTTGTAAAAAGGACAGCTTGTCTGTTTCTCAACTTGATTTCATCTTTTTAGCATAGGCCTTACATTTGCGATTTTTAAATTTATAAGCCGGTCATCGAACCATAGAGAAATGTAAGAGAAAATAGGCCTGGAAATAGGCACATGGAGTTCAAAACCTGGAATTCAACCCTCTAGTTCGTTTACTTGATGACTTTTCCGATGGTTTAGTTTTAGTTATAGGCAATAAAGGTGTAACATTAGTACATGTTAAGTGGCGCCCTTTCATCACTAGCGAGTATAGAAAATTATCTTCAACGGGGGAAAAATATTTAAATGAACCCGTGTGTCTCGATATCGCAACGATTGCATGTGGTAAACTACTAAGTAGTTCATTCGAATTTTCATTGGTTCTTAAACATGTAGCATTTTGTGAAGTTAGTCCTTGCGCCTCGTGAATCGTTAATACTTTACTTGTTGGTGGTAAGGTAAGCTGGGCTATTAATAAACGCTTATCCGCTTTGGTGAAAGTTAGATAATACGTATTATCTAAAATTGGTAGTGTAGCGATTGATGGTAATTTGAAGAATTCCATTGATACATCTATAGAGTTTTTAGTGGTGCTATCTGGATAAAATTCTTTTAGTGATAACGCGACATCAATAGGGCATCTGTATGTAACATTTAATTGCTCCGAATTCGTTATAAATTTATTCGCATCATAAAATTGCATATTAAGATGATGTCATCTGTCATTGCCGCTTGACGTTGTCCTTAGTAAAAACTTTATTTAAATGGTTGTACGTTTGGAGATCCAGCATAACTTCAGTGCATGCTGAGCAGAAAACGTACCTCTGTGATGTCAGAATAGAATTTGTGAAATTCAGCCTGATGAATAATAGTAGGCTCCTCAAGGTGCCGCATATATGAATGTATTTGTTATAGTAGTTTTGTAGGTAATTCTTTATGATGCTATCTGAATGTTTTATGAAAAATGTTATTTCCAACAATGAGCTCTTGAGGATGTTATTGTATTTTGGGACGCCAGTAATTGCACACAAATCTTATTTAAGAATAATACATTACAAATCCTGCATGTATCCGACATTTCCTTTGTTCTGCAAATCAACTATATGGCAGCACAGAAATCTTCATAAACAAAGTCTGAAAAATGTCCTTTAAGAGAAGTGGTAATTTGAATTTGAAAGTAAGTGTTTACAATTTAAGAAATCAAAAGTCTTGTATGACACCAAAAATCAAATCGGAAATGTCTCGTAGAAGTCTTATTTATATGGCGCCCTTTCTCTGTAACAAAATTCCTGCACATTTGAAAAGTGTTGTAGTATTTAATACTATTTAGTGCTATGAAAGCAATAAAATTATGACTTCTTAATGTAAAGAATCCAGAAGATATTTTAAAGTGTATTTTTGGAGGCCGGTTAAAATAAAATAAAACTAACTTAAAACGGCTGACCACTCTCTCTGATATTTTGAAATAATGCAACCATATTATTTATTTATTTTATGATTTGTTAAATAGCTATTAACTAATAAAGTTATACGAAAAACTAACTAGGTAAGTAACTACTAATACTGGCTGGCATAATATTATTAATAAATCAATGTAAACTTTTATTTGGCACCCACCAAATTTTATATTCTTATATATTTTGTAATTAACTAAAAGTTGATCCGATACTTTGAGATGTACTCATTCAGGATCAACTTATTTATTTTATTTGTTTTATTTTATTGTACTTCTAATGTATCTACATATGTATGTTTTATTTTGTCCAAATAAAATAATAATTTTCAATAAATTTAAAACTGGTCATATACAATTATTTTAATCTCATTTTGATGTAAAAATTTACAATTTGCGAGTTTTTTGACAATTGGTTTATAATAATTCGAGGAAATTCTGGTTAGTGAAACTTTATTCGACATTTTTTCGAAACTATAAATATGTACTGAACTTAGAACCCTTTTATTCGAAGGTAGGGACTGGGAGACCCAGAATGTTATTACTTCTCCGGCTTACTAAAAGCGAAGAAGATTTTTACCACGAAAATCCACAAATCACTTAATATTTAACTAGAAACGCTGCAACAACATAATCAATACATTTTATTGCACTGTCCACTTTGCTCAAAAATACAATAAAAACACAACAAAAAACCAAAACCAGACGTGGCATGGGTTGAGTAAAATAATAACAATGTACCTACATATATGTCGGCTACAAAAATTTGAATAATACGATTCCCAGTTAGGGAATTTTAATTTAAAAGAGGAATACATTTTTTGTGCCTTGTGTCCCTTTTAACCAATTTCAATCCAATTTTCGTGTACCATAAAATTGTTTTGAATATTTTTTTTAAACGTGTAATTGTACCTTTTATCCGCGAATTCCAAACAAAATGTAAATCTAGGAAGTTTTAACGAGTAAATTTTGCTAGTCAGAAGGTGTTTATCTATCCGTAAAATGATGGTGGCGGTCATAATTGGGATAAATGGTTGGGTACATTTTTTTATTGGGTTTATTGCACGTTTGAGGATCAAACGAAAAATGAACAACATAATATATAATTTTTTTTTATATTATTATGTTCGGTAATAAATCAAAATTAGCAAAATATAATTCGTTAATTTTTGTTGTTAATTTAAAATGTATGATCATTAAAAGGTAATTGTATTAGTTCTAGGTACATATTTAAGATGTTGAAGTCAACCTTAATCAAATAATTATGATAATATTTCGTACCCAATGATGGATATCACTATAATTAAGCCATTGCTCCTTCAAATTTTTGTGGTATCCAGAATGATATAGTTAAGGTGTTACCCATAATTTAATAAAGCTAGTTGTTGTTAGTTCTTAGACCAGAGCTTTTGTTAGGCCTGTATTTGACTATAAAAGATCTTTGGCAAACGTATTTTATAAAATACTAGCGGAATACGCCCGCTATGCGGCGAGACGCCTCCGGCGACATACATATTTAATAAAGTGTTGAAATCGTGATTTTTATTAATTGTTTCATAAAATCACTAAACAGCACCAATAAGAGTCAATTCAGCGTCATTGAATGATGAATATATAGCCCGTTGTGGCTGTATTAATCGCCGCTGTAAAAGGGCAAACGGTACGTATATTCCCGATGATTATTCACCTTCACAATTATAATTAAAACACTCTAATTGTTCGAGATAAATTTCACAATTTTATTTTATTAATTTAAAGAAACGAGAAATATCTCGATTTATTATTTTTAAAACTAATTTACAAATGTTTGTTTATCTTTGTTTCACTAGATAAATTACCACTTGTGTAAATCCAACAAAATGGACGCGCAAAATATTAACGCGAATAAAAAATAAAATAATATATATAATAATGAGCCGTGTTTACTCGGCTGCACGTCAAATACTTCTGTGTATTAATGTTACCAACAATAAAAAATCCCAACACCAAATTGTTTTTTGTTTCGATGAAAGTATTTTTGGTCATTTTAGTGTTGGCATACGAGACGAATCGCATGCCAAGGTTCGTTATTCTAGCGAAAACGAGATGGAGCATAACAAACCAATAGCAAAATAAAAAGAGTTTGAACTCGCTAGCGAAAACGAGATGGAACAAATATTACTAAAGAGAATTTAGAGTTCCGTGTCATTTACGCTAGTGAAAATGAAAATAGTTACGCTAAGAAGAATCTTGTGCGCAAACCCAAATGTGTATGTGGTGGCGAACGAAAATCAATATATATAAATAAATAATTTATATGATTGATTGCGTGAGGCGCTACAGGACTCCCCCGCAAGTGAGTCCCCCTCCCTACAGAAAAGTTTATTCGGCTGCGAAATGAACATGTTTATGTGAGCACTGAACTGGTTTAGCGTCAGTGGAACACAGTATGCCGTAAGCCGGTTTTAGCCGATCAATTGAAATGGTCTGATTCTTCCCATTAATTGAGACGGTGAACTGTTTCCGAAGGCGTCGAATGACTTTAAACGGGCCTTCATAGGGAGTGGATAAGCCTGTGCGAACCTTATCTGTTCTTACGAACACAAAATCACAGTCGGCAAGTGCCTTTGGTACAAAAATGTCATCTTGTTTGGCTTGCCGCGTTGATTTCGGAATAAGGTTTTGCATTGTTTCACGAAGTTGGTCGATAACTGTGTCGCTGGTTGGTAGAGGTAAAAGAGGATTTTCGGCGAAGAACTCACCTGGTAGCTTGATGGTTTGTCCATAAACCATTTCAGCTGGTGAGCACTTCAGATCTTCTTTTACTGTTGCTCGGATTCCCAGTAGAACGATGGGTATTTCCGAACTCCAGTTGATTGTGTTTCCTCTGGCCATTAACGCGGCTTTGAGTTGCCGGTGGAAGCGTTCAACCATGCCGTTGGCTTGAGGGTGGTAAGCCGTTGTACGAATCCGATGTGAGCCAAGGAGTTTGGTTAACTCGCTGAAAAGCTTGGACTCAAACTGCGTTCCTTGATCAGTAGTGATATTAAGGGGCACGCCGAATCGTGAAACGTAATTGTTGACAAAAGTCAAGGCAATGGTTGAAGCTGACATATTAGTCATGCAGTATGCTTCGGGCCATCGAGTAAAACGATCGACACAAGTTAATAAGTATGAATATCCATTAGAAGGAGGAAGAGGTCCTACAATGTCTATATGGATATGTTCAAAACGACCTGATGGTATTTGGAATTGTCCATGGATAGATTTAGTGTGCCGTTGAACTTTGCCACGTTGGCAGGATAAACAAGACTGAGCCCATTGGCTTACGTCTTTGTTCATACTAGGCCAAAAATATCGAGCAGTAATCAATTTACGAGTAGCACGAACACCAGGATGCGAAATGTTATGTAAAGTATCGAAGATAGTTCGACGCAGTGATTCTACGATAAATGGGCGGTTGTACCCAGTTGATGTTTCGCAGATGATTTCGAGGCCAGGCAATTGAAAAAGCTCCAGTTTCATAGATGAACCAGAGTGACATTCGGAACTAGAAAATAAATTCTGAAGTTCTAGGTCAGCTTTTTGTAAAATTGCAATTTTGGTTAAGTCGAATTGTGTCTCGACTGCGGCCGTTTCATTGTCTGTTGTGCGAGAGAGTGTATCTGCTACAACATTGTCATGTCCGTGAACATGCTGAATGTCCGTGGTAAATTGACTTATATAATCCAAGTGGCGAGCTTGCCTCGGATTACGTTCAGTTTTAGACTGAATTGCTCTAGTCAGAGGTTTGTGATCGGTAAAAATCGTAAATTCCCGACCTTCGACAAAATATCTGAAGTGTTTCACTGCCAGATAAATCGCGAGTAATTCCCGATCGAATGCGGAATATTTCTTTTCAGCATCCGATAATTTTCTTGAGAAAAATCCCAATGGCTCCCAACACTCATTGTTATACTGTTGCAGTACTGCCCCAACGGCAGTGTTAGATGCGTCAGTAGTTAAACTAAGCTTTGAATCGCTCAGTGGATGTGCAAGCAGTGTTGTTTTCGCAAGTTCAGCCTTAAGTGACGTGAATGCCTGTTGACATTCGTCAGTCCAAGAGAAATTCTTTGGAGTTTTTGGCTTACGTAGAAGTACGACCAGATGGCTGTGAACAGGTGCGAGTATTTCAGCAAGCTTTGGTATAAATCGGTGATAATAATTTACCATACCTATGAATCGCTGGATATGCTTGATTGAGCTTGGAGCTGGAAATTCCCTAATGGCATTAATTCGTTCTTCAGACGGCAGAATACCATTAGGGGTTATTTTGTGGCTAAGGAAATCAAGAGTTGATACGCCAAAGACGCATTTGGAACTATTGATATGAACATCAAACTCAGTTAACCTGTGGAAGAGCTGTTCCAGGTGGAGTTTGTGCTGTTCCTCAGATTGTGATGCCACAAGAATATCGTCAATGTAGACGAAAACAAAGTCTAAGTTACGAACGACTTCGTTCATAAAACGCTGAAATGTTTGAGCGGCATTACGTAATCCAAACGGCATTCGAGTAAATTCGAACAGGCCAAAAGGAGTTGTAATTGCCGTTTTAAAAACATCATCAGGTGAAACGGGAATCAAATGATAAGCTCTGACTAAATCAATCTTAGAGAAAAATTTGCATCCATGCAAGTGCATGGAGAAATTTTGAATGTGAGGTATCGGGTAGCGATCCGGTGTTGTTACCGTGTTTAAACGCCGATAATCCCCACATGGTCTCCAATCATGATCTTTTTTCTTAACCATGTGCAATGGACAAGAGACAGGAGATGCAGATGGCCTGCAAATCCCTAATTCCACCATATGTTCAAATTCCGTAAATGCGGCTTTATGGCGGACTTGATCTAGTCTTCTTGGTCGTGATACAGGGAGATGTCCTTCTGTGACAATGTGATGGACCACATTGTGTCGGACTGGCAATTTATAGTTTGGTTCTGCTGTAAGTTGAGGAAACTTTTTAAGCAGAGTACCGTAGCCGTTGGTGATTGAATAATGGATCGGAGTCGGTGTGTCGACGTGAACCATACCGGTGTGAAGTTTTTGGACACTTTTTTTTTTGGACACAAATTTATGCAAGTGTACTGTGAAATTTTTGGACTAAATTGAGATTTTAGATAAATTAGGTTTTTGGACATATATTTACACACATGTATATCTTTTAAAAGAATATTTAACAAAAACAAAGTTATTAGAAAATTAACAAATCGACGAATTTCGCTTGGAACAAGGACGTTGTTCTCTATTATACCAATTAACACGAATCTCAGAGATTGGCTCATATAGTGACTATATAGGTTGTAAAGAGTATATATTGCGGAATTCAAATCACTCAGTGCCATTTTGATATGAGCCGTAGGGCTCTTGCAAAAATTTTTGAAAATTAACAAATCGACGAATTTTGCTTGGAACAAGGACGTTGTTCTCTATTATACAAAATAACACGAATCTCAGAGATTGGCTCATATGGTGACTATATAGGTTGTAAAGGGTATATATTGCGGAATTCAAATCACTCAGTGCCATTTTGATATGAGCCGTAGGGCTCTTGCAAAAATTTTTGAAAATTAACAAATCGACGAATTTTGCTTGGAACAAGGACGTTGTTCTCTATTATACAAAATAACACGAATCTCAGAGATTGGCTCATATGGTGACTATATAGGTTGTAAAGGGTATATATTGCGGAATTCAAATCACTCAGTGCCATTTTGATATGAGCCGTAGGGCTCTTGCAAAAATTTTTGAAAATTAACAAATCGACGAATTTCGCTTGGAACAAGGACGTTGTTCTCTATTATACAAAATAACACGAATCTCAGAGATTGGCTCATATGGTGACTATATAGGTTGTAAAGGGTATATATTGCGGAATTCAAATCACTCAGTGCCATTTTGATATGAGCCGTAGGGATCTTGCAAAAATTTTTGAAAATTAACAAATCGACGAATTTCGCTTCTAACAAGGACGTTGTTCTCTATTATACCAAATAACACGAATCTCAGAGATTGGCTCATATAGTGACTATATAAGTTGTAAAGGGTATATATTGCGAAATTCAAATCACTCAGTGCCATTTTGATATGAGCCGTAGGGCTCTTGCAAAAATTTTTGAAAATTAACAAATCGACGAATTTCGCTTGGAACAAGGACGTTGTTCTCTATTATACCAATTAACACGAATCTCAGAGATTGGCTCATATAGTGACTATATAGGTTGTAAAGGGTATATATTGCGGAATTCAAATCACTCAGTGCCATTTTGATATGAGCCGTAGGGCTCTTGCAAAAATTTTTGAAAATTAACAAATCGACGAATTTTGCTTGGAACAAGGACGTTGTTCTCTATTATATCAAATAATACGAATCTCAGAGATTGGCTCATATGGTGACTATATAGGTTGTAAAGGGTATATATTGCGGAATTCAAATCACTCAGTGCCATTTTGATATGAGCCGTAGGGATCTTGCAAAAATTTTTGAAAATTAACAAATCGACGAATTTCGCTTGGAACAAGGACGTTGTTCTCTATTATATCAAATAACACGAATCTCAGAGATTGGCTCATATAGTGACTATATAGGTTGTAAAGGGTATATATTGCGGAATTCAAATCACTCAGTGCCATTTTGATATGAGCCGTAGGGCTCTTGCAAAAATTTTTGAAAATTAACAAATCGACGAATTTCGCTTGGAACAAGGACGTTGTTCTCTATTATACCAATTAACACGAATCTCAGAGATTGGCTCATATAGTGACTATATAGGTTGTAAAGGGTATATATTGCGGAATTCAAATCACTCAGTGCCATTTTGATATGAGCCGTAGGGCTCTTGCAAAAATATTTGAAAATTAACAAATCGACGAATTTCGCTTGGAACAAGGACGTTGTTCTCTATTATACCAAATAACACGAATCTCAGAGATTGGCTCATATAGTGACTATATAGGTTGTAAAGGGTATATATTGCGGAATTCAAATCACTGAGTGCCATTTTGATATGAGCCGTAGGGCTCTTGCAAAAATTTTTGAAAATTAACAAATCGACGAATTTCGCTTGGAACAAGGACGTTGTTCTCTATTATACCAATTAACACGAATCTCAGAGATTGGCTCATATGGTGACTATATAGGTTGTAAAGGGTATATATTGCGGAATTCAAATCACTCAGTGCCATTTTGATATGAGCCGTAGGGATCTTGCAAAAATTTTTGAAAATTAACAAATCGACGAATTTCGCTTGGAACAAGGACGTTGTTCTCTATTATACCAAATAACACGAATCTCAGAGATTGGCTCATATAGTGACTATATAGGTTGTAAAGGGTATATATTGCGGAATTCAAATCACTCAGTGCCATTTTGATATGAGCCGTAGGGCTCTTGCAAAAATTTTTGAAAATTAACAAATCGACGAATTTCGCTTGGAACAAGGACGTTGTTCTCTATTATACCAAATAACACGAATCTCAGAGATTGGCTCATATAGTGACTATATAGGTTGTAAAGGGTATATATTGCGGAATTCAAATCACTCAGTGCCATTTTGATATGAGCCGTAGGGCTCTTGCAAAAATTTTTGAAAATTAACAAATCGACGAATTTCGCTTGGAACAAGGACGTTGTTCTCTATTATACCAATTAACACGAATCTCAGAGATTGGCTCATATAGTGACTATATAGGTTGTAAAGGGTATATATTGCGGAATTCAAATCACTCAGTGCCATTTTGATATGAGCCGTAGGGCTCTTGCAAAAATATTTGAAAATTAACAAATCGACGAATTTCGCTTGGAACAAGGACGTTGTTCTCTATTATACCAAATAACACGAATCTCAGAGATTGGCTCATATAGTGACTATATAGGTTGTAAAGGGTATATATTGCGGAATTCAAATCACTCAGTGCCATTTTGATATGAGCCGTAGGGCTCTTGCAAAAATATTTGAAAATTAACAAATCGACGAATTTCGCTTGGAACAAGGACGTTGTTCTCTATTATACCAATTAACACGAATCTCAGAGATTGGCTCATATAGTGACTATATAGGTTGTAAAGGGTATATATTGCGGAATTCAAATCACTCAGTGCCATTTTGATATGAGCCGTAGGGCTCTTGCAAAAATATTTGAAAATTAACAAATCGACGAATTTCGCTTGGAACAAGGACGTTGTTCTCTATTATACCAAATAACACGAATCTCAGAGATTGGCTCATATAGTGACTATATAGGTTGTAAAGGGTATATATTGCGGAATTCAAATCACTCAGTACCATTTTGATATGAGCCGTAGGGATCTTGCAAAAATATTTGAAAATTAACAAATCGACGAATTTCGCTTGGAACAAGGACGTTGTTCTCTATTATACCAAATAACACGAATCTCAGAGATTGGCTCATATAGTGACTATATAGGTTGTAAAGGGTATATATTGCGGAATTCAAATCACTCAGTGCCATTTTGATATGAGCCGTAGTACTGAGTGATTTGAATTCCGCAATATATACCCTTTACAACCTATATAGTCACTATATGAGCCAATCTCTGAGATTCGTGTTATTTGGTATAATAGAGAACAACGTCCTTGTTCCAAGCGAAATTCGTCGATTTGTTAATTTTCAAAAATTTTTGCAAGAGCCCTACGGCTCATATCAAAACGGCACTGAGTGATTTGAATTCCGCAATATATACCCTTTACAACCTATATAGTCACTATATGAGCCAATCTCTGAGATTCGTGTTATTTTGTATAATAGAGAACAACGTCATCGTTCCAAGCGAAATTCGTCGATTTGTTAATTTTCAAAAATTTTTGCAAGAGCCCTACGGCTCATATCAAAATGGCACTGAGTGATTTGAATTCCGCAATATATACCCTTTACAACCTATATAGTCACCATATGAGCCAACCTCTGAGATTCGTGTTATTTTGTATAATAGAGAACAACGTCCTTGTTCCAAGCGAAATTCGTCGATTTGTTAATTTTCAAAAATTTTTGCAAGAGCCCTACGGCTCATATCAAAATGGTACTGAGTGATTTGAATTCCGCAATATATACCCTTTACAACCTATATAGTCACTATATGAGCCAATCTCTGAGATTCGTGTTATTTGGTATAATAGAGAACAACGTCCTTGTTCCAAGCGAAATTCGTCGATTTGTTAATTTTCAAAAATTTTTGCAAGAGCCCTACGGCTCATATCAAAACGGCACTGAGTGATTTGAATTCCGCAATATATACCCTTTACAACCTATATAGTCACTATATGAGCCAATCTCTGAGATTCGTGTTATTTTGTATAATAGAGAACAACGTCATCGTTCCAAGCGAAATTCGTCGATTTGTTAATTTTCAAAAATTTTTGCAAGAGCCCTACGGCTCATATCAAAATGGCACTGAGTGATTTGAATTCCGCAATATATACCCTTTACAACCTATATAGTCACCATATGAGCCAACCTCTGAGATTCGTGTTATTTTGTATAATAGAGAACAACGTCCTTGTTCCAAGCGAAATTCGTCGATTTGTTAATTTTCAAAAATTTTTGCAAGAGCCCTACGGCTCATATCAAAATGGTACTGAGTGATTTGAATTCCGCAATATATACCCTTTACAACCTGTATAGTCACTATATGAGCCAATCTCTGAGATTCGTGTTATTTGGTATAATAGAGAACAACGTCCTTGTTCCAAGCGAAATTCGTCGATTTGTTAATTTTCAAAAATTTTTGCAAGAGCCCTACGGCTCATATCAAAACGGCACTGAGTGATTTGAATTCCGCAATATATACCCTTTACAACCTATATAGTCACTATATGAGCCAATCTCTGAGATTCGTGTTATTTTGTATAATAGAGAACAACGTCATCGTTCCAAGCGAAATTCGTCGATTTGTTAATTTTCAAAAATCTTTGCAAGAGCCCTACGGCTCATATCAAAATGGCACTGAGTGATTTGAATTCCGCAATATATACCCTTTACAACCTATATAGTCACCATATGAGCCAACCTCTGAGATTCGTGTTATTTTGTATAATAGAGAACAACGTCCTTGTTCCAAGCGAAATTCGTCGATTTGTTAATTTTCAAAAATTTTTGCAAGAGCCCTACGGCTCATATCAAAATGGTACTGAGTGATTTGAATTCCGCAATATATACCCTTTACAACCTATATAGTCACTATATGAGCCAATCTCTGAGATTCGTGTTATTTGGTATAATAGAGAACAACGTCCTTGTTCCAAGCGAAATTCGTCGATTTGTTAATTTTCAAAAATTTTTGCAAGAGCCCTACGGCTCATATCAAAACGGCACTGAGTGATTTGAATTCCGCAATATATACCCTTTACAACCTATATAGTCACTATATGAGCCAATCTCTGAGATTCGTGTTATTTTGTATAATAGAGAACAACGTCATCGTTCCAAGCGAAATTCGTCGATTTGTTAATTTTCAAAAATTTTTGCAAGAGCCCTACGGCTCATATCAAAATGGCACTGAGTGATTTGAATTCCGCAATATATACCCTTTACAACCTATATAGTCACCATATGAGCCAACCTCTGAGATTCGTGTTATTTTGTATAATAGAGAACAACGTCCTTGTTCCAAGCGAAATTCGTCGATTTGTTAATTTTCAAAAATTTTTGCAAGAGCCCTACGGCTCATATCAAAATGGCACTCAGTGATTTGAATTCCGCAATATATACCCTTTACAACCTATATAGTCACCATATGAGCCAATCTCTGAGATTCGTGTTATTTTGTATAATAGAGAACAACGTCCTTGTTCCAAGCGAAATTCGTCGGTTTGTTAATTTTCAAAAATTTTTGCAAGAGCCCTACGGCTCATATCAAAATGGCACTGAGTGATTTGAATTCCGCAATATATACTCTTTACAACCTATATAGTCACTATATGAGCCAATCTCTAAGATTCGTATTATTTGATATAATAGAGAACAACGTCCTTGTTCCAAGCGAAATTCGTCGATTTGTTAATTTTCAAAAATTTTTGCAAGAGCCCTACGGCTCATATCAAAATGGTACTGAGTGATTTGAATTCCGCAATATATACCCTTTACAACCTATATAGTCACTATATGAGCCAATCTCTGAGATTCGTGTTATTTGGTATAATAGAGAACAACGTCCTTGTTCCAAGCGAAATTCGTCGATTTGTTAATTTTCAAAAAATTTTGCAAGATCCCTACGGCTCATATCAAAATGGCACTGAGTGATTTGAATTCCGCAATATATACCCTTTACAACCTATATAGTCACTATATAAGCCAATCTCTGATATTCGTGTTATTTTGTATAATAGAGAACAACGTCATCGTTGCAAGCAAAATTCGTCGATTAGTTAATTTTCGAATAACTTTGTTTTTGTTAAATATACTTTTAAAAGATATACATGTGTGTAAATATATGTCCAAAACCCTAATTTATCTAAAATCTCAATTTAGTCCAAAAATTTCACAGTACACTTTCATAAATTTGTGTCCAAATAAAAAAGTGTCCAAAAACTTCACAGTACACTTGCATAAATTTGTGTCCAAAAAAAAGTGTCCAAAAACTTCACACCGGTGTGAACCATTGCGGCATTGATTGACAGCTTTGTCGCTGAATCAACCAGCCGTTTATTTTTTAGATCAACCAAAAGTCCAAATTTACACAAGAAGTCGGCGCCAATGATAGGACGATTCACAGCAGCTAGAATGAAAGCATGCGTGAATGTTCGTTTTAGTCCTAAATCCAACTGAAGCAACTTTGTGCCGTAAGTATGGATGTTAGTGCCATTGGCGGCCGATAAAACTAGATTTGAATTGCGTTTGAGTATATTAAATTCATTTTTGAAATTAAAAGCTGGAATAACCGAAAGGTCAGCGCCAGTGTCGACTAAAAAGTTATAACGATTTATTCGGTCGAATGCGAATAAACGAGAAGTATTTGGGTTATTATTTATAGGGATCCCGCCCCTGTGTCCTGGTAGTTTTTTGAGCTACCTCCATTGT
Source organism: Tipula helvola (assembly GCA_963556165.1). Taxonomy (NCBI): domain Eukaryota; kingdom Metazoa; phylum Arthropoda; class Insecta; order Diptera; family Tipulidae; genus Tipula; species Tipula helvola. The sequence continues at coordinate 205,054,067 of OY744481.1, read as the reverse complement.
CATCAATTTTATTGATGTGTTGCGACGTCGATGGTCGCGACGTTTTAAAATCGCAAGGTGGCACACATTTTTTTGCGGCTGGACCAAATTTTGTATGGTACCAGCATCTGCCGTGTCTTCGCGAGTAATTGGCGGAGCTGCGGGATCTAGACCGTGAGCGAGCCGATGCGCTTGGTCCCCGTGATTTGTCTCTAAGCAAGCCATCTAGTTTGGCTTCAAGCCGAGCAAGTCGATTTTCAAACGAGCCAGTATTTTGGCTAGTTGATTGGTTATGATCACCGCGCACAGTGGGACGGGATTGCCTTTGAACTATTTGCGAAATATTAGTTTTGTTGTTGGCCGATATTAATCGCTTCGTACATGCGATCAGCGGTTTTTGATAGTGCGTCAATGGAAATTGAATCTGGCTGTGCAACCAAAGCTATCTTAATGATCTCCGGCATACGTCTGATCCAGAGAGATTTAATCGTTTGCTCGTTGAAATGTTTTCCTGCAAGCGTACGAATGTGACGCAGCGCGTCAGACGGCCTACGGTCACCAATCTCTTGGCCCGTGATGAGAGCTTCAAGCTGCCTTTCAGATGACGGCGCTAATCGGTCCAACAAAGTTTTCTTTAAAGTGGAGTACTGTTCTGTTTGTGGGGGATTCGACAAGAAATCTGAGATACAGTCACAAGTCTCTGGTGCTAAAGACGACAGAGTATGTAAATATTTTGCTTTCTCAGATTTAACGCCTTGAAGGTCAAACTGAATTTCAGCCAGCAAAAACCAATTGTGTGCCTTTCGCGGCCAAAATGGTTGTAATTTTACTGTATTTTTCGCGGCTGATACCTCCAAGGGTGCTTGTTCCTCGGGACCAACCTTTGTCGTGTCGTCTGGGGAGTGTGGTCAGGGATGGCTAGGTGAACGTTTTGCCGTACGTCCATTGGAGTGAGCCAGTTTAAATAAAACACAAAAAAAAATTTATTAAGAGAGAGAGAGAAAAAAAAAATGAACCCGGGAAACAAAATTTAAATTATATGGTGGTAAAAAAAATTTACAAATTTGGTTACAAAAAATATATGTTAATGGTGTTGTTGTTGGAGCCGCTGTTGTCGTCTGTGTTGTTGCGATGAAGCTGTTGTTGCAGTTGCTGTTGTCGTCTCACTTTGCGATGGCTCCGATGACGATGACGGCGATGACGACAATAACGAGGAATATAATTCTCATTAAATGATGGTGGCTGCAGTGACTGTGATGATGACGATATACACAAGATGTGTAGCGGTGTGCTCATGGTGCAATGACGGCGATGATAACCATGGCGATGATGCTGAGAACCGCATTTGTATGCGTAGGCGCGTATCATTGTCTGCGTGACGTATGTGCGCCGTGCGAATGATAACGGCGGTGATGTTGGTCCCGTTGGTGTTGATGTCGCTGAATGGAACAATGATGACCGCAATGACGAAGGCGGGGGCCATGTGCTCCGTGAAATGCTGGCAGCGGCAGTGATTGGTGGTGATAGTGGTGATGTTGATTTGACTCCATTGCATATGTGTGACACGTGATTGTTGTGTATGACTTTATTTTTATGTTTGCGGTGTCTGAGCATGGTACCGTGGATGCGCATGTATGCATGTGCATGTCACTAAATATGTGTATGTGTGACGTTGGCCTGTTACGGGATCGTAACAGTTATTCATAATTTTGTTACACACGAAAAAAAAAATATTATTTTTTATTTAGGCGTGGCGTGTTCTTTTCCGTAAAAACGGACGTCGGGGTCACCAATATAACGTATAGCTATTTGTATAAAATACGCTATTTGTGTTATTAATTTATAAACTTGTTATTTATTTATTTATTTAATTTAAGTATATTTTATAAACAATTATATTATTTAATTTTACAAAATATTGTCTGAATATTTATTTTAATTTACCACCATTTGCACCGCGCGAGTTGGGCGGCATGTCACCGCATTTAAATTTGAGACGAGACTGATTTTTGTTTATTTATTTTTGTTTCATGTTCGTTTGTGGTGTATGTATTGTTGTTCGTTTTTATATTTCTCGTGCCATGATTGGTCCAGCAGATGTAGGAGAAATATACCCAATGTACCAGCAACATTGTATCTGTAAATGTTAATGTTTGTGATTTTGTAGATGGCGGCAAGTGTGGAGTGATGTGAATTTATTGTAGTGGTGATTGGGTGAACCGCTACAAATATATTATGATTTATGATACATTGAAACATACCCAAATTTAACAAAACTTTTAAAAATTTTTCGGACATTAGAGAGTAAAAAAAACAAATACCAAACGTTATTTTGAAAATTTAGTTTCTTTATTTATAATTATTCAAAGAGCTTCTTTATACTCACAATTAATAGTATAGGTTTTGTTTGGTTCCAATTCTCCCTGGTTATGTGTATCTTCTATTTTCAGGAAAAGAAGTTCCTTGTTGGTACCTCTTGATAAAGCTACATATGACTGGCCATGCGAGAAAACTGGCTGTGGCAAATAAACACCGACTTTATCAAACGATTGACCTTGGGCTTTATTGATTGTTATAGCGAATGATAATCGTAAAGGAAATTGAATTCTTTTAATTTGCATAGGTAAACCAGTATCTGTTGAAATAAGCGTAATTCTCGTTATAGAAGCAAATGTTCCTTTTGCTGTACCAGTTAAAATCTCAACGAAGATTACATTTTCTTTCGTATCTTTTATTACTAATCTAGTACCATTGCATAACCCTTTTCTAGTATTTAAATTTCGTAATAACATGACTATAGCTCCTACTTTCAAAGTAAGTATATGTGGGGGCATTCCGGATGGTGTTAATTGGTGTATATATTCTACCGGAAATAAATGTATCGATTCATGATGTTCTCACATCGCCTTTCAGTATATTTAAAACATCTTCATTGATTTTTAACGTATCATAATTTAAAGGACATAAAATTGCTTGATTTGATATAGATGGATATCATCCGGGATAAATTCAGACCCAATTATTTGTGTAACCAAATTTTCTTTAATGCAGCGGGAATAATCCATTTCAATTATATTTTCTCCTAAACAGAATGCTGTTCTAATTTTACCTTCACCAACGTCTAGCAACCAATTTGAAAAATCGTTGTCGTTACAAACTCTCATATTTGTTTTAAGATTACATATTTTAGTTTTGAGGCATGCATATACATACTAGGGTTGGCAATACCGGTATACCGAATTTCGAAATACCGGTATACCGACCCAAAATTGAATACCGAAACACCCGGGATTTTTTCCCTAAAATACCGGTATTTCGGTATTAAAAAAAACTTCATTTTTAATTTTTTGCAGTCAAAAACAATACATTTTAAATTAGAATATACGACGCTATAGCCTGATGAGATTGACTGGTAAAAAAATTAAAAAATTTCGTTATTCTCACTCAGATCGAAACTGAAACTTGCAAAATTCTTAATAATTTCTCCCTCCGTAATAAAAAATAATTTGGCTATTACAGATAAATCTAATATTTCGAAAACTATTTATTTTCGCGAAAAAATGGGGGTCATTCTGCTTATGATCCAATTTTTGTTCTCGTACCCCTCACTCTGGCTTACCGCTGGGATTCGTCAATTGAATCATAATTGTGAAACAAAAACCGACATGCAACGATCTCTTAATCTAACAGCAAGTAATCACGAAACAAAAATATTTTAAATCCGTTTGATTCGAAGAATTTACGTTATAAGGTGGCGAACTCAAACGAGTAAGGCCGGCGCGGCGGTAATGGGTAAGTTCAGCATATAACGTTGATTTACTGAAACTAGACAACGATGAGGCTGGTTTTAGTTCTACACAAACTCCAATATTTCGAAAATCGCCAACGAAAATGATGAAATATTGCAAAAGTATTGCAGAGAAGAATTCGGGAAGGAGATTCAATTAGTTTTGGATTCACGAACTCGTTGGAGTAGTTTATTGAACATGGTGGAACGGTTTTATCAGTTAAAGAACTGCATCCAAAAAGCTTTAATCGTTTTGAAAATTTCGATAAGCTTTTTCCAAGACGATATCTCCCGAACAATATCCATTTTACTTCCGTTAAAGTTGGGCGTAAATGCACTTTGTCGCCAAGATTCGACTCTATTGACCGCTGATGCCACTTTTGGATTTATGGTACAATCTTTAAAGGAACAGCAATCACTGTTAGCAGACGTATTTTATGATGCTTTAAAAATAAGAATGTTAGAAAGGCGAACTGATTTGGTTAGACTTTTGCAAAATTTACATAATACTGATCAAAATGATGAGGAAGATCGAAATATTTTTAAGCCGATAAACAAAGCAGTATCTGTTAAAATAATTGTAAACTTAATCCAACGACTAATAAATATTGAGGTAGATCTAGATGATAATTATGCATTACCTATACAGCAATTACCGTTGAAGACAGTAATCCTTAGTATCGTAGAGACAGCGCTCCATGCAAGAAAAGCTTCCATTGGCAATATAAAAAACACGTGTGCAAAGTCAAAGTAAAAGTAATCAAATGCTCGAGCAATCCAAAGATCTATCAAAGATAATAAGGAAGGAGTTTCTATTTTTTGAGGAAGAAAAAATTCGTGAGAGATACTTGAAATTAATCTAAGAATGGTTACTTATAATTCGCCCAACAAGCGTCGGAGCCGAAAGGGCATTTTCTGCATCCGGTCTCATTTGCATTTATTTTATTTGTCAAAAATAAAACAAATTATTTTTTTTTCAGTTTTTATTTAAAAAACCAGTTGTTTATTCATTCCGGTATAATACCGGTATCCCGGTATTGCAATCAGTCAATACCGAAATACCGGTATTGGTTTTTTGCTCCGGTATTGCCAACGCCAACCCTAATACATACGCTATCAGATCGAGTCCCATGCCGAATTACTGGTAGGGTTTGACGAAAATCACCACCCATAACAAATACTTTGCCCCCCCCCCCCCCCCCCCATTAGACTATCAGTTTGCATAATATCTCTTGGTAATTTATCAATCGCTAGAAATGTTTTTTTATGACACATTGAGCATTCATCTAATAAGATTAGTTTTGCATTTTTAATTGTTTTCCAATCAGGACTTCGATTTGTCATACTTGAAAATATTATCTCATCGGTACTTAAAGGAATCTTGAATAGTGAATGTATGGTCCTATCACCCGCTAAAAGCGTAGCTGCAATACCTGTGGATGCTCCAGATAATGCAATGCTTGTGCTTCGTTAAACACATTTCCTCTAACAAAACTTAGTAGAACAATATGAATGTATATGTAAGGATAATATGAATGTATGTACTCGCATATTATGAGTTTTATTTTTCGAAATCAAAGTTCTAAGCACACTTTGTTTGAATTTTAATTTTTATTCTCTGGGTGTGCGGACAATGCAAATAATTTTATTATAATAGATTTATAATAGATATTTATCAAAGATCTTTGAAAGGGTATTTATACATTTTTTGTTTTATCAAATTTCTTTTGTTATATTTAGCTTCTTGTGGTGGTAAAAATGGAGATAAATAGTTTTTGAAATAAAAAAAAATTTGGTTTGCGCAGTCAATATTTGATTCAAATTAAGTAGATTTCAATTAAAAGGTTCGATTTATTTCAAACAGAAGAAAATCAGTACATAAATTATGTATTTAACGTGTTTTGTAAACGTCCGAAGTATGATTTGAAACGTAGTATGTGTTATTATTACTTTCTTCTACGAAGTAAAATAAAGTATAGTAATCATGAAAATTTTCGACCTTGAGATTATTGAAGATTTATCTGTTTTGAGGTCCCATGAGTCCGAAAAAGTGGGTTTCGAAATGATGTCTGTCTGTCAGTCTGTCCGTCTGTCAGCCTGTGTCCGCTCTGCAGCTCAGATGGTTTAACCAATCGAATTGAAACTTCAGACATAAGCTTTTTTGATAAATTGGAAGGCCCCAGTGAATTTTAGTCCAAATCGGTCAACCGGAAGTGGCCACTCTCTTGGGCCAGAAAATTTGTTTTGCAAATATCTCAAAAAGTATAAGGTTTACAAAAAACTACTAAAACAAAATGTTTCCAAAAAATAAAAATAAAAAAAAAATTAAAAATTAAAAAAAAAAAATTAAAAATTAAAAAAAAAAAAAAATTAAAAAAAAAAATTAAATAAAAAATTAAAAAATTTTATAAAAAAGATAAAATTGATGTGTGGCTAACACAATTTCTTCTACGAACAGGGAATTTTGAGAAACCAATTACGCAAACTTCTTACAAATTTATAATTTTTTATTACTTTCTTTTACATAAGTAATAGCTTAAATCTAAAGTTTTTGTTCGATTGGTTAAGCCATCTGGGCTATAGAGAAGACACAGACTGATAGACGGACGGACAAACGGACAGACAGAAATCATTTCGAAACCCACATTTTCGGACTCAGGGGACCTCAAAACAGATATATCTTCATTAATCTCTTACATAATATTTGGGGTTACAGCTCCCATATTCCGTGAAACAGAAAATTTATTTTGCAAATATTTCAAAAATATACAATTTACAGAAAACATGAAAAAATAAAAACAATCTTAATTAAGTTTGCAAGAAATTTGTATTATAATAGTTTCTTAAAATTGGCTGTTCGTAAAAGAAAGTCGTGTGTTGGCCACACCTCCATTTTTTTTATTATTTGACTACACAGATGTTTCCGTTTTTCGGTCAGAAAGTTGTCAATTTATACAGCAAGCAAGTGTAATGCTGGTGATTTTTTTTGGCACTAAGCGCATTGCTGTTAAAAATACTCGAAAGCGACTCAGGAATATTCCAAATGAACTTTCAATCACTCTCCTCCCTCGAGGAAGCGTATAATAAAATATTTCTTACTCTTTGGAAATATTCCGTAATGGTAAAGGCTATAATGAAGCCTTGTATCTTAAAGGAAACGCATCATCAGCAAGCACAACATATGGTGTTGAAATATTAGTGATTTCTAAATTATTTACTTTTGGAATATTTAAAGTACTTGTAACGACGCGACCTTGCGGCCACGAGTTAATAGAATATATCTAAGAGTCACCACCTGCAGCATTTGGCTGGCTTAAACTCAGTCTGGGGGTGGGATTGTGGTGGTGCCCTTCTTGGATCGAGATAGCTGCTCTGCACATTACCCACAGTTACTTACCATACACACACTCAACTCTATTCTCACCTCCCGAATTTAATAATTTACTCTGACATCCTTACTTTCCGGTTATAATCATTTAACATAATTTATTGATGGAAATTTGGATATCATAAAAAAAATTACACTCAAAACCACTTTATAATAAAATAAATTATTGCAAATTGGGCAAGTTTATGTATAGATTTTCCACCATGGAATATGACGTCGTTCCGTTGTTCTTCTGCCCAGGACTCAGAGCTCTGCGTACCCTACAGCTAGTCAAAAGAAAAAAAGTATATAAATTGGCTGCTTGCGCAGACCGTTAGTTAAAAAAAAATGTAAATATATACATATATATATATATAGTATACCCAATCTGATATTAAGATAAACAGAATTAGCAAAATAAATGAAAAAAAAAACAAGAATTAAATTATGATTATAACCAGAAAAAAAACATACAAAGCCAAATATATACCCGTCACTGGTGCCGCTAGTCATTTCGCCGTGACCGCCTTCCGTGTCCCGTTCCTCTCATCCGACTGCTTCGTTTGTATTGATGAACGATTTCTGCCCACCGTATTACTCTGCCTAATGAATCGCCCTAGCCAATGCTGACTCGTTCTCGCAGATTGTGCCCGTACCGTTACTGCTAGTGGCCAGTCTCCTAAATGAGTTCTGATATAAACTGTACGTCTGTCGGTTTCTTCCACTACCGATCAATAGATACTACGTCGAATGATATTACGATTTATGGCTCGTACAAAAGTCCGGCAATAAAATTTTTGTAGTGTGTTGTTTTTTTTTTTTTTTTATTTTTCCTTTTTTATATTTGTCACCACTGGTTGCGTTGTGTTTTCTTTCCTTTTTCACTTTGGGTGAACTCCGATTTTTTTTATTGTTAATAAAAAAAATATGGCGTGGTTATTTTCCAATATTATTATTGATGTTACTTTCGATTTTTAATTATGTTGTTCTTAATCATTTATCTCAATACGACCAGCACCAAAATTCGACTGTCCCAAAACCAACTTTTCCTCCCAATCTTTTCGGTTGACCATCATGCGAATATTTCAAATGTGGTCGACACTCGTACTATACGTAACCCCATAATCGGTTGCGTACACAACACAACTTAAGATGATACCGATGTTTTGTTTTTACTTTTTTTTTTTTTTTTAAATGACATTTCAATTTCATACTCTATGAACCAAAAGGGAAGTATATTAAAGAAAATTGATTTTAGAAATTTGTGTTTATGAAATTTAATTATTTTTCTTTTCTGTTTAAGTTAGATATACGACCGAGTCGTAACATACTTTTGGCATAAACCTCAGAATCTCCAATATGATCATTCGTCCCGACATACGTAAATTTATAATTTGCATCGTAAAGGGCGAACAAAATTATACTATTACAATTTTTATAATCAAAATAATGGGAACCTCCAGATGGTGAGCATTTAAAACGAATTATACTTTCCGGATTATTGTTTATTAATTTTATTTTCTCGTTTCAATTTGATTTTTTTTGTGAGAATAAAATGAGAATATTGAATTGTAGCTTTTTTTTAATTTACATTTTATTGATTGCTTATGTCAAGAATGAGAACTTAGAAGAATTTATAAATTGAGGATGAACTAGAGGGTAGGTATATGGTAGGTTGGTTGTTGGTAAAGCTGTGGTATGTCTGAATTTTTTTTCTCTCTCTTCTTACTGTCTAATACAGACGTATACACCTTACAGAAAATCCCGCCCCATTTCCCTGATACCTAGCCAGGATAGATTGACCGCCCGTAAGCTCTGCATGTGTACAATTCTGATAACCTACTAGATTCCAATTAGTAGTGTTACACGATCCATAATAAGTCGAAACTTACATGGAATGTTATTAACGATGTTTTAGGTAGAAATGCAAATAAAAAACAAATAACTGAAATATATAAACATCTGTCTAGTAGCTCCGTAACCTTCCAGTAGGGTGCGCATCACGTGAGGTGTTGTGGTCATGTATTAGGTACGGCATGGGTACAATTGTGTAAGAGGTCACCTGGACACAATTCGCAAATGTGCTCCACTCAAAATGCCCTGGGAATTTTTTCTTTTTGGGCCAATGGTTGTGTGTTGAATGTGAACCCACGCAAAACCGAATTGGTTCCCTTCTCTACTAAATATAGACTTCCTCATAGCAATCCCCCCACTTTAAATGGTTTCTGGGTCTCGTTTTGGATAGCAAATTACAACACTCTTGCGATTGGAAAAGATTGGGGGTGGAGCCCCGCATGGTACATTGGCTTATACCGCAGTAGTCAGACCCATTTTTTAGTCTGGTGGCCTGCTCTCAACAAAACTGTTAACCAAAAGCTGTTGACGAAAGTTTAGAGAAAAATCTCTTTGTGGATCAGTAGTGTACTGAAAAGCACATCCACTCAGGCACTGGATACTCTGCTATTTTTGACTCCTCTAATTACCTTGGGAAAACAGTTGGCAACTTGTACTGCCATTTGACTGAAATCCACCTTAATGTGGACCTGCAACAATACAGGGGCATTCATCTATACAATAGAACAAAGAGATTCTTAAGACCACCCACTATATTGTCCCGTCACTATCTTTTGACACAAAGTTCCGGACAAGGATCCCATCCAGGGAGGACTAGATGATGGATGCAGTTTTGAAACCAGGAGTTATAAACTTCTTCACTGATGGCTTAAAACGGGATGGAAAAGTCGGGGCTGAGGTGGTTCTGCGACGAACTTATGTTAAACCTCTTTTTCTGTCTCCCCGACTACTGTAGCATTTCTCAAGCTGAAATAACTGCGATAAAGGAAGTCGTGGAGTGGTTGAGGTTTAATGAATATTGGCTTGTGAAATTCGTATATATACGAACGTCAGGCTGCCATGAAGCTCTTCAATCACACCTTATCACGTCGAAAGTAGTCCAAAACTGTCTCTCATCTTAACGAGATGGCACATCAGTTCAACATCCATAACATATGGGTGCCAGGGCATTTCGTTAATACAGAGGATATAAAAACCGATGAACTGGCTCGACGTGGTACAACGAACCACATTTCAAAAAGCAGAAAGGATAGTGAAATGCGATGTGAAAACTGCTGCTTCAGGCAGAAGCTAGTAAGTTGACGAACGACAGATGGTCAAGTAGCACCTCATGCGTAATAACTCGGGAGGTCTGGCCAACTGGACTTGGCGAACAGCTGATCTCGCTTCAGCGGAGTCAGATCGGTGTGGTCGTTGGAGTATTTACGGGGCACTGTCTCATAGGCAGGCATGCGAGTAGACTTGGTTTCTTCTCACATGACTATTGTCATAGTTGCAAGGACGAAGAGGAGGAAGAGACTTCATCTTCTTTGCACCTGTTCTCTTCTGGCACGGAACATACCAAAGTTTCTAGAGGCACCCCTCTTCAATGACCTGACGAACCTCAGCATAATGGAGGTCAGGAGTATTCAGCGTTTTGTAACAGCTCAAAATGGCTTTAATGAGTTAGAGCAGCGTTTCCCAAACTTTTCGGACCGAGGAACACTCCCCATGAATAAAATTACCTGGAGGAACACTTTCGTTTTTTATATAGGAAATCAAGAGTTATAAATAAAATAAAAAGGATATTTTTATGAAATCTAATTGAATCGTTTAGTATTGAAAGGGCTCATGTCCACTTTTTGTCAAAATTAGTATTATGACGGTTTTGTATCACAGACATGTATATGTTTTATGACAAGACGACATTACCATATGGTTATTGGAACGGCACCTACCTTGCAAAAAAAATCATTTATTCTAGAAAGGTCACATGTTCAGGACATACCCCCATGAAATTTTTTACTATCGGCAGCTTTGGATGAATACTTTTTGTATCTATGATTTAAAGAGGAAATGTAGTGAAATGTACCTTTATCACGAAGGAATAGCAAAAAAGGGCCAAATGAAGAATGCTCTTTGATCAGTGATTTCGTAGAAAAGTATTTACCACCTGAGACTACCGAACACCATATTTTTTCTGATGCAAGCCCTGGTAAAAATCGTATTTATTATCACGGTATTACGATTTCTAATTGCTTTATGTATTGAAAAAAACCTGACCAAAATCTATCAGTATTTCTCCGATCGAGGCCATAGTTTTCTACCTTGTGATCGTGTGTTTGGATTAATTAAGAGAAATTTAAAGAAAATGGCCAGAATTTATTTGCCAGAGGAAATGGGGTCCTGATCAATCGATCATGTACACTACAGAAAATCAATACAAATATTTTATCAAATAATGATAAAATCTTAAATTTTAAGGATTGAAGGCCTACTTTTTTCAAAAAGCAGGTTTGCTGTTCAATCAAAAGGCAGAAAAGTAAACTAAATCAAATGTAAAGTTTCTGAATTCTCACATTTTGAAATGACCAGCGACGGAAATTTGGAAGCCCGGGAATTTATTGATAGTTTCATCAGAACCTGTGTAGGGTTAAGAACCTGTATGGGATTATAAATTTGTATGTGGCTAGAAGAAATTATTTTATACTTTTTAGTCGGTTTTAAAAACGTGGTATTTTACAATTTTCTTTTTATTTAAATAATATTTCGTATGATTTATACGAGTGCAACCATGTAAATTTGGTTGGGAAGTTTAACGTTCCTGCAACATTAAAGTTGTTGAAATATTCTGTAACATTAATGGAGTCCTTACTGGTTTGTACTATAAAATTCATTCTTTTCAACAAACTGCTATATACTTACATATGAAATAAACTAACTTTTGGTTTGTTTTCTAATTATAATATCGCAATTATGTATATCTGCCTTTTTCAAGTGAAGATGGCAAATTTATATTGTATATTGTTTTACGCTGTCTAGTATATAGTCGTACATAGATCCAAAAGGCAGTAAACCTAAACAAAGAAGTTGTATAATAATAAAATGACACTCCAGAGATATAATAATAATTACAAGAATAGTAATAAGAATCCATAAATAGAAACGTGCTAATTTGTTATTCTTGAATTTATATTCCTTTAGTAGTACTCTAGTTCCTCCAGCATTATTACTTTCTATCCTACCCCACCACTATATAAAACGTTCATACGTATTTTTAATAACCGAACGAAACAGAAGCATAATAATCTCACGAGGATCATTTATATCTTAACCCATTCTATTAGTTCTAAGTGTGTATACGGATTTTTTTTTACTTTTTATTACGAATAATTTTTTTTTTGTTCTTCTTTAGCTTATACATATACATGTAGCAGTACTAGTTTATTATTCATGGCTTAAGAGGAAACTAATTTTTCAAATTTTGGTTTGAAAAGTACGACGTGTATTTAGACAACATTTAACGTGAAATTCTATAGTATACTATAAGAATAAAATACCAAAAAATACTATTTAAAAGTTATTTCACCCATATTCCAATGAAAATATTAGGACAGAACCATATTGTGTTCCACGCCAATAATTAACTCGTCTCCAAATATTACAAATTTTGTTTTCGTTCTACATAATATGTTTCTCACTCCATTTTAGTATTGTGTTCTATTTAAATTGTCTGGTAAATTATTTTCCAACGACAAAATTTATTGAAGATATCTTACTACTATCACTATTTTTTCTAGAACTTTCCTATCAAAGTAATTTATCTTTCATTGAATAGAAAAAGTAAATAAGCAAAGAGCATGCAATTTTCGTTTGTATTTTGTATTTCCAACGTACGATCCCTATGTACAACCAAACGGCAGTGTTGAACTTTGAGGTGTCAATAATCTCAGGACAATAGAAAAATATATAGACGAACGAGAAGGTCAATCCATTTTGATAAAGTGTTTATAACGTAAAAACGTTATTTTGTTTATCGCAAGACACAATTAGTTACAAAAAAAATTGTTAACCACATCATTAGAAGTATATACAATATACATACGTCTATACTTGTGCAGGCGACGAACATTAATATTGTACGAAAGTGTTCAAATTAATCAATCTTTTTTTAACGGAGCAGTGTCTTTATCTTTCATAGATATGTGAATTAGGGGACTTAACCTAAGAAAGAAAATTTTCGGGGTGATGAACTTTGCACAAAAGGAAAAACTTGAAGGATCATTTATTTGTAGTATTTTTTGGCTTGAAGTTGTGTAGACAACCAAAACATTTCGATGCAATCATTCTCACAGTGTGATGTTTGTCAGAGTTTTAATTTTATTAGCAAAGTGGTAAAAACGTTCTTTTTGTTTAAACTCACTTTCGCAACATCACAAAAGTGTTTGAAATCGTCAAAGGTATTTCGAAATTAAATTAACCATAATTATATTTGGCTTATTTATTTTTTATTATTGCATTGTCAAAACACACACTTTTATCTCCACTTTTCGCTTTAATTTTTTTCCCGTATAGGGATGAAACTTTGGAATGCAAATAACAATAAGTTAGTAAGGTTTTTTCATTGGACGACATGGCAACGATATGTCGTCGCCGATATTACTTGATACAAGAAATATTAGGACCTCTAAAATATTTTGAAGTACAATTACTCGTCAGCAAAATGCGTTCCATATAAATATTACTTCAAAACGTTTTAGCACAGATACAAATTTCAAATGAAGCAAGCATAAATCATAAATGCGGAAAAATTTTTTAAGGGCTCATAATAATACCAAAATGGTTCAAGTTGTACCACAAACAAATATAACATATTATATATATATATAGTTATTTGAACAGCAGATTATTTTTAAATGTTGTTAAATTTCGTAATATATATTCAGCAAATATTAGGTGTGCAAGTAGAAACTCGGATTTTTTTGGTCAAATTCAACTTTATTGAAAAGATACTTGTTATAGTATCTATGGTCTTTTACCCATTTATCCGGTAGATGATGAATGCCTTCGTAATATAAACTTGGCGGTTTCGAAGGAAAATAGTCATCGAGCCAATTTCCCACATCTTCAACTTCCGTGAACCGCTGGTCTTTTAAATATGATGACATCGATCTGTATAAGTGGTAATTAGAGGGAGCCAAGACTGAAGAATATGCCGCATGATGTACAACTTCCTGGCCTAAGGAGAAGATGAGTCCCTAGGTTCATTTTGCTTAGGACGAGCGTTGTCATGCAGCAATATCAACTTTTGCCTTCGTTGGCCCGTAAATGCTCTTTTTCCCTCTAGAGCATCACCTAGTTTGATTAATTGGGCCTGGTAACATTAATATTTAGCTGTAACAGTTTGACCAGGTTCCAGAAGCTGTTAGTCTCCTTTCTAATCCCACCAGACACACCGGATCCCACCGGATCAAACTATGCTTCTCTGCATTTAGGGTATTCGTAAAAAATAAAATTTTCGTCATCCGTAATAATTTTGTGCAAACTATTCTTTCTTTTATACCGAAAAAGTAAATTCATGCAGATGTCAACCCTTCGGTTTTTGTTTTATCCGGTTAGTTTATGAGGAACCCAGTTTCCTTCCTTTTGTATCTTTCCCATTGTCTGCAATCGAAGTGATATTCCTTGGTGAGTAACTCCTAACTGTTCCGCAAGCTCTTGTTGAGTTCGACACGGATTTTAATCCAGTAAAACTTTAAGTTCTTCGTCTTCAAATTTGTTTAATGCACCGGGACATGGATCGTCCTCAAGACTAAATTTATCATCACGAAATGTTTTCAAACGACTTTTTTACTGTTGAATAACTCACAGAATCTTCACCCAAAGTCAAAATTATCAATTCCATAGCTTGAGCAGCATTTTTTTCATTTGAATGCACATAGAATGATAGCTTGTAAATGACTGAAACTTAGGTCATAAAAACAGCAATAACTAAGCCACATATATCCAAAATGGCGGGCGATTTGGATGCGTTCAAGTATGTTTCAATGCAGCGAACTTCAGAGCCATCTCTTTATCCGTGTTAAGTTAAAGAATTACGCGTTTTAGCTAGAAGAACTATTTCATTTTTTGTTCCATTTTATAATTTCTATAGAATCCGGATGATAAGCATTTAGCTCGTAATATCGATTTAAAAACTATGTGTTTACTAAATTCTTAAATGAATGTGAATTAACTAAAATATTTTTATTTGTAGAATACATGTTGTGTAACATAAATTATTATAAACAACAGTAAATATTTTTGAATGAATAAATATAATATACTTGTATTGAAATTTTTTATTTGTTAAGTTAAATTATTAAGGGGTATATCCTCCAACAGGTCGCAAATAAACTATTTGCGCCTCAAAATCTGACTACTCGATTGATTTTAACATGAGTTTTTCAATTGAAATTTCTTTTTTTTGTATTTTATTTGCGACTGAGTAGAAAAGCTACCACCGACTTTTTGACGATGCAAATAAAATCAAGTAAGTCAAGACAATTAATACTACTCAGTCGCAAAAGCAAATGAAACACAAAAAAAAAGAAATTTCAATTGAAAAACTCATGTTAAAATCAATCGAGTAGTCAGATTTTGAGGCGCAAATAGTTTATTTGCGACCTGTTGGAGGATATACCCCTAAAAATTTTAGTTGTAGTTTGCTACTACAGTGAAAATCCTGCAAGCCGGAAATCACCTATCGCGAAAACTTGTGAGAGGTGAAATAAAATTTCAAAAATATCCCCGTTAAACTAATTTCAAAGAAAATACAACGTTATAGTGGAAACTCCTGAGACGCGGACATAAGTTCATTACTCAGCACAAATTTAAAGTTTTTGAATCCTCGGACGCGAAAATTTAATAAAAACTAATGTCAAAATTTCCTTTGTTCTTTCATTGTCACTGTATTGTACGTGCATAGCAGATAGCTATAAAAACTACATGTGTACATATATGTGTTTCTTTCAATTGTAGTCTATTGTAAATGGTTTAAAAATGAGTGCAAAATTTAAATTTAAAAAAAAATAGAAAGCAATTAAAATAAAAAAAAACAGCGCCACAGTGGAAGAGGTTGTCAAAAAATTTGGTTGCTGTAAAACACAAATTTATAATGCTATAAAAAATAAAGACATTTCAACCGAAAGATATTTTAAAAGGCGCAAGAATCAATTGAAGCTTCCAGCTAAAATATGGCAAGCCATGGAGAAGCAAAATCGACAAATATTATTGTTTCTTTTTTTGAAGTTAAAATTCTTCTGGTAAATAACCAGATAATCATTACGATTTTTCGAATTGTTACGGAGAGTGAAATTAACAAGAATTTTACAACTTCAGTTTCGATCTGAATGAGAAACACGAAAAATTTATTGATTATTTTCTATATATAGAAAGCAACCATGTACTTTAAGCATTAGCGAATTGTACGCAATACATAATAAATTCTTTATAATTTCAATTTTGTTCTTTATTGGACAACGCGGCTTGTCATCCAGAAATAATTTTAACAAACCTTAAACCTGTGTACTTGCTACCCAACATGACCACAATATTACAGTCTCTAGATAATGGGGTAATACGGAGCCTGGAAGTTAAATTATCGGAAATTAATGCTCGGCAAAAGCAAATGCGATTAAGGCGAACACGATCAAAAAGTGTTTTGAAAATTGTGGATTTTCGGTGCAAAATTTGCAACATAACGAACAAAGTATGTGTTTTTTAAAGAATAAAACACTAAACCACTATCGTCGAGGAGCTGAGCATAAATTTGTTTCTACTTAAGTATGTATAGCATTTAAACGGGATAACATTTAAACAAGTTGGCCGCTATTTTAGTCCGTGCCTATTAGTCCGTTACATTCACGAACTAAAATAGCAAATGCGCTGGGTTTGTAGTTCGTTACTTTCAAATCCAGCTCATTTGACGACGACTTAAGAAAGCGCAAGTAATGATACTTATGTTTTACAATAAATTTTTAATTGAAGAAAACAGTAAATGACTAAAACCAATTATTTAGACATGGGAATAGGTTCGAAATGCAATCTCGCTCAAATGAACGCATACGATGCAAATTCGGGCTATTTTAATAACATTTTTCATCGCGTTTTGGGGTTGTTCCTTTTTGGTCGTTAAAGTGATGAGAGAGGAGAAAAATTAGAATTTCGTATATATTCGTATACCATCAGATTCATCACCGCTGATTCCAACCACAATCGCTCACATAAGAAGGCATCATTTTACGCAAAGGCACATTGGTAGAGTATACAATATTCGCAGGCCAAAATGTTTCTGAGCATACGAAAGAGGAAGAGTACATCAAAAAGCTCCTAATTGCAACGGACATGACTACAAGTTTGTTATTACAATACTAACAATACGCAAAATATAAAAAATAACATGAGTTACTAATTCACTTCAATCTGGTAAGAACAATAAAATAAAACATGCATGTTCATCCATACAAAATATGTATGTTCATCCAGTTTACTCTTCTATAAACAACAAACGTGGTAACGTACTCAAACTTTTTGAGATGTAGATGATATGTAATTTCAAAGATATTCCACTGCATTCATTGCAATCTGGGGAATATAAAAACGCGGGCATAAAGTTTAATAAAAAATATATCGACCACACAAAGAGATCATTTGGAAAAAGGGTTCAACAACACACACGCATGTTAAATAACCGAGGCTAATATCGATGTATGAAATCTCAAAATTATCAGACCACTCAACTATAATTAAAAACTAATCACTTCATCAAGCGGATTTGATTAACTGTGGTGACAGGTATGGTACACCATCACCAACGAATCAAGAACAAATAAATAGTAATAAGTTAAGATATAACAACCGAGTTTTATGTAACACACTTTGTGAAATAATCCAAATTAGAATAGTCGCTTAATGTTGTGACAGCTCGTGTGAACGAGCGAGGCAACACAGCAGTAATTGACGACAGTATAAATAAAGTTCAGCATTGTTGGGTGTGGCGACACCTATCGGTAAGTAGCGGATACGACGTGCAGTCGATTTGTGAGACGAAGCGAATACAATTAAAGACGAATCGTCCGCATGAGGCCCTGGAAAAAAACAATTTTTCCGCTAGTTAAGGAAAATGGTGAACATAAAAATAAAAAAATAATTATCGCATACGGCCGGGAGGCAGGTCGTACCTAAATATTTATAACGTATAAAAATAAAATAAAGAGTTGCAAAAATATACACATGCATGTTCCAAGAGTTGAAATAGCCCCGTCAATTAAAGCGTGATTTTCCTTTTCTTCTATTCTGTTATTATTTCTAAGAAACATTGGTCGTTAACAAACAATTCAGAAAATTATAAGGAAAATTTGAAAATCACGTCGGGTTTTCAGTGAAATTATAGCAGAAATAATAAATAGAAGATTTACATTGAATCGAGCCCAATGTTAGATATTAAAAAACAGTAAACTCAGAAATATCCATTTACTCAACGATAGTTATTTTAATCCTTAAATGACACATGGGGTCCAGGGGACCCCAGACCTTTTTCAATCGTACATATTTAAATGTTTCCTCCGGAATACATCTCGTGTCCCACCCTTGCTACAGTTAAAATATTGCACTACCTGTTTACGTACTCAGCGCAAGCCGGTTGACTGCTAACAGCTGTGTAGAAATGTCCAAAATGCGGTGGGGTCCAACGGACCCCAGTGTGTCATATACGTATATTTGTGTGAAAATCGGAGTAATTTTTAGGCAAATCAATTCTAGCAGACCTAGAGCGAGAGAGATGCCTTATATCCCCGCTGCTGATATCTGTCTGAAAACAAAGTAATTCGGACGTATTGTTAGATGGCGTATAATTTGCAGAGTCGTACCGTCCGATAAGTGCTAGAACCCATCGACAAAGCATCTTCAGGAGAAGAATATAACGTGTTTGAGGACAGTAAAGACAATGATTCAGACTTTTCGATGTGCAGTGCTCCAGAGAGTGCCATGAAAGTAGACCAGAAAGATATGGAAGAGAGTACTTTGGATCAACGGCTTTTGTATGTAGGAGTCACTAGGAGAGCGTCAAGCGGCTGGCCAGAGCCGTGGTCGGCCATCTTCGACGATAAGAAAAAATTCAATGTTGATATTGCAAAATAAATACATTTTTTTAAGATTCAGTATCGGACTTATTTTTATCCAAAAAGATACTATCTCAAGGGTACACCGCTAAATTTTTAGCTAAAAATATTGAAAATTAAAAAAAAATACAGTTATTTTATGTAAAACAAGCCATTTTCTTATTTTTTTCACAAACCTTTTTTTTTTTGGTATCGTAAAATTATAATTTTATTAATGTAATAATTTGATCTCCTTTAGTAAGCTTTAAACTATATTGGAAACAACTGTCAAAGCTAAATATAGAAAAATTCAAGGAATAATAGGCAATTTTCATGCTGGGGTCTAAAAGATCCCAGTGTGGCATTTACATAATATGTGAGTTTACTTAAGTGTGTCATTTCAGGGTTAAAATTTATTTATTTACAGAGTTTATTATGATTTAGTAGATGAAAAAAAAACTTATGAAATAAATAAACAAATCAGTCGGCCTTGTGGTTGTGTGGTTATTTTATATTTGTTCAACACGTTTTGAAATAAGATAAAATCGAGTTATTAATATATTTGTTTTTTGATCGAGTTTTTTTACCTCAACGGCAACGCCAAATAAAAAGACATGGAACGCACTTCAATTGGAAATAGATACCAACATAGAACGAGTTAAAAAAATTTTAAATTATAACCCGCTTCGACTGCAAGATGATAAAAGTTTATCATAAGGGGAACTTCTGGCGATGAAGCTTAGAACATTATCTCAAACCATTACCGAAATCAAAGAATTAAATTATTCCACAACTTTCCACTAATAAATCTAAGACTTCATCTTTCCATCCCTATGTTTATCATCCACAGCCTCCCAGTACATACAGTCCAATTTCGCATCCTTCATCTTCCCATTACTATAGCATGGAACTTCCTAGTTTCAATAAACCAATACCAACGTTTTCTCACTCCTATTCTTCTATTCCCAGTTCACAATCAACACATATGCAACAACCACCTTAGACAATAACATTTCAATACTCGAGCCACTAATAAACCTATAAGATTTCTATTCCAAATTTTCCGCATTATTACATACAGATTTTATTTAAATGCCAGTTAAAAATGCTAATTTCGCGACCTTTATCTTCCCCACCTTGGTAATTATTATTCTCCTAGGTAGTCTTTCGTCTGCCAATGGAAATAGATATAGACTCAGTGAAATATGTATTATTAAAGGTAGCTCGAATTTGTATTCAAATTCTAAGATCGAATTCGTTCATTTTAAGCCAATCAATCCATTCAAATTACAAGAAGAACTTCCTCTTTTTTATTATTGAGTTGAAATATTTTAACTTCTAAAAGCCCAAGAAATATTTCAAGAAAAAAGAATGTGCACAAAAAACTTCAAATTGAGGTGCGGCCAACACACGACCCTCTTTTACGAACAGGAAATTTTGAGAAACTTATTATGCAAATTTCTTACAAATTTACGCTTTTGTATTTTTTTATTTATTTATTTTTCAACACATTGTATTTAATGTATTTAATGTAATTTAATAATATTTTGTTGAGATATTTGCAAAATAAATTTTCTGGCCCGAGGAAGTTGCCCCTTCCTATTGGCCAATTTTTACTAAAATTCATTGGGACTGCTCAATTTATGATAAAACTTAAATATCAGATTTCAGTTCAATTGGTTAAACCATCTGAGGACTCTAGGTTAACAACAACTACATAAAAACTCGTATCAACTGGAAAACCAACCTACTAGCCAACAGATCCAAAGAAAGTACCAGATTTGATTGATGTCTTCATAATAAAGAAGAGCTGTTATAGTTGTATACATTTTGGAAGTATTTTGGACATTTTACTGAAATTTTTTAATATCCCAGATGATTCCAGTCGCAAATCAGCTAACATATTCGCTCTGTTCCGTATATACACATATTACGACGTACACAAAGCCGCTTTACAATCAAAACAAATTTAATGTTAAAACATAAGTGATTTCCTATTAAATATTTTTATAGATTGCTTTTATTTAGTAATGCCACCTAATTTTCTTTATTTTTTTAGGCACTAATAGTTTGACACAATTACAATTTAAAAGTCAGAAATATTTCCTCATCCACATCCATAACGTATGGACAAACAAATAATTTTAAATTATGAACGTATTTCATACATTTGAAATTATTTTGGTGAGCTCGCTTAAATTTAGCTAACCACCATTGGACATGTCATGTGTGCGGTACCTACGCAATATGTGTGTCACAGATTCACAACGTGTTTATTGTTATCCACAACATATGCCCTATCGTTGACCGACTGACATATGTCGTTTTCACACCATCTGGACGCGCCTTCTGAATAAAAAATATGTATTCGACTGCTCATCTAATAAAAATTTATTTTAAGTCAGCCAACCAACTATTTATAATTTACAATAATTTTCCGTTATTTTGTGCAAGGAAGGCTTAAAAAGATGTAACGGGATTGATTGATTGATGTAACGGGATACGTGTCGAACAGCAATCAAAATTTCATTCACCGTTTTCATCTTCGACTATATCGATACATGTCTGGCACACTTGAAAATCTTTTAAATTTAAATTAGTCCTTTCAGAGAGCTTTGTGGGCTGTTAAAAATGTCTTCTCTGAAGATTTGTGACGTTTTTTCAGATAAAATGGTTATGGGAGCAACGAGAGAATTTGCGGCAATAATTCTTTACTAAGTGATTTAATCTGGAGTATCGTTGTGGACATTTCGAACAATATAAACTACTAAAATACAGGCACAAAATCAGAATTAATGTTAATTACCTTTGGTGACCGATACCCCACCTCTTGTCACATAGTATTACAATTTGTATAACCACCTTTCTCCTCAACGACCTCTTCTGCCCTAACATTATTGCCGTTGGCATAATAATGGTGCGGCAGTTATTTGTAGCCACTCCCTTGGTTCAGAAAATTTATTTAGCAAATGTCTCAAAAAGTATAAGGTTTACAGAAAAACTAATAGATACAAATGTTTCCAAACAATAAAAATAAAAAATAAAAAAAAATTCAGTTAGAAAAGACTAAATTTGTAATTTATTTTTTCCATAAATTGGGAGGTCCCTGTGAATTTTAGTAAAAATCGGCCAACTGGAATTGACCATTCTTGGGCGACAAAATTTATTTTTCAAATACATATTTCAAAATGTATAAGGTTCACATGTTAATTGTCGACTTTGAGATTTTGCCGAAAAATTGGGTTTCGAAGTAGTGTCTGTTGGTCTATATGTTTGTCAGTTTGTAGCCCAGATGGTTAAAATTTTTTCATATCAGGGGTACAAATTGAAAATGCGGGATTGATGACAGATGGCGTTACTAACGCTATACGCATCAGGCAGTACTGTGACTATGTTCATGTCAAAGCTACGTCTTATAGCTTTAATTTTCAGTATGTGTCAATTTGTCGCAGTGTCAAATTCATAGTTTTTTTGAGCTCTCAATATGTCGAGTTTCGTGCCAACAAAACAGCATTTGCGGGAAGTTTTAATTTACTTCTTTAATTTGAAGAAAAGTGCTGCTGAAGCACATCGATTGGTCTCCGAGACTTATCCGAGTCATGTTCCATCGGTTTCAACGTGCGAGAGATGGTTTGTGCGGTTTAGAAGTGGTGATTTTGACGTTGAGGACAAAGAGCGGCCGGGCCAAGTGAAAAAGTTTGAGAATGCTGAATTGGAGGCAATACTCAATGAAGACTCGTGTCAAACTCAACAAGAGCTCGCAGATTCATTGGGAGTGACACAACAAGCCATTTCCCATCGTATAAAAGCCCTCGGAATGATCCAAAAGCAAGGACATTGGGTGCCGTATGAGCTGAAGCCGAGAGACGTCGAGCGCCGTTTTTTTGCATGCGAACTGCTGCTCGAACGGCAAAAACGGAAGGGTTTTTTGCATCGCATTGTCACTGGTGATGAAAGGTGGATCCGTTACGATAACCCGAAGCGCAAAAAATCATATGGTTACCCCGGCCATGCATCACCATCGACGGCCAAACCAAATATTCACGGCGCCAAGCTCATGCTCTGTATTTGGTGGGACCAGCTGGGTGTGGTGTATTATGAGCTATTGAAATCGAACGAAACCATCACAGGAGCACTATACCGAACTCAATTGATGCGTTTGAGCCGCGCACTCAAAGAAAAACGGCCACAATACGAGCAAAGACACGACAAAGTAATTTTGCAACATGACAACGCTCGGCCACATGTTGCAGCGCCGGTCAAAACATACCTACAAACGCTGAAATGGGAAGTCTTACCCCACCCGCCGTATAGCCCAGACATTGCTCCTTCCGATTACCACCTTTTCCGATCGATGACACATGGCCTAGCTGACCAGCGCTTCCATTCTTACGAAGAAGCCCAAAAATGGGTCGATGACTGGATAGCAGCCAAGCCGGCCGAATTTTTTCGCGACGGTATCCGTAAATTGCCAGAAAGATGGGAAAAAGTTGTGGCTAGCGATGGACAATACTTTGAATAATTCATTTGTTACCATTTTTTCAGAATAAACGTTCAAAAATAGAAAAAAATCCCGCATTTTCAATTTGTACTCCTGATACATTTTGAAGTCCAAGCTCCCAGCTTCCGTGAGCCAGAAAATTTATTTTGCAAATATCTCAAAAATATACGATTTACAGAAAGCATGAAATAACTAAAAAAAATCTTAAGTTTGGAGGAAATTTGCATAATAAGTTTCTCAAAATTCGCTGTTCGTAAAAGAAAGTGGTGTGCCGGCCACACCACAATTTTTTTTTAAATATGTACATATTAACGAAATTATTTGCCATTAGCAAAGTATTGCAGGTAATTTTAAAAATCTAAATTTCATTTTACACGGCAACCTATTCATTTTGTCTTAAGGACACCTATGCGAACTGCTGTAATTTGCAAGGTGTAATAATTGTAGAAAAATATGTCTTCCGAAAGTTTTATATTACCTCGGCAAATATTTCAATCAAAGAGAATATGGCACCAAAAAATAAACATTTTTTTGCTTTTGCTATCACTGAAAAAAAAGTGCTATGCTTTATTTACAAATACTGACATGTAAAGTCAAAAATGTTAATTTGTCCCATTTTTTTGTTAAACAAGCGTAAGCAATGTGGATATTTCATAAGTAAAATTGGCCATTGCCATGCTAATGTTTCAAAATTTGACATGTAAAATATATTTATTTGGCTAAGTAATAATGATATAGAAATAAATAGCGAATTTTAGGAAAATGTTACATTTATGCGAAGATAACTTCACCTAAATCAATGCTAATCTTACTTAAGCAGTTAAGTAAATTTTGCCCTGTTTATTGTAAAACTTGACAATGCATAGATAAATTCACTAAAACAATGCGCATTTTACTTAGCTATTACGTAAATTTTATGTTGTTCAATTGTTCAATGTTTTCCAGGAGAAAATTTGGTAAGTTTTATTTTTGTGCTAATAAAATTCAATAATTAATTATTATTTATTTACTAATTTTCAGTGCACTTATTTTGTAAGACGAGGACATTATCCACCAATAGGGAAACTCTACAATAAATTTTCGTACAAAAAACGTAAATTTATAAATTTCAATAAAGCGCAGGAAACTTCAATTTCATCAAAGAAAATCCAACCACTTAAATTAAATTCTTCAGGCTACATTCAATTATTGATATACCGTAAAATTTAATATTTGAATTTTCGTTACATTTCAGACGGTCAAATCTTCAGCATAAACAATTTCAACCTAATTAAAACTGACCTTCAAAATATGAGAAGCCCTCGAGATTTAGTGTTGGAAAAATGGCAAGCGAGTTCTAAAAATCGGGTAAACGAAATTATAGGAAATGATGACTCGTCACTTGTTCATATATTTGAAGAATGGCCTCTTTACAAACATCCATTTGGCCCAGATTTGGTATGATTTAAATGCCTGGTAGTTTCTTCACATTTTAATTGATATATTCTTACAGATAAATATTGACTATTTAACACTATTCCCAAATCATTAAACAATTTATTCGAAATGGGGCGATTTTTTGAAAAAAATTCCCTCAATAATCTTAACCAATATCAAGCAGCAAGAATATAAGAGATCATTTGTAGAAATATCTAAAAAATTGGACGAAGTAAACGAAGGTTTGTATATTATGAAAACTCAAAACACACAAGCACACACGCGACAAATACACACGCGAACATACACGCACGCACACACTAATATACATATATTTAAAAAAAATCGAAGTTCATTCATTATAGCATTTTAAACAGAATATGACACTCGGGCATAAGGTACACTACGGCATATTTCAAAACGGAATATTTCAATATGGGATATATGGTACAAATGGGAAGAAGATAAAAATGAAAAGTTTATTGTTTTACCACAGAGAAATATATACAGAGGAGTAAAGTTCATACTACTCAAATGTATATGAATGATATTATTTACAATTTTCGTACTGTAGCCAGAAGTAACACCCGAGAACGAGAGGTTTATATCGTTTACTTTATAATGTTTTCTCGTTCTACTTTCACACAATTAAAATGCAATCGTGCTTGCGGTCGTATGATCGTATTTTTTAAATACATAAATAAAATACATTTGTTCTACTTTATCTCATGTTTTCATGTATATAACCATTTCAAACATTTTTTTTTTTAAATACAAGAACAATTTTATATTTGTTTTCATAAATTTCGGGGTATTTAATACAATAATATTTTAATTTAGACAATCACAAAACCATTTCAACAAGTTTATTTAAAAAATAATTAATATCCAAACAAAAGGTAAATTCATTATTTGTAATAGATTGATAATAAATTAATATATTATATGTACATATCAATGTTTTAATTTATGTGAAGAAATGTACCAACTTTCTTCTCGATTTTTGTATGATTTCCATTTTATAACAGTGTGTGTGTGCTTCGTTCACAAGTGTACGTTATACGTTTGTTTTATCATATCTGTTTTTTTTATAAGAAAACCGCAAGGCTTGAAGAAGATAGACATTTCGTGTACATACACTTTTTTAGTAGGGATTTTCCATTTCCATTCAAAATGATTCATTATGTACCTGTATGATGTAATAAAAATCATTTCCCATACATTTTTGAAATCAACATTTGTATTTTATTTTGGAATCTATCTTTTATTTTTGTTTATGTGTACATATTTAGAAAATTTGTATGTTAAAATACATTACATACAAATACATTACATACATATAATATTACATAATATATTACATACATATTGCATTGCTTAAACGTGCATACATCTATGTAGCCATATACATTTATGTGACCTTGGAAAAATAAATATTTCTGGTTTTTAATTTTTATTTCTATTTTTACGAATTTATTAATGATGATGAGATTGGTTCCCAAAATTAAATTTTGTAGAAAAGATTTTTTTGTCATGAACGTTATCTAAAAATACGTTTTACGTTATTTTTAAAATTACTAATTTGAAATACAAAAGATTAATATACCATTTGAAAGTAGACATATCACCAATGTGAATAAACATCGATAAATTAAAGTAACATTCATGACAAAAAAAACTCGTTTTTTTTAAAAATAAAAGTCCAACATAATTTAAAAAAATACATTTTCATAAATTTCTGTATTGTGATCAAATACTTAACTTATACCCGTTAAAAATTATCTGGAAAATGCTAAGGGGACAAGAAAAATGCTTGGGGACAAAAACATGTGAGATTTAAATGCAAATGCCCCACCTACATTTGTATATAAACTTGGATATACAGAATCGTGATAATAACGAAAGTCTAGTTATAAGGAACTTATATAAAATCCCAAACTTCGAGAAATATGTACATACAAATGTAGGTAAATTGATCTCTTGATATAACGTTTCTTCCTTATATAACGAACAAAATTTTTAGTGCATTGAGGTTCGTTATAAAAAAGTTCGATGTATTTATCGAAGTTTGGGATTTTATATAAGTTCCTTATAACAAGGCTTTCGTTATATCCCGATTTTTTATATCCAAGTTTGACTGTATATATGGCCAATTAGGGTGTATGTATGGCCACCTAGGATGATGAAGAAAATTATGAAGAAATTTGAAATGTGCGTTGGAAATGAGATTCTAAAGTAATTCTTAGATGAAATTCTGGAATATGGCCAATTAGAATGGAACTTACCTATTTTCAAACGGATTTTAGTGGAATTTGACATATGCGATAGAAATGGGGACTATAAAATTTTTTGGATAAAGTTCTAGAATATGACCAAGTAGGAACTTGGCTATTTCTTAACAAATTATAATTAAATTTGACATTTTCGGTGAAAATAAAATTCTAAAATGATTTTTAGATGGAATCCTGTAATATTATTAAGAATATATCTTACCTACCGACCAAACGGCTCAATGGTTAAAGCTGCGGCGTTTGGATCGGGAGGTACCGGGTTCGAATCCCGATAGGGGCGGGATGCAAAAGGGATTTTTCATCATCTGATTACGATCGGTGATGACGATGAACGCGCCCCTGTTGATAGTGCAGAATCCATATGGGCCGACCCATCTTTCATGTCAGTACTATAGGCTGGCATGAAGCAATGCAATGTGCAGGTGGTTTATACAAAACGGGTCTACAGCCGTACGTCCTCGACTTGGCTGCTACTGCGTAAAGTAGGACGGTAAAAGTTAACTGCGAAAGAGTTGGGAGTGCCTCGAGCCCCAGAAAAGATTGCATAGAATAAAACGAAAAAACAAAAAGAAAAAAAATATAACAGCTGTTTGTAACCGATTTTGATGAATTTTGACGTTTCCCTTGACCAAACAATTATTTTTGGATGAGATTATGGAAATTTGTCAATATGGCTTCTATGATGTTGTCTGTTGAGGTTTCTGTCAAACATGCAGCTGTTGAAGAATTGCTGTAGAAATATAATTTTAGAATCTCATTTCCATCGCAAATCTCAAATGTCATCATAATCGGTTAAGCAATAGCCAAGCTCCTTCCTATTTGGCCATATTACAGAATTTCGTCTATGTGCCTTAATGCAGCTTATTGAGCAGTTTTGGAATTGGATTTTGCATTCCCGGAAATATTCACAACATTCCCAGGAAACGGGAATAATTTTAATTTCTTAAATTCCCGGGAATTCCCGGGACGCAAGTTCTACTTTTTAGGTTCACCATAATCGGTTGAGAAATAGGCAAGTTCCATCATACTCCATCCCATTTCCATTCCACTACATTTATAATTTAATTTTATATTTTATTTAATAATTTAAATAGTTTTTAATTTTTTTATTGTTTTATTATTTTATGTGTTTTATTTCCAAAATACTACTTAGTTTCGAGCTTCGCTCTTTGTCAATTTTTTGCAAACTACTAAAAATTCTTTTTGTTGTTTGTTGTGTTTTTTAGCTTTTCCCGGTTGTTGTTCTAATTCATTTTTGTTACCCTGTCGTACAATCTATTTGTTTTTGTATTTAGTTTTTCCAACTCTTCGTACCGGTCCATTATATTTCCCTTTTGCAGCCTGTGTAATATGATTAAATTGGTGTGAATATCAGTGTATGAGTGTTTCTCGTCCGTTAAGTGTTGTGCATCATTAGATTTAAAAATATCGTTTGGCATTTAAATTGTAGATCATATTTTCCGGGTATCCATTATTGTTGGCGATATATTGTATCGTATTGTATTCATTTTCATATTCACTGGCAGTCATCGGGATATGGTTGAGACGATGAAGCATATTACGATAAGCTGCGATTGTATGTTGAAACGGGTGATGTGGTGTTGGTGTTGTGAATAGTGTGATCCATTTGAGTTTCTTTTCTGTATATTTTGAATGCGTGTCTATAGTCTATGTTTTGGATGGTTAAATCTAAAAAATTTAACGATTTCTCTGACTCTACTTCCAGCGTGAATTTTATGTTTGTGTGAATGTTGTTAATATATCGGTGTAAATGATCCAATTGCCTGACGAAACCTCTGAATAGCATTAAGATATCATCAACATATCTGTGCCAGTAAATTATATTATTAAGAAGTTTGTTCTTCGTTTTAAACACGATATTCCTTCTCAATGTGATTTAAGTATATATCACCTAAAGTGCCTGAAAAAGGGCTTCCCAATGGCAAACCTTCTGGCTGTAAATAATATTCACTGTCATGTTCGAAGTAATTTTGTTTTGTGATGACATTTAATAAATTAGTAACCTCATCTACGGTTTTCGTTCCAACATTGCTGTTTCGTAATAAATTTGATGTTATTTGTACCGCTTCATAAACTGGAATATTCGAGTACATGCTTACGACATCAAATGAAACAAGTTTATCCACTACATTTATCAAATTTCATCATAATCGGTTGAGAAATATACAAGTTGTATCATACTTGGCCATATTCCAAAAATTCATCTAACAATCATTTTAGAATTTCATTTCCAGTGTTCTTATCAAATTTCATCGTAATCGGTTGAAAAATAGGCAAGTTCCATCATACACGTCCAACGCACATGTCAAATTTCTTTATAATCGGTTAAAGAATAGCCAAGTTCTATCCTAATTGGCGATATTCCAGAACTTTACCAAAATTCATCCATTTCCAAGGCGGATGTCAAATTGTATTAACATCAGTGAAGAAATAGATAAGTTTCATCCTAATTAGACATACTAATAATTTGCTAAAGGTTCAATTTGAAATGTAAAAGGTTCAATTTGGAGTATAAAACCTGTATAAGACCAGTCTCATAAATTCTGTGGTCAAAAGGTAAAACAGCTTATTTCAAATTTCATAATTTTTCTAGAGAGTTAGAAAAAGTTGTATGCTATATTCATTTTTCATTTATGCCGACTACAGTTGCTACGGCTTGCGACCAAAGCCGTTTGCCACAAGGCATTATCATTTAAATCAAATTTAGTGACGTTAGATGAGAGATAGAAAACGCTGAATATTTAAAAATGTAAAACCGCTTAATTCGATTTAAGATGGTTTATCTTTTGAGCCCAGAATTATTATTCTAAATAAATTAAAAGCCCGAATCCTTAAAAAACACCTCTTTAAAAAAAATCAATTTTACTCAAAAATACAAGGAAAATTATTAAATTGATTATGTACCTAACTGCAAACAGAAACCGTCCCTCTAGATTGGCCATCAAAATTAAAGATCCTTTATTGTTTTAAAAACAAAAGTAAGAAAGTTACTTCTCGACGTCCCTTGGTTTTTGAGAGCCAATCTCATCATCATTAATAAATTCGTAAAAATAGAAATAAAAATTAAAAACCAGAAATATTTATTTTTCCAAGGTCACATAAATGTATATGGCTAGATGTATGGACGTTTAAGCAATGCTAAAATACATACAAATTTTCTAAATATGTACACATAAACAAAAATAAAAGATAGATTCCAAAATAAAATACAAATGTTGATTTCAAAAATGTATGGGAAATGATTTTTGTTACATCATACAGGTACATAATGAATCATTTTGAATGGAAATGGAAAATCCCTACTAAAAAAGTGTATGTACACGAAATGTCTATCTTCTTCAAGCCTTGCGGTTTTCTTATAAAAAAAACAGATATGGTAAAACAAACGTACACTTGTGAACGAAGCACACACACACTGTTATAAAATGGAAATCATACAAAAATCGAGAAGAAAGTTGGTACATTTCTTCACATAAATTAAAACATTGATATGTACATATAATATATTAATTTATTATCAATCTATTACAAATAATGAATTTACCTTTTGTTTGGATAATAATTATTTTTTAAATAAACTTGTTGAAATGGTTTTGTGATTGTCTAAATTAAAATATTATTGTATTAAATACCCCGAAATTTATGAAAACGTTAAATGTACCAACAGCAACAATTAACAAATATAAAATTGTTCTTGTATTTTAAAAAAAAATGTTTGAAATGGTTATATACATGAAAACATGAGATAAAGTAGAACAAATGTATTTTATTTATGTATTTAAAAAATACGATCATACGACCGCAAGCACGATTGCATTTTAATTGTGTGAAAGTAGAACGAGAAAACATTATAAAGTAAACGATATAAACCTCTCGTTCTCGGGTGTTACTTCTGGCTACAGTACGAAAATTGTAAATAATATAATTCATATACATTTGAGTAGTATGAACTTTACTCTTCTGTATATATTTCTCTGTGGTTTTACGATAAAAAAATATAGTTTTTTTATAGTGAAAACTTTTTCCCTAATAAAAATGAACATTTATATAGCGCGCACACAAACGTGGGCAGACGGAAATCCTGCAATAAGCATAAAGCGACAAACTTCAGAACGGCATATAAGGAATTTCGACAATGAGGTTGAGATGAAATTTAAAATGATTTTTATCTTCATAGAATTTTCATTCACTTAATAAAATAAAATAAACAAAATATGCCGTTTTGAAACATGCAGTACATAGTGTACTATATTATATCGTATTAGATTGTTGAAGGGTACCATAAACCTCGGCGTACCATATGCCGCGCTGAAACACGTTGTTTTGTCATATTCCGTAATAAAATATGCCATAATGACCCATAAAAATAACAAATGAAATTAATTTTTGTTGTAAATTCTATTATTATTATAGATTCATACAATATGGAAATTTTAAAAGCGCTTAGCGCACTTATTCCACCATCAGTGGGAAGTAAAAGTAAAGCTGGTAATAAGAAGATGAGAAAGTTTTCAATGAAAGACAGCGAGAAATCCTTTCTGATGTCCACTGAAACAATAGCTGAGATGCACATAGAAATCGACAAACTTCAAAAATGTTGTCAAAACGAACGTAGCAAATTACAGCCATTAATAATATCAGTCGGTAAAAAATTCGAAGCGGTTCAATTTATGGTATTTGTGGATGGATATAAATACATATGCGGTAGCTTACTAGAAGCAGTCGATCCCAGTTTTAAAATGCACCAACTGTTCAAGTTGGAGTATCCAGAGCCCTGCTATAACGTATGATTTTTTATTCAGATGTATTTTTATAATATTAAGACGGTGCACGACAAAATAGGTCAGTAATGTGTTTGATTTTTGATTTGGAAAATCGACCTTAATTATGAAATGTTCCTTAAATTCAATTTATTTTTATTTTTATTACGAATTAATATTGTATTATTAACTTTAATTTCATTTTGTTTAAATTTATTAATTTAATTTATTTCTATTCTTACACGAAGTACATTATTCAGAAAGACTGAAATATTACTTAATTAATTCATTTAATTTGAGTATGAATTAATATTTTATTATTTTAATTGATCTAGATGCACTTATTTATTTTTAAAACAAATATTATATGCTATTATAATAAATAATTAATGAAAAATAAATAAAATTCTATAAACTGAAATTATTTTATTATTTTATTCAAAGATTATATTCAAAATTTGCTATTTAGATTCATAATTTTACGTTGTAAGATACTCCAATTTAACAAGATCGCTATGCCATTTTAAGATCCGAGCTAACCAAATTTCAGTGTCCAGCGAAGTAATTCTAACAAAATAGCTAACTAAATTTGACAATACCCCTAAGTTAATTTAATATTGGGGCTATGATAATTTGAGAAACCGGCAATGTTGTACTAACAGCGAAGCTTTAATAATTTTACAATAATGGTATGTTATTTTCAAAACTGCACTATTTAAAGTAAGCAATGCTGCTTTGTTAAATCAACAGTAGTGTTTTGCTATTTGTACAAAAAACTAAGTAAAACATTCGCTACGTGCTTTGACATATTTACATAAATTTTGTCTCAATTTACTAATCAGTTATGCGAATTTCACAAATATTTTATAAATAATTTTTAAGCTGATGTTACATTGCAATTAGTTAAATTTACAATTTTATTTTTTCGTTATTTACATAGCGCTAACTACATAGGCTGTGTTTTAACCCAATTTCCTTGTAAATTTAACTTATTTTTTTTTGTTAATAGCAGCAAGCTTTTTTTTCAGTGTAGCTGTCACAACAAAAATCTATCGTTTAGCCTTAAGGCCCGATTGTATGAACACGGATAGATTAAAAAAAATCCGGCGATACAGATTAATCTTCAACCGACGATTTTTTTTTTCGTCGATTGTATAAACACGGATAAAAAAAATTCCATCCTCTGTTTATTGCAGTTTATTTTGGAGTGTCAACTTTTGACGTTTCAAATTTAATTTGTTGTTTATTTACATTCTTATGTGTGTACTTATTGTACAAGAAAGTATTTTTTTATGTTTTTCTACAATAGAAAAAAAAATTCGAGTTGGGCATTTGAAATTTTACGTTTTTTCGATTCCATTCCGATTTTTTTTTTCAATAAACGCAACAACAATCAAAATGTTCCGCCGCGCCGAACCAAACAAATAAAATTAAAATTATGTCAAAAAAAATAAACAACATTTTCTATCCTCTGTTTTAGACAACAAAAAGAGAAGATAAAAACAGTGGATAGAAAAGAATCCTTGGATTAATTTTCGTATTTATCGTCGTTCATACAATCCAAGCGACGATTAATCCGCCGATTAATCTTCTATCCGCGTTCATACAATCGGGCCTAAATGTCCTCTATTATTATTATTATTATTACTTGAGGGCCATGTGGGGGCTCAAGCCACCCCGCACTGCGACCTAAAAGATCTTTTGTGCATTAAGCCCTACTTAATTATCCGTCCAGTCAATATTCAAGCTCTTAATGAACCTGATAATACTGCCTAACGGTACGTGATACATACTATCTGGGCTCATTGCTCTCCCTCCTAGATGTTTTAATTATCCGTCCAGACAATATTCAGGCCCTTAAAGAACCTGATAATACTGCCGACCGGTGTGTGATACATACTATCTGGGCTCATTGCTGTCCCTCCTAGATGTAATAACATTTACTTCTGCTAGAAGAGCGGTAGCATTGGGACTCAAGGACATCGAGAGGGCCGACCCACTCGCGTATATTCCTATCCATGCCTCGTCTACCGTTTTGATTTTACTCTTGCGAGTTGCTGGGACATACTAGCTGGGCTCATTGCTCTCCCTCCTAGATGTTTACTGTTGGAAGTACTTCTACACGCGATACATATTATCTGGGCTCATTGCTCTCCCTCCTAAATGTTTACTGTAGGAAGTACTTCTACACGCGTTACATACTATCTGGGCTCATTGCTCTCCCTCCTAGATGTAATAACATTTACTTCTGCTAGAAAAGCGGTAGCATTGGGACTCAAGGACTTTGAGAGGGCAAACCCACTCCCGTGTATTCCTTCCCGTGCCTCGTCTACCGTTTTGATTTAACTCTTGCGAGTTGCTGGGAATAAAAAGTCGCCTGTGGTCACCTAGGTTTACTACAGGAAGGCTAAATAAAACTGGAGGGTGCCTGGTATCCAGAGTCCGCATATATAGGCTGATTAACCTATCAGCCATTCATCCATCGGCATATGCTGTTCCACCTTAGATTAGGGATTTTTTGTCAAGGTTTTCTCCTTTAGCGTCGTACTTTAGCCTGTCACCAAAGGCCACATTCAGCCTAATGGTTACAGTTACCGGTGGTTGCCACGAGGAGGCAGTACGTACACCTGCGCCTATTGGAAGTTTACGGAGCCCCTTCCAATAGACGCCATAAATGTCCTCTAAATTCATTTATTGTTTTATTTGTAAAATTGGATAACCGGAACTAGAGTTATGCAGTTATTTAACCCATTTTTTAGATAACCCATTTTTTGTATGAAAATTTTCCTTCATTTCGTTGCTCTTGTCTTGACATTACATTCACTTTGGTTCAACCAAATCTTTTATTGTGTTTTGATAAAATCATCCTCTGGAAATGCTTCAATTGGCGACAAATTTTGGAATCAGGCTGCAACCCTTCTATTCTAGACCCAGAAGTTAACATAAACTACTTATTTCTAAAACCTATCTTTGTACAAAACGGAAAAATATAAATAACAAAAAAGATGTCTGGAAGGACGGATCATACCATCTCTTAATCGATGTTTGGAGTCCTGGTAACCATTAAACGTCGTTATAGTGGGAAAAGCAAAAAAAAATATGTTAATAAAATTAAAAACTTGAACTCTTCGTTCAGTGGATTGATACAATAATCTAAAATAATTTTTTTTTTAAATAATTTGTCATTCTTATATCCTCTTCCTATAAAAAACAATCCGTTTCAAAATAAACCGAAAAAAAAATCTCAACTCCACCAGCTAAAGTTGTGTTAAGAGATTATAATTGACATTGTTGAACAGCATAAAAATATTCTTGTTTTAGACAATTTATGTTGTAAAATATGCTAAAACATGGAAACTGAAAATTAATTAATCAAGTCAATGTGGAGGGAAACATACAGAAGGAACACAATGAATGTCCAAATAAAATATAAATATTTTTATCATAAATCATAATTTTCATTTAACACATACCATTTTAGTTTTGTTTTTAGTTAAAGCCATTAACCTTTTTAGGAAATCATAACGAATTTTGGTAAATATGTAGTATTTAGATAACTACATAAGCTCGATATACATACACAACACACAGTTTAGTATAAATTTATTGTAGCTCGAGTCTAATGTAAATAGTTTTTATATCCTCACATTATAATGATAATGAAGATCATAATCATAATAAAACTATAATTGCATATCACGCACACCGTATTAATAAAAAAATAACTTCTGAATGGGTTTGGTCTCCAATTTTCTGTAATTACTTTGCCTTCAGCCTTCACCATATTTTT
The DNA here is from genome assembly GCA_963556165.1 of Tipula helvola. NCBI lineage: Eukaryota > Metazoa > Arthropoda > Insecta > Diptera > Tipulidae > Tipula > Tipula helvola. The sequence continues at coordinate 205,018,183 of OY744481.1, read as the reverse complement.
ATTTTATACAGTTATACACATTTTACACAGCACTCAATTAACACTTCACATAATATTATCTTCTTGATTTTATGACTCTGGTCGCAACCCTAAATAATTTCTCTAATAACTTTTAACTATGTACCGAGTATAAATCTGAAACGAGTAGGTAAGGTACCTTTAAATAAGATTCAAATTGGTTCTAATGAGTTTTCTCTTTGATTCTAATGGATTTTAATAATGAACAAGCCACGGAGTAGTATCAGACTCAGTACGAGTTTGTAAGATATAATAAATTCAATTAATAAAAGTAGTTTGATGTTAAACTTTGAAGTTGAAAGCAACAAAAACAAAAAATGTTCTAATGAAATAAGAGGGTGGAAATACGTTCGTACACAATCTAGAGAACACCTACCTAAATTTCTAATGCTTATGTAATGCAATTACAGAATTATTTTAATTTCAATTACGTGTTGTTCTTATGATTATTACGATGGGATGATATCAGATGTGTGATGTGTAGTTTTACCTTTTTAAAAGCATGTATGAAACATTAATTTTGGAAAACTATTATATAGTTTTGCACCCCCATAAGAGGAACCATTTGTTTTGTAAATCTCTCAGGTTTATTTGGCATGAATTACAAATTATTAGGGGAGGAAACGGGTAGTTTTGTATTGTAGACAAACGTGCCGTATTCAATTTAACGTACCTACATACTCGTATATGTGAACTATATTATATGGTAAACAGTTATTTATGAATCACTTTCAATTTACATACTAATATGGTCGGAATAATATGAAGGGTTGATTAGGATTTTAATTAAAATTTGAAGTAGAGTAGTATTTTAAATTATATTTACATTTTTTCAAGGGTTTAAATACACAACGGACGATGAATGAAACTTGGTCAGTCATATCAAGCATATGGTCTTCCATAGATATGATTTTTCCAGTTTACTTAAATTTAGGCTAAGTTTGAGGTGGAGTTAGTAAATGAAGCAGTCTTTTTTGCCATATTTGTCGAGTAATATCATTCTATGAGTAGACAGATAAAAATGTTTGTAACATGTCATCCAATTTAAGTTTACATTACTTTATGATACAAGCCTTGCTTCGAAATCTGCTGAAATTTTATACGAATTGAAAGCGAAATTTAGATGAAACCATTGTATTGTAACGAATAAAATTAAATTAATAACTAGATTAAAAAAGCGATTTCGATACAAGGTTTGAATCATACAAAATTGTGTCGCAATCGTTTTAATTCAATGGTAAACAATCGTTTAAAATTAAGGTATAATTGCATGAAATAATTTACTTGTGTGTATCGTAAATGGAAATAATTGAAAATAAAAATGTTAATATTTTTAAAAAAGAAAATTGTATTTCTTTCTATTATATGTATTATACATATTTAGATCACATATTTGAAGTACCAATAACTTCTAAAGGTCGATCAGTAACACCTAGAAAATCTTCGACGAAGCCATTTTTCAATTCGATGATATTTGAATCGTATAATAATATTTTTAGTGTCTGGTTGTAATTTAACCTAAATTATTTTCTGTCTTTATACAAAGCGGGGATGGGAAAACAAAGTTATTTTTAAAATAAATACAAAACATTTCATTTTTTGGATTTAAATCAACTTTTTGTATTAAAGTACTAAATGATTTAGAATAGATCATCGTTTTGCCGAATATTTTTAATTTGAATTTTTTTTAAACAAGGTGTACCAATCATTGCTTCGGCTCCAAGATGTGGGTTAAGTCCATGTCATCCAATAAAGGCCAATCCACTTAAATAACGGAATAACGAATTAAATTTGATGTTAAACTAAAAAATGATTTAAATCGTTGATCTAAAAAATAAATACCATAAGCTCTTCATCGCTGGGTTTGCTTATTCAACGACGTGCTGAAACTTTTCCGCTACTTGTCGCCAACAGTACTAATATCCGCATGAAGTTGTTATATTTGAATTTTTGTTAGGCTATGTCCGAAACCTATGATAAATATTTTTTAGTACAAATTTTTGACATTTATTTTAAAAATATTCCCCCTTCCCAATTTTTTATTATGCTGTCCGGTATATTTCCCCGCCTCACATGTTTGTTGCTCCATTTTAATTACAGTAATTTACTAAAATGGAAAGTTGTTTGGGTAAAAAACGTCCTCGATGGTACATATTGAGGAGGCATGACTACGCCAATTAAGTAAAATCAGCAAGTTCTATCAATTACAGCTAGTAAATCACATAATGATTTTATTCTGCAGCTGTCACAAATTATCATAGGATTTGACTGTGCCAATTTGAGTGTGTGCGGTTTTTCAAATAAATATCAACAATTGGTACTAACAAATATTTATCACAGGTTTCGGACACAGTCTAAGTAAAAAATCATCCGTAAAAGTATTCTCAACTTAAAGGGTACACATGACCTTATAAAACGGAAAAGGAATAGTTCGGGTAATGGTTCCTGAAAATGATTATATTTATGGTGGACGACATTTAAGCAACATTTCCTTAGGGTAGTATAAATTTGGGTGTCGCTTGGGAACTTGATCATAGAACGAAATCTCGCCCCTCCCACCGCCCAACCACCGATGGAAGCCACATATATACACAAACACATACATACAGAAAAAAAGTAAAAACTTATAGCCGGACTTAACCCGTAAAGTGCGTCGTGGAAAAAGTTGTATGAAAAGAGTGGTGCATTTCAGCGGATCGCAATTTTATATTAATTATTTTTTATTCAATTAGAACGATGCTAAAAGTTTCGATTAGAAAGATACCAAAAATTTCAGAAAAACATTAAACGGAGTGGGGATAATTTAATTTTTTGGAAAGTAGAGCGGTCCCAGGGACAGCACAATGCTCTTTACGGGTTAACGCCCGAGGAACAACAAAGCAGATAACAATCATGTAGTTTAAAAATTGTGTTGTCTTATTTACTAACTATCAACTGCCATGGTGTCTAGAACCGGGTTGATTCTCTAAAAAAAAATACTAGTATACGGTGGACCCGGCGTATTCCGGGAAACTTGCCTTAGGGTTGGTCGTACACACTAATTCAATCAATCAATCAAAATTCTAATATAAAGGATAGTACAGTAACTGGTAAAATTACGTTGTTATTTCATCCATCGCGTCCATCCCACATCTAATGCCAACTCTACCCTACCCGACAAACAAATAAGATCATCAAAAATTTTTTTTCATAATTATAAACATTTCGTACCGCCATTATGGGGCCTACTACTTGCCCAATTATTTAACTCTCCGCGGTCACACAGGGACGAGTTCGTCCCAACCGAAATTTCACTTGGGAATTCCCGACAAACGGAAAAGGGGCAGGGCCTGGCTCCCCTCCCTAAAAAAACTTAGTACAGGTAAGGCCCTGCACGCGTTAGCGATACAAAGTGGTCGACCGGACTAAAACGTCCTAGTGCGACTGGCGTGTAAGTTTAAGTGAAAATTCAAGAGGAGTGATTTTTTTGTGAAAACCTGCTAAAATTCTACCTAGAAAGCCTGCTGGTTTTGCTGATACGCAGATACACATAATATAATTTTTAGGTGTGTCACTACGAAAAGCCAGATACAAAAAATTATATTTAGTCGTTTATCATTCACACTACTCAATATGTACGTCACACACACTACTAGCGCCGATTGATATTTGAGCATTTTCAGTCCTATTCCTAAACATGTTTTTTTGTTTCTCGTAACGACATATGTACATATTTTTGCAATGAAAACAGTGGCGTAACTGTACGTGGACTTTTTCGACTCAGTGCGACTGCGGAGGGTTAAGGATTCAGACGAATGCTATGTCTTGGAATCGCCTTTCATTTTAATACTTCAACCTAAAGTAAATCCAAGATATGTGTAAAAGCATTTGGATCAAATTTTAACTCGTTTTCTATTTAAATCAATCACAAATATGTTTTGTGAATGCTTCCTCTGGGGAGACAATTAAGCTTTAAACAATCTTTTGAGCTTTACTGGATAAAGTCTCTGTTTTCTTTCATCTTGGAATAGTTTTTTGTTTGGTAGTTTATATTCAATGGTCTTTTATCTTAACATCTCCTGCTATGAAACAACAGAAGATAATTGCTCATTTTCTTCTGGGAGAAAGTTTAAAGTGATCACCAAAAAAGTATGATTATTATTCCGTCGATCGCCTACGACCTAGCTAAATTGAGATTTTATAAATTAGCCACATAAATAACTATTACTATTCGAACAGTACCGTAAAACCGCTGTCAGAAGATGAACAAAATTTATCACACACCACCTTATTGGTTTTACTTCAATTATAATAAAAACATTATATAAAATATATAACATTTTTATAAGTATAAACCTATTTACTTAAAAAACTTGTTAAAAAACAGTTAATAATTGTTTCCCTTTCCATCTTTCTGTGTCTTTTAATTCTGTCTCCTATATATATATATATATATATATATATAGAGATATAGATATATATTTATAGAGTCCATGAAATCCACAATATGTGGAAACGGCAACGTCGCAGGACCCAAAAATCATTCCTCATTTAGGTGGAATTCATGGCGCCTGCACACGAATTTACGACGGTCGCTTGATTTTTTTCATTAGTGGCAAGAACTACCCGATTAACTAAAATGTTGTTTGGGACAGTTTCTTCCAAGGGCAACTGGTTTGCTCGAACTATCCTGTTTAGATTATATGTTTCGTTTGTGAGACGTCGAACACTCAATAAACTGTGACCACAATCTTTGCCTGTTCAGACATTTTTAATAATGTAGCCAATGGCCTAACTCAAAATCAAAAGGAAGGAAAGTTGACACTGCAAATAATTATCCTCTTCATTTATCGCCGAAATAGACCTGTCTTTGGGCGATAATGGGCCGAGGAAAAAAATAATTTAAAAATGTAAAAACTAAGTAACAACATAAAGAAACAAATATATTTTTTCGATGGTAACAATTACTAAATAAAACTTTTATGGAATGGTGAGCGTGAAGTTTATAACAATTAACAAAATATTTGGATGTGTTAATAAAAATGAAACACTATACATAAAAACCTCACAACAGCTTAAGTCAAACTTCTTATATAAAATAACTTTGTTTAGTGGATGTCCCCCTGAAATTAATTAGGTTTTGTGTGTGTATGTTTAGTAGATGGTTTGTAGTGGTCATCATATTAGCGCGACCCTCAACAGAACAGTTACCGATTTTAAAGTAAACCCGTACACTAAAATTTTTTTTGGTGGAATTCAATGACATCGTAGAGATCTCTTCCTGAAAGTGAATACACGGTCTTGCGTATGTATGTATAGTAGGGCGACCCATTGTACTTTTTATATTTTTTCAATCGGGCTAAGAGCTCAAAGTATTCGTTTCTATTAGAAATGACCTCATGCTAATTTTCAGGTCGATTGGACCACGTTTAGATGTCGCTCAAATTCGTTTTCCGCAAAAAAAACACTAAAACGACCTTAATTGAAATGTAATCCCCTCTTTTCCTTCAATTCCGTCAAATAATGACAGTGTAATGTATTCTAAGTATTTTTGCGTATGCCCGATCCACTAAAATCATAAAAAAGAGGTTTTGTATGCTAATAGATTGATTTTTGAGCTGTTTCTTTAAAAAAAATTAGAAATCAAGAGTTTCAGAAATTTTTTAAAATAGTATCTATTCTTTTTTTCTAAATTTCACTATTTATTATTTTAGACCAAAGAAAAACGAAAAAAGGGATATTCCACGTCATCATAACTAAAAAATTAACAATTTTATAGCCTTAAAACGATCAAAAGGTCGTTTTGACCTGCATCTATAATAAAACATCTGTTTTATTGTAATGTACGTGTACTTATTTAGTGTATTTTTGTGGAGGTAAGTAAAGTGCAATTAAGTACTTGTACTCCTATTTTATGTGTAAACATAATTTTATGATATTGCTTTTCGCATGACTTATGATGACTACCAATTTGTTGCTAGGGATAAAATTCTCTATATAAATAAGTTCACTTTAGTTTAAAAAACAATGATTATTGTTTTAAAAGTTGGACCAGCAACATCTTTATTCAAATAATAAAATAATTCCTACAAAATATTAATTGTTTTTACTGCGTGATTTTTAAATTTGAAAATTTCATAAATTTTTAAAGAAGTTTCTACAAGTACAAACCGTATGTTGGCTGATTGGTAAGTATTATTAAGCATTTAGTATTATAAATCCTATATCTAATATTTTCCGCTAATATAACTAAATTTCGTAGGTGAATCTTTAGAAAATCTACCGAATGATAACCTTCCAACGAATCGATATGTAATTAGTGATTCCTCCACAAGCTGACATATGCGAATTTAAATGTGCAAGCTAGCATTGATGCGGATGAGCTAGCTGCTATTTGGCAGAAGTTTGGGATTCCTCATCAGGAGAAGAGGAATATTACTAGAAAAATCATTAAATTACATGATACATATCGGCATCTTAAAAAAAATATTAATACGAAAAGTGAAACTGAAACAAATAAAAGAGAAATTTTCTTACATGATGGATGGAAACTCTTTGACATTGCACATGGTCTTAATATTCAAAAAATAGCGGATCCGTCAAAGTTGCGGTTTCTTGAGCATCAAAGAAATATTAATGTTTTTAATGTTCGTTCGCTAAGATCAATTGATGAGAGCAATGTCACATTGGCGACTAGTAATCCACAACCTTCAACAAGTAGAGCTCAAGAAACAGATATAAACTTAATCATTTCGGATACAAGCTCATTTACTCTTTCTTCGAGTGGCAGTGAATATCAGGTACCAGTTGAAAAGAAACTAAAGCAAACAAATTATGCCGCTTCATCTCTGTCATCGCTACATATGAAGAACGTCATTGATAAGAATGTAGTAGGTGCGCTGGATTGATCGAAAATAAGCTATTCAGGAGCTGCTCTTGTAATCGCAACCACGGCAAATGCATTAGGGCATGATTTGAATTCAATTGCAGTTTCCAAAGAGACCATACTGTAGCGTGCCAAAATTAAAAAAAAATTAGACGAAAGTTAAAGAAATAAACTTTATAAATATTGATTTATTAACCAAAAAAAATTAATGAATAATTAAACAATTTAACGTAATTAAAAAAAAAATCATGAATAGAACTAGAAATTAATGTAATTAACTTAAAATGAAAAGCAAAAAAAAATATTTAAAAATAAATAAGAAAATGTATAATTTAATGTATAAACTAATACAAAAATCATACTAAAACTAATTATTAAACAATTATAATCTTTTTCTTATTTGAAGCAAATTAAATTAATTGGTGTTTTTCTGTCATCCGATGAACTTCCGCCAAGGCCATACTATGAAAAAAAAAATAAAGAAATAAAACAAAAAAAAAACAATTAGTAATCATAAATATAGACCAACTAAAACAACACACACCTCGGAAAATCCGTTGTAAATTTCATTTGTAGATATCCATGTTCAAAATGCAATAAGTTAGGTTGGGCGCCAGATATCTCGCACGCTTTCCTGATCAAGCTCAGCCCGAAATCCACTCCAGCGTGAGTTCACACAAAAAAAATTAACAGATCCTTCCCGAGATCAAATATTTTATCCTAATCTATATAATATTTTTTTTTTTTTTTTTTTAAATGTCAATATATATTTAATAAAATCAGTCGATCAAATAAATAAAAATTAAGGTTTTAAATTACTGATTCAACAAAACCCGAATGCACCATACATTAATTCAATAAAACTTCAACTCACCATAAATTCCGGAAACATCTATCAGTGTAAAAAAATCCATTTGGTTTTCGATTTCCAATCGACTAGGGCTTACCGCAATAATCGAAAGATGATTTATGGCCGTTATTTCTCGGTTTTCTTATGTTTTTCTATTTTTTTTATTATTTTTAATATTATCGGAAATCCACAACCGCTTAATAATTTATCCAATTGTCACTGTGTAATTACCATTTAGTAATTATTCCTCTTTTTTTTCACAAAAAAAAAATATTTAATTAAGTTGAGTTAGTTTTTTTTTTGTTTTTATAAATAAAAAATATAGATTCAAAGTTTCTATAACTATTAATACTAAATCATTAAACTTTGATTACACTACTAATTTTAATGCCACGCACTTCTTTATCATGTTTTTATTTTTCTTTTTTTTATAAATTAATTCTTATTTCGATTAACACAAAAAAAAATAATTGGATATCCAAAACACATCAAAAAAAAAAAAAATAAATTCTTCTATCACGAAATGCAAGTTAATTTTTCAAATTAACTTATTCGGCATCCACTTCAATAAAAAAAAACTCTATCTCCAAATTAACCACTCGGCCATGTCTCAACAAAAACAAAAATCAACTCTCTTTTTTTCTTGTTTGTAAATGGCTCCGGTTTATATAGGCATTCCAATCAACATGCCGGATGTATCCATCCTCTTCTAAATTCATATCGTTCCGGCCATTCCATCAAAACATCCATTGAAACTTATCTTCATAAACTGTACTGGTACATTCAGTGCATATTTTTCGAAATAATTATTGAATCAAACAAAAAAATTAAGCTTTGCTTTCTGGTTGTAAACTCGGACTGAACTTGTTCCGACAAACGACATCTATTCAAATGGTAAACAAAATCCGAAACCAAATTCCAAACAAAACACCAATATCTACCATAAAATTTAAAACAAATCTTCGTGAATGAAATTAATTTTCATTCAAGCTAGTTATCTTTGGATAAGATACAAATCAAAAAAAAATAGACTTGTTTTATTATTTTTTTATGACATAGCAATCATAACAATGCTACAAGACTCGATATTCAATATCCAAACCGACAAAGCATTATGATTACCATTGCCCAAGTGATAATTGGAACCTTACAATACGTCGCAGTCGACAACGAGTCAGGAAGGAAATTAGTGATGAAATATTTAAATCTTTCAGTCCTGATTCTATTCTAACTGTACATTGGGATGGAAAAATGTTAGAATATATAACAGACAAAAAAATGGTTGGCCGATTGTGCGTCATAGTTTCTGGTTGTGGTAAAACCAAATTATTGGGAGTTCCAATGATTTCACAAGGAACAGGTAAAGAGCAGTGCGAGATGGTATTTAAAATGCTTGAAGGCTGGAATATTACCGATAATATTAGAGGAATGTGCTTCGATACAACTGCCAGCAACGTCGGTAGGCTAAGTGGAGCATGCAGTCTTCTTGAAAAAAGAATTGGCAGAAGTTTATTGTGGTTTGCTTGCAGACATCATATATATTAATTAATTGTATCTGCTGTTTTTAGTAACATGTTAAAGGAAATATCAAATGGGCCTGATATTCAGCTGTTTCAAAGATTTAAAAAGCAATGGAATTATTTTAATCATAACCAGATAAACGCTGGTTTAGCTGATTCAAGTGTCCAAGAAATCTTCAGTTCCCTAGAGGTGGAATGTTTTATTACCTTTATAAAAGATCAACTTGAAAAATTACATAATGAGCGAGATGATTATCAAGAATTTTTATCTTTATCACTTTTGTTTATGGGAAAACAACTTACATTTACAATTCGGTACCCAGGTGCCACCAGCAGAGCGCGATGGATGTCAAAAATTATTCACAGCCTAAAAATATACTTGTTTCGAAAACAGCTCAAACTCACTCGTACACGTTAAATTAAATTATTTTAAAATGATGTCTAACTGAATTAATTTCATTTTCTTTTTTCAGCATCTGAATCAAAAGGGCTGCGCGACTTCAACATTTTTATCATTAAAATTTATTTAAAAAAATGGTTTACATGCATGAACCCAACATCAGCGCCAAGAAATGATTTGAACTTACTGAAGGAGCTAGTAGCATACAAAAATATCAATCCAACGGTATCATTAGTTGCATTGAAAAGTTTTTCAAACCATTGATGGTATTTAAGTGATATTCTCATAGCTCTTTCATTTTTCGATGAGGATGTCGCCAGAAAAAAACGGCAATGGTTTGAAAATTAGAAGAAGAAAACGAATATAAAATTTTATATTTGAAGAAAGCTGTAGTACCTGAGAATGTGGAATATGCCAAAATAGTAGATTTTGTGTCCAGAAATACAAAGCAGTTTTCTGAACTTTTATTTGGAAGGATGCCAAGTTTTATTGAAAAACACCCTAATACATGGAAGGATGACTCGGAATATTTAAGAATGCAGGAAATTGTAAAAAAATTGCAAGTAGTAAATGACGTTGCAGAAAGAGGAATAGGGCTCATTAAAAATTACAACACATCAAGAGGAATACAAGCAGTATCTATTACAAGTTGTAGAAGATCACTATAACACAATTCCTTTTGTAACGAAAAAAAATATTAATGCTACTCTGCAACACAAAAACTAATAAAAAATAAAACAATTTAACAATCTTGTTAATTACGTATGAAATGTGTTTCTATGTGTCCTTCAATCTTTTAACCAAAACCCTCATCTTTACAAAGTATGGCTTTGTGACTAATTAGCAATGTATCTCAGAAACATTTTCAAACTGAACTGCCTTAATAGTAATAAATTTTGAAACACAGAAATATTTCTTTATCTATTTAAGCTTCTTTTTATTATTTTTTATTAATAAAATCAAAATTCTCTACGCACGAGTCATAACATCTTATGTCTTATGATTTTGCTAGTGACATAAGATGTTATGACTTGTGAGTAGAGAATTGTTTTGAAATAATGCCTTTTGGCCGTTTATAGGCTATAAAATTGTTAATTTTTTAGTTATGATGACGTGGAATATCTCTTCTTTTTCGTTTTTCTTTGCTCTAAAATAATAAATAGTGAAATTTATAAAAAAAGAATAGGTACTATTTTAAAAATTTGCTGAAACTCTTGATTTCTATATTTTTTGAAAGAAACAGCTCAAAAATCAATTTAATACTATGCCAAACCTCTTTTTTTATGATTTTAGTGGATCGGTCATACTCAAAAATACTTAGAAAACATTACACTGTCATTATTTGACGGAATTGAAGGAAAAGAGGGGATTAAATTTCACTAAAGTTCGTTTTAGTGTTTTTTTTTGCGGAAAACGAATTTGAGCGACATCTAAACGTGGTCCAATCGACCTGAAAATTAGCATGAGGTCATTTCTAATAGAAACGAATACTTTGAGCTCTTAGCCCGATTGAAAAAATAAAAAAAAGTTTTTTCCACTCAAAAATGGGTCGCCCTAAATAGTAGATGATTTGTAGTGGTCATCATATTTGAGGAGTATGTTCACCGTAAACTTCCACAAGCAAATGATTTGTTTCCAATGCACCTTTCTTCAACAAAAAATAATGAAGTAAAACTTCCCGCTAATATTGTTTTTTGGCACAAAATTCGACATTTTCAATTACATGAAAATAATTGTTGTTTACGCTTTGAACAAATGTCATTAGTAATTATTCAAGCTTGACATCTAACCCCCAAAAAACATGTATTGCCCGATTGAATAATATGCAAGCAGTGATATTAACGACACGTATCCAAAAAGGTCGGAAATTTATTTGTACACCCAATAAAAATATACCAATCTTTTAGGTACGCTTGTTTTGTAGCTTATAAAATTTTCCGTATAGTTTGTATCCCGTGGTCATCAATGAACACTACCTAGGACATAAGGCATTTTCGATTGGCGTAAATTAACTGAATTAGAATTGAATTACTATTTAGATAATTCAGTTGCTATTTAGATAATTGAGCTACTGAAGTGAAAGTGAATTGGGTGTTCGATTGGTTCCATAAACTTCAGATATATGTAAAAAAAAAAATCATTTAAAATTTGGTTTTTGTTAATTATAGTTTGAATAAATGTATTAAAAAATGTTAAGAGAATATACAATCTATCTATAATCATGTCGAATTTTACAGACTTATTTATTTAATTCAACAATTTTCAAACAAAATAAAATAAATGTCAAAAAATGCAACAAAAATCACCTAACTAAATTAACTACATGAGCAAAATACATATTCAAATAACTCAGTTGCTTAATTTTTAACTAAACCCAAGTATAACAAGACGAAACTAAAAATTGAGCTACCGTATTTTCCTTCGACTTTTGAGAAAATAATCGAAAGATAACTTCATTGTACTTATGATTAGTATTGGTGTGTATAATATACTATCGTGAATTTGGTTTGACATAGAATACTTTAGTAAAGTGTTTTCAGCTGTGTTGTAATGTAGTTAAAAGATTTACGTTTCTAATTCACATTTTCTTATAAATTCTCATTTTTTGTGTTATAAAAAAAATGGACACCCGATGTTGATGGCAATATAATTATGATTGTGTTTGATTTTAAATAAAAAACAATAAAGTTATATTGATTCAATTTACTTTGGACTTTATGTTTTCTGTCCATCTTCAAAGGAGGACTTCTACGCCATTTTCTTTGTCTATATACGTACTTATGTAATTAGGAAAATTCCAGCTTTATTTTAACTTATTAAATGTTTTTGGCTTTCTTAAATAAATACATTTTTTTAGATTTATTTACGAATATATATAGCTATGTACATAAAATAACAATATTTTAATAAAATTAATTTCAAATTGGAATTTTTCGTTTGTTTCATTATAAAAAAAAATTTCAGCCGTATTTCTAATTTGACATTTACACACACATGCTCAAAATTAGCCCCGCCTATTTTTATTCTTTATTCACAAATACATGCATACAATTTTTTTAGATTGAGTTTCGTCCAGTTTCGACTTATCGCGACAAGACTCATACGCTTTCTTAGCTTAAGTCGAAACTTAAACTTAGTTAAAGTCGAAACTAAGTTTAGTTTAAACTTCGAAATATAACGAAAAAGTCGAAAGCAAAAATACTTGGGAAGTGCAGAGTTGTGAATCAAACACTAAATTCACTTCACTTGATTCAGTTAATTCAGCTAACTGTTAATTCAAGCCAAACGAAAGTGCCTTAAGTAATTCCAAAAATTATTGATATTATTATTGACTAATATGCATGCTCGAGTTAGGGTTTAAATCCTAGGATTTTTAAAAGTTAATAATTTTTCACTACATAATAAAAAAGGTGAGGTTCTTTTGTCTATGGAATGAGTTGATTGGCTTAAATAAATGGATGTAAAATCTTATTATTTAAATCCACGCTGAACCATCAAGACTAAAAAATAGAGAAGAAAACTTGTGTTTGTTCAACCATATTTTAATACATTACATATGATAATTTGCTACCGATTTAATCAATCTATAAATCTGCCTGCAATTAACTATACAATCCCTTCGTTAGTACAAATCTAAATTATGTATACATATATAATAAAACCTAAGGCACAATTCAATTAAAGTAAAGTGCAGAAGCTGAAAAGAAGATCGCCAACACATGAAACAAAAAATTAATTTCACAAAAAAAGCAATCAAATGCAATCGAAATTCAATTTCGTATTCAAATTATTCCAATTAACAAACAATAAATTACCATTGTCGTTTTATTTAATCGCCCCATTTTCTTATGTCACAAAATTTATTCCAATTCTCTCGTTGTATACGTACTCCTTCAAAATATACTCGTAAATTATTTATATCTTTTGTTAATGTAAGACAGAAATTTTACATGATTTCTTCTTAAACGTATTTTTGTTGTAACTTTAAAATTTATTATTTTTATGGGTTTTTACTAGACTACGTCTTTCGATGTTGAAAAACAAAAACCGAACACATAACAAATGAATATCTAAAATAAAATTAATGAAATGCAATTTAAGAAACAACAACAGTTTTGTATTTAAAAAAAACCATGTTGCATTTTGTTGCACAAAACAAAAAAATCTTTAGACCTAAATGTTTTTATTTTTTTATTCGTCTTATGCCATTTTATTTTGTGTTTTATTGAACACAAGAAGAATATAAATGACACAAAAAAATCTAAATAAAAATAAGGAAAATTTAAAACATAAGAAAATATGTAAATTAAGATGACATCGAGACATTTGAATTGAATTGAATATAAAAGACGTTGGTACACAGAGAGGAAAAAAAAAATGTAAAACACAAAATTTATTGCAGTGAAAGAATTTTATATAAAAATTACTTAAGGAAAAATGAAAGAAGAGGAAAAATTCGTTATGTCGTGGCATAACAATAAAATTATTAAAAAAATAAGAAACGAAAACACCTCTTAAGATATTCATTGCATGTAGTTTTTTGACAAGAATCTCTATTTTTATTTTGCATACGTATTTAGAATGCTATATTTCACTTTAATGTTGCACTTAAAAATCATGTAAAGCTTTTAAGCTTGTGAGAAAATTTAGAGAGCGATGTGGAAATGATTATAGAAATAGCTTAATACTTAGTTGATACGTAGTGAACGGTACCCGAGTACGCGATAAAATATATTTTTTACTATCTATTTACGGGGCTTTTGGAATGGAATATCATGAGTTTGTAGAAAAGTCAATTTAGATAATTTAACCTTGGTTGGCTAATGTTAATCTATCAAGCCTTTGGTTATTATCTAATATAATACCAAATCTGTTGTTATCATTGAATCATCACTTGCTAATTTTTAACTTTATTTGCAGCAAGGTAGTTTGTCAAGCAAATCGATGAACTAATTTGATAGAGAGAAGCTATAACCAATATTTGTACAGACGTTTGCTTATTATTTTCAAATAATAAGTGTACATATTGCAAGCGACCGGTGTAGGTAAGGTAATGATGTACGTGTTATGTTAACAATGTTAGAATAGAATCCGCGAATGACGAATTTGTGTTCAAAAATTGATACAATATAACATAGATGTTTCCTAATCAGTTACGGATAAGATTTTCAAAAATTTGTTTTAAAAATAAAATGTTCAATACATCCTATGTTCCACATATAAAATCGGGAATTGCTGTACCAAAGACGAAAAATGAACGTTTTATGCTATTTTTACATTTTTAGAAAACGTACGTCAAAGTTTAAAGGTTGATTAAAAAATAGTTAGCCGATGGATTTTCTTTTTTTTACAAAAAGTCATTCTTCGATTTATATTCTCTAATAATACAGTTGAAACAGACTTCCCACTGAATCAGGACATAAATTGTACCTTAATAATCTCTGAATGGGATTGTCGTATACGCCATATAAGAAGAAAAAATTTCTTTTCATACACGACGGCAACAAAAATACATGTACGACATTCCAATTATAACACATTTTGTTATCATTATTATTTTATTTTATTTAGAAAACAAAAAAGCAAGGTTCAAAATTATAAAATATAAAAATTAATTCATTGTTATAAAATATGTATCACATAGTTAATTATAAATATTCGAAGTCTTTCTAGACGAAGTTTAACTAAGCCTTTTACATGGCTAAAATATAAAACGTAATTTATTAATTCACAGCTCGAAATAATTATTTAAATAAAATATAATTATTTAATATATTTTTAATAATGTCTTTATCACAAAAGGTAATCATGAGAGTCCTGTTAGTTTGTTTAGTTCCATATTAGACATTTTGGCATAATCTCCTGAACAACTTGCAGCATAAATGCAAATATGTAATCTTTTAATGTCGGCAATTTTTTCTTTTGAAATTGATTTACTTCTGTTCTAAATTGAGTTGATCTTTTGGCAAAATAAATCTTCCGCTGTTGGTAATGTTTTTTTTTAAACGGCACTTGTGCAAAATTAACATTGCCGCATTTAATGGAATATGCGGAGAAATCAGATTTTTGCATTTGCATTATTTTTAGTGTTATATTTTTGTATGACATATTCTTAAGTTGCCTTAAAAGCGAGAACGAGCTAAACATTTCTAAATGTTTTAAATGCCTGTCGATTACGCTATGTACGCAATCAACTTCCTGAATTAATGAATGTTCTGGAGTTGATAATTTTTGAATTATTTTGCGTATATTTTAACTGGTTGGTAAAAAATATAATATGGCCGTTGTTAAAATTTTATTTTTGTTTTGTGCAATGCAGGAGTCACTCCAAAGGGTTATATATGTATTCTAATTCTGCATTATTAATTACTACTTGCTTCAAAATTTGTATGAAGGAGCTAGCAATATCATAGCCTGTGCGTCCACTGTGTGCCTCGCGCCCTCGTTCCACATAGCGCAGTATATTATTTTTGGCTTATCAACAACAATGCATGTTGCTGTCATATTATAAATGTTTAGCTTCCGCTTATAGTAAAATGCTGATGCGTTTCCTCTCGGTAGGGCAAATACACTTTGTAAATCAATACAAATTACTGCGTCTTTCGGTACAATGTTTTGCGAACATGCTGCTTCCACAATTCCGGATTCCGTTTTTTTTTTTTGGCAATGGTGAAGAATTTGAATAACTTCCTAAAAAAATTAATAAAAATTACGCATGACGACTTACAAAAAATAGTATGTAGTATAATTTACCAGACTACTGGTATTCCGAGGGAATATTTCTTAGATATTCATTCGCCACCGATTCATTTATTTCCGTACCATTTTCTGTCGGATTTAATGCAAACAGGGTTCTTGATGTTGTGCTTGTGACTTCTCTTCTGCGCCTAATATTTGGCGTGGGTGGCTCGGTTTTTTTCGCTCAACACTTATTGCTTTGTTGGTTTCAAATTAAAAATTCGGATCGGAAAAAGAATCGTCACTATCTGTAAACCAAAAACTAAGTTGTAATACATTTTTATTTGTTAAAGATTAATGATACATAAATACTAAAATAACATTCTGAAGAACGTGATGAAGCGTCACTACTCATTCTGTCCAGTTTTCAAGATAAATTTCAAAATCAATAACAAATAAATGAAATACATAAAAGTAATAGCTAGTTGTAATAAATAATTTCCTTGCCACACCTTCCTTTGCTTAATAAACACACGGAAAAAAATAAACTGGTTCTCAGCTAAGAAAACGGACTTTTAATTCAAGAAAATGTACTTTTTCTTGATTTAAAATTTAATTTTCTTATTTCTATCGAGGTTTTCTTCATGTAAGAATTGTGTTTCTTGAAATGAAGAAAAAATCGATAGAAATAAGAAAAATAGCTTTTAAATCAAGAAAAAGTACAGTTTCTTGAATTAAAAGTTCGTTTTCTTAGCTGAGGACCAGTTTACTTTTTTCCGTGCAGTTTGTCGCGACATTTATCGCAATTAAGTTTTTTATAAGCACAATATCCCGCGTAGTACAATATTGCATTATCTTTAAGCACAGCATTTTGTGTATCGTAGACTATTTCACATTCTTCCGGCATATGCTCCTCTTCGGTTTGCAACAAACTTGTTTTGTAATCTTGTTGAAATGTATTCCATTCGAGCTCTACCATGTTTCCATTATCAGCAAGGCAATTGGAATATTCGCTATTAAATAATAATTTGATCACAATTATATTTGCGAAGTGAACACCAATCTTGTCGCTGCTAGGTGTGTAATTAAACCCTCCTTTTCCTCGCAGTCTGGAAAAAAAAATTTCCAATCCGTCTTGATTGGTTTTTCCGACAAGGATGTAATCCACATTAAATGTCGTCTTGAGGTATTCTACTAGCATTAGTTGAGCTCTTATGATAGTTTGAAGGCCTTTAATGAATTTAAAATAATTTTTATTTTTTGACATGATAGATAAACTGTCCAAAAGTTCCAAACTGTCTTTTAGATACGAATAAACTTTATTATTTAAACTAAGAGGTTGCTCAAACGGCGAGGTCGATGGAAAATTTCGAGAATTCAAACAATCAAACATGTTATTGAACCGTTCAATAAAATGTGCTGTAGGTATTGCATGTTCTATGTAATTTCCTAAGATTTCTGGACAAGTTTGGAGTGTGGTTCTTATAGCACAACAAACTGTGTTACTTAAAAGTTGAGCTGCCAGAGATACGTTCATTTTCTCAAAACTTGAAGGATTTAAATGTTTCGATTTAAGTTTTGGTAAAATTTTGCACTTTTCATTAGTGTCCCGATCAAAAATTTTGCGCACTACATTTATATCGGCTATTCCATAATCCGTATGTGAGATTTGGTTAGTAAGAAGATTACCAAATAAGTCTAATATCTCTTAAACCGCATTCTGAAGTAGTGGATGAGGATCATTCATGGAGCTTAAATTGTGAAATAGACATCATTAAATCAAATGATGTAGCATATTATGCGGGATTATGCTCATATAAAAAAACTAAATGCAGTACTTGCAGAACAAAACTGTTAAAAGAAAATGATACAGTGACACATCGTCCGAAACGTTTCTATACGACAAAAAGTTTAACAAAACATCGAATTTTGGATCATTGAAAGCGCCTACTGAGAAGTTCACTGAAATGGCTCTCAGAATTGTAAATATTTTTGAGCAAGTATATACATAGAAAGCAATGTAACTGGCCTAATATTTGCAAAAAATTACAAATATTATGATTTTCTATTGTCGAGCGAGATTTTAATTCACTGCTACCACCGACACATTATGATCCATGTTTTGAACAAATAATAAAATATTTTATACTTATTTCAACAAGAAACAATTGAATACATGAGTGGATGAAGGTGATATGTAACATTTTCATAATTTTACAGAAAAGAGTTCCAAAGTTTCTACTATTCGTTTTAAACTATACTTGTTCTTAGTATAGTTTAGTCTTCATCCGCTTTAAATTTCTCTAGTTTTGCGAAGATTTATTGGGACAGAATGCACATACGGGCATAACAACTTCTTCATGTACAAAAATCAATTTAAAAAAATGTTACATATCACCTTCATCCACTCATGTCTTCAATTCTAAGTGGTCCATTTAAAAAGGGATTTCAAAAAACCTAAATGTCAGAATAGATCGTGCGCAACCAAGGCTGCAAAAAGATTGAAAATTGTAAATGCTAGTAAATAATTTAAGGATAGTATTTGTAGTTTTCAAACTTGAATTAATGTACATGTATATTTTTTAATGAAAGAACTTTGAAATTTTTAAAATTAATTTAAAATGTTAATAATATTTAAAATTTAAATAAATTTTTGAATTACCGAAATTTCCCACAAATTTCAAATGCATTTTCCTTACACCGACATTTGAAAAATTTCGATTACATTCTGTTACTAATTATTTTCATTCATTCTCGTGCATTTCCATATCTGGTTTAATTATTGCCCCTTAATGGTTCCTGCCTGTCACATTTTGTTCATGATTGTGTTATTGCGATGATCCTTCTTGACGACATTTTTAAAACTTAGATTTTTTATTCTAAATTTTAATTAAATAAATAAAAATACATAAAATAAATTGAAAAAAAAAAAATCAAAAAGTAGAAACAAAAAAAAAATGAATAATCTAAACTTCAGGAAGAAGAAATTAGGAAACATTAATAACCTTGACAAATAAAAGAAAAAAAAAATACTCGCACACAGATCGCATATTATACGAATTTTATATAGCTTTTTGATTATTATCAACCAAACAATTTATGATTGTAGACGGCTTCAACAATTATAATATTGGTATTGGTATGCATACACAGAAAATGTTACATTTTAATTTAGGCCAGCCTACCTGGTCGTTAATGCTATTTCTTCATTTTCTATAGAAATTGAAAAGGATGGATAGAAAACAAATTGAAATAATTTGTGAAGGCACGTGTTTGCAGAACAAAGCAAATGTTTGTACATACATATTCATCTTTTTTTTTCAATACGAATACAATAGATTTATGTTTATGTATAAAATGAAATAATTATGTATTAAGAAATTAGCTAATCAATTTTGATTTTTCCTCCAATCTATAAAATAAATGATAGCTACACTGTTGCATTCGCAAGTATCGCGATTGTATATTTTTAATCTCAATTTGATAGGATAGGAAAAGGCAATAAATTAAACATAAGTAGTATGATCATCAAAATATAAAAGGTCAGTGACCGTGTATTTTTGTTTCGATTTTTGTTTGTGTTTATTGTTATTCCCGTATAATATGGGGATATAATATTAAGCGCCGCCTTAATACTTTTTGTTTTTTTTTTACTCTATTGAGTATAAAAAATATTTATATTTATGTACCCTTAAATGGAAAACATATGAAATAGAAAGGGATGCTTAAAATTTATATATACCTTTCACATCTTCGCGATAATAATCGCAAACAAATCAGAAAATGTTTTTCCTTGCATGTTTTAGTCATACAAAATCATTCTCTTTAGTATTGCTCAATGATTATACTGTATGTATATTATACTTTATACATGTTTTGTATAAATATATGCATATGTATATGTAAATAATATAATATTATGTATATAACTTTTTAACGGATTTTCTATTTTTTCCTAATTTTGCGATCGGTAAACGGAACTTACTTTCAACCAAGTGTACTTTAGTAGTTTAGTCCTAAGAAAGGTTAGTCGATAAATTTTATAAAAATGCCACCAAAAAAACGGAGTGAAATTTGGCTTTATTTTACCGACATTGACGGTAGTAAGGGAAAATGCGATCTTTGCAAAACTGGGTTTTCGAACAGGAGGAGGTACTATAAACTTAAATCGTCACATTATTAGAAAACACCCTACTATTATGCACAAGCAAGCCCTTCGAAATATGCCCATATCGCGGCCTACAGATGCCAACTTCTCAACAGGCAGAAGAATTACCAACATCAAATCCATGCAACACGCAAGCATTACCAACTGTACGGGACGTACTGGTTTCGTCAAATCCTAGACCATCGAGTTAAACATGGCGTGGTTTACAACAACCAACTATAACTCACCACATAAAACGGCCATAACAAGACAAAAGAGGCTTAACAATGAATTATTAAAATTCAATATTAAGGATTTTCAGCCTTTATCGCCAGTGGGGAATGAGGGATTTAGGAACTACCCTACAGCACTTGACCCCTCGTATCAGTTACCATCAAGGTCGATGCTAACTAGATCTCTTTTACCACAACACTATGATACTTGCCTAAAAAATGTATCAAACTTTATTAAGCAAGTGTTGCCCTAACCACTGACACGTGGACTTCTATAAATACAGAGGGCTATATGGCAATTACTGCACATATTGTTGATAAACATTGGCAAATGGGCAGGGTCCTGTTGAGTTGCTTTGATGTGTCATTGTCGAGACACACAGCCGAATTCTTAAAAGAAAAGCTGTTAGAATGTTGGGTAGTGTTTGGGATCGGCAAAAAAATAGTGCGTGAGTAACCGATAATGCTGCCAACATATCGGCAGCAATCAGGCTATCAAATATGAGGACATTCGGTGCATCGCCCATTCACTGAACTTAATTGTACAAGACGAGGTTAAAGAAATATCGGACAAGGTTAAGTGCATTATAGATTTTTCATAGATCAACTAATCCGAGTGAAAAACTGAAACAGCTCCAAAAGCAAATCAATGGAACGGAAAATCCGCTTAAGTTAATCAATGATGTTATCACTCGATGGAATTCAACATTCCACATGTTTGAAGGGATAAGCATCATAATACCTAAATAATTATATCTAAGTAGTCTAACTATTACTATATTCCAAATGTTTCCTTGAAGGTTTTTTCAATTACGCACGCCAATTGAGGTTACATTAGCGGTACTCAATGTCGAACAGCTAGAAATGCTATCTAATTCGGAAATGGAAGCATTAACTGAAATTTTTAATTCATTTGACGGCCAAACATCAGAATTGAATGCCGAAAATAGCGTGACAATTTCAAAAATATTAGTAATAATGGAAGGTATCAAGCATTATCTAGCTAATCTTGCCGTTTCCTCTACTAAAGCCACTTCATTGGCTGGGATTATGACAACGAAAGTTAAAGAACGGTTTCAGAACGCGGAACAAAATTTTATTCTTCAACTGTCAACACACCTCGATCCATGGTTCAAAGGTAAAATATTTATCGAATCGCCCTTGAAACAGGTTAAATCGATTAATAAAATTAGTCACGGATCTAACCCAGCGAGAGAGTAGTATAATGGAAGAGGAAGATATCGCCCAAGAAGCACCACATTCGTTTTGAAGCTTTTTCGACTCACAAAATCCAGTAAAAGCAACAAACTCGCCTGCTGCTTTAGCGATAGTTGAAGTCCGGCAATATGCGGAGGAGCCTATTATTCGTAGAAAGGATGATCCACTAAAATGGTGGCAAAGCCGAAACCTGATTCTTCCGCATTTGGTTGTTATAGCTAAAAGGGTTTTAGCAATTCCGGCATCTTCGGTTACCTCGGAGAGGATTTTTTCGAAGACAGGTTTGATTCTAACCGAAAGAAGGAATTTGAAAAAAATTGTGTTCCTAAATGTAATTTTAAGTTTTGTGAATAGTTTTTATTAATTTTAATTTTTGTTTTTATGCAATTTAAAATGTAAACATAAAATGTGGTATTGAAAAACAGTTTGAATATGGAATTTATTTGGCCAAATTTCTCAACCTATAAAAAATTGCACTCGTTTCCACACGTCCCGAATGGGGAAGAGTGCGCCGCGCGTTTTTTTTGTGTGGTTTCCCCAATAGGCCAAATCCACAATTCACTCTACCATACACCAACATTTAACAAAACACAAAGTTATTTTTATTCGGAATAATCAATATTCCGAACTAACAATAAAAAAACAGTAAACACGTCCTCATTCCTTGCCAAACACAATTTTCGAAACATAAACTCTGCTAAATAATATGTGAAATCAACTTGCCTATTGTATTTAGGCAAAGCGGCTTTCACATGCCTCCAAGTGCTCTCAATTGAATTCGTGTGAGCTCGAGTCTCCTCGCTCCGAAAGGACACACTATGGTTTACTGTTAAATTCTTATAACCCCCGTCGCCCAAATTGTCGTAGGCTTTCCAGCAATCCGAAATAATGATCGTCCCTAGAAGTAGAAACACTTTCTCGAAAGCCGTTCGATCCCCCCAAAAACCCACTGCCCCTTCACATGATGGCCACGATTATATTTTCGTTTACCAAACATGCTCTCATCAATCTCGACTACAACACCTGGACCGCCAATCGGTTCGACTTGCTTCAGCATGTAGTCGACGAAGAGTTCCCGCATATACTGGTTCCAATCAGCGGCTGTTGCTGATGAAAGATTGTTGCTGATGAAAGATTGATATGAATGCTTTGCCGAATGTTACACCAGACTTCGTCGGCCTGCTTATTGCAACACCACAACATTTTTTCGAAATGTTCGTTGTTTAACAATTTTAAAAAATTGTCACATATATGAAACAACAATTCCTTGTGGATTAAATCACAATCAACCAAAAAATTAAAAAATAAATTATTATGGTTAATAGTATTAACCAAAAATAATTTATTTGTAATTCCCTCTTTCTTACTCAAATTCGTTACTACACGATCCAGCTCCTGCTGGATTAATCAAGAAATCGCACAAACTAACAAAAGAATGTTTTTTCTATATACACAAAAAAAAACTGTCAACGTATTTTATTCCCCTTTAAAACACAGCAAACACTAGTTAAATGTGAACAACAATTCAGCGTTTTTTTTATGTGTGTTATTTTTGAATTATTTTTCGATGAATAAATAAATTTAATAGGGATTGGTATGTAATCTTGCATTACAAAATGTTGCAATTACAAAATGTTGCAATTATAAAATATTGCAACTATAAAATCTTGCATAACAATTTCCCGGGATCCGCTCGAAACGGGATATTTTAAAAAGCAATATTTCAAAACGCGATATAGTACAAAATGCGATATGGTACAAAATGCTATTTTTTCTCTATTCTGAGGAAAATAAATTGAAGAGAAATGACATCGACTAATTTACATAACTTAGAATTGTAGAGGCTAATGGCTTCGGTAACTCTCACGGGCACGCGGGAGGTCGCTGCGCTTCCCCCGCTTAGTTCTTCCAGGACCTTAGCTTTGAACTTCAAGGGACGTAGTAGCCGGAATCAGTAAACATGTCGCACTGCGTGCCACACGTAGGAGCGGATTATATAGCATGTATTAATGACACCTACTAAAACGAAAAATAATTGCATTATTTTGGTAAGCAAGATTTTGTAATTGCAAGATTTTGTAGTTGAAACATTTTGTAATTACAACATTTTGTAGTTACAAGATTAATAAAAAAAAACAATATTTTGTTATTGCAACATTTTGAAATGCAATATTTTATATCGATCCCAGAAAAACTATTTCACTTAAAATAATCAAAATAATTATTTTGTAAATTCAAATATCTGAAAATCATTAAAGAATCCCATTTCCATCGTACCTGGCCAATTTCATCATAATCGTATTCAAAATTACCAAATTCCATTAATTTCATCTGAAAATCATTTTCCATCGAACCAAAATATACGAAAAATAATGCATTACATACTTATAAAAGTAATGCTTTACTTGCAGTTACAAAAAACACACAATGATTTTTTTGGAAAAGTGGAATTTTTATTTAGTTCATATTATTGCTACATTTTAAATTATTAATATGGAGCTATTTCGTAGTTGAAAATATTTCTACCATTGTAAAAATTGGCGCTGTGTGACATGGTATGCTCTGCAAAAGCTAAGCCTTTAATGGTTCATATTCATATTATATAGTTTGGATATTCGTTTTTTTAACGAGCTTATAGTGTTCATTGAGGGAAAACTATACTAGGTACTTATCTATATAAATTTATAAAAAAATATAAATCACGTTGTGAGTTCGAGAACCGGTTCAAAGTATCGGGTGCAAAGTATCAGGTTAATGACTTAAAAGTACCAGTTGATACTGATACTCAACAGCACCGATTTTGCCCATCACTAAGCCCAACATCGATATTATGACTTTCGATTCAGCGGAAACATATACCTCACGATGGCGTCGATTGGAACGATTCAAAAATAAGTGAATGGTTATAACTGGTTTTCTGCTAAAGATGCAATATATTGATAATTCATCCATCCTACAAAATAAAACAAAATATGTACTTATTGTAGGTATAATAAATTTATTAAAAAATTATCATTTTGGTTAAATTGTCATTTTTTGTCTTTATTTAATCATGTTCACAAATAACAATTTACCTAGACACAAAATAGAATGAAACCTTGGCACATACGGTTAAAGATTCTCTCTGATAAACGCCATATTGGGTCGAGTCTAACCGAGAAACTAGTAAAGAAAAAAGGGAGAAATGTCTAATAGCTCGTTTTATTATTTATTTATAATTTAATGCTATTATTTATTTGAATTTATTTATAATAAATTATTTTATTTAATATTTAATATGTGTTACATGTTTGTGTTTAATTATTTGTACAGTTATTTATTGATTTATATTTATCACCTTTTTTCTATACCACCGCGCGATGTGGGCGGCATATCGACGCGATGAGATTTGTGAGCAGACTGAAGATGAAGAAGAATGATTTTAAATTTATTTATTTTGTTTTTGTGTTTTTATTTTGTCGCTATGTTGGTATACATGCGAAATGAAAGGTGCGTTGCTTTGTTTTTTAATGTGTTCGCATTTGGATTAATTTGTGGCGATAAGTGAATGAATTTATAAATGAGCGGGCCGCCACAAATGAAAATTGAAGTACCCATAACCACCATTAGAAGGTCAAAGCCTTTACTAATTTTAATTAAGTTGGCGTTTTTGATATAATCTCCAAAAAAAAACTATATCACGTTCGAAAATAGTCATCTATTTGCAAAATTTAAAACAAAAGTTGCACACTAAAACGAATATTGTCCAAATTATCTATATGGTACGATTAGCCGGTAAAATGTATCATACTTTTATAATTTGTTGATCGCTTTCATTCCAGCCGGTCTTCGGTTTGTTGATAAATCAACATCTCAACCGGCTTAAATCTTTAAAACAATTTGATCTTATCCGATATCCGTGGTTCCGAAGACATTCTATAAAAAACAAATTACCAATGCAAACGGAAAACAAAAACGCTGTAGTGCTTTGTACTTTTTACTATTTTTAGAGATTGCCCAGGAAAAGATATAAGATCTTTCATTTTGAGTCATAAGAATTCAATTAATTTTGATATAATTGTTTGTTGGCGTAGTTTTCTTTATTTCAGTAGTTTTAAACAATAAAAAATTAACCTTCAAATCTTTTCTAAAAATCCTTATAATCTATAATAATTTAATCAAATTACCTACCAATTTAATACGGTATTTAATAGTACAGAACAAAAAAATCTAATGTGATATACCAACAGAAAAAAAACTTAACAGTTTCCATTTTAAATTGAACATTAAAAAAATTAATTAATAACACAAGGAAACAAAGCACTATAATTTAATTAAAATACCTTGAAATTAGTTTTTTTTTAGTTTCAAGCAATATTCGTGTGACTCACATTATGTACCTTATTTCTAACGTTTTTATAGTTTTTTGTTTCAATTCTTTTGTTCGCTCGATTTGATGCGTCCAATTTATTTCGGTATGGTCATCGTGGATTGAATTAATAATTATTTTTATTTTTTACCATAAAATCATTTTTTTTTGTTAGTATTTTTTTTCTAAATAAGATGCTTAACGTTTAAATTGAGTGGTTTCTTTCAATACGATTATCTTTTTGAAATGAATCTGACGAATTCTGGTAATTTTATACATGTAAATCAGATAAAAATTGGCGGCTTTGATTTTACCTCTCGCAATAAATACACAGATATATATAAACTAACTATTCATTTTACATTCGTATCTACTGTCTACCCCTAATTACATATAGCATGAATTATTATTCTACTAAATTAAATAAAATTAAAGATAAATAATAACGAATGTTCAAAATTAGCCCCCTACCGTCGGCATGAATATAAAGCATACACATTTTTCTTATAAGGAAATATAAATAACCGCACACTAACAAAAAAAAACTTTTCAGATAAGAAAAAATATTAAAATAAAAACAACATCAAATATTAAAATATAAATAAGAATAAGGAAAATATAAATTATTTATTTATTAATTTCAATAATCCAATGAATATTATACAAAACATAAAATTTCTTCTCATTTTACGTTACATTATTGTGTAATTATTGTTATCTTAATTTTCATCTTCATCATAATCACAGAGAAGTTTTGTAATGCCACCCAAAACATAACCGCCATTACCATTACCACCGTAACAAATACACAACACAAAGTGTAATAATATTAGTATTAATAATAATATCGTTAAACATTAACATAAATAATGAGATAATAAATAAATAAAAAAAATTTCATAAATTGATGGTATATGCTCTAAAAAGTTTAGAAATCTCTAGTAGAGTAGAGTGTACATATTATACATACACATAGTAATGTAACTAATGACTAATGACGAAGTGAAATGAAAACACGAAAATTCAATTTCTATATTTTGTTTGTTGTTTTAGACGGCAAATTTATGTTTTCATATTTTAGAAATTTCATGTGTTTGTTTTTTTGGTGTTTTTGAAACAGCATAATGGACAATTAGTCACAATTATGATGAGGAATTTGTTTAGTACCTTTCAAATTTTAATGCAAACAGATTGTTTCGTATTTTATTCTTGGTTGAAGTGGCCTAGATTTTGTAATTTAAACCTAGGCTAAACTAGATTTTGATGGCACAACACTTGCGAAAACATACATCTTTTGTTAAGCAGATGTCCGAATAGTGCATACTTACATTTTACTATTAGCAGAATTTCTAATAAAAAATTTGCTGATAATTTGGGACAACAAGTAGTATATACCTGGAATTCCGAGCATGCTTATTCAAAGAATGCCATTTCTCGATAACTTTCTTACATATTTAAGGTATACCTCTGATTATAACTAAACTAAGGACCGTTAGCGACTTTATAACTCCAAATAAAAATTATAAAAATCACGCAACCAACATCTAGTGGAACGAATTCCAATTCGTGGAGTAAAAAGTAAAGAATTATCACAGGAATATAAATTTATAGGGCCGCAAATTATTTTAATCGACATAAGAACAATAAGACAAACAATAGGCAAAAAAGTAGTTCAAGAGCGAACAAATTATATAATTTACATACATATGTCGTTTTCGAATCAGCCAAAAATAGTAATCCTGTGAAGTTGTTCGATTGGTCAAGAAAAAGTAATCCGTCGAGCAACATTAATGCTCTGCTCGATTACAAAATTGTATTTTGAATTGCAAATTTCAGCCAATATAAATACAATTTTTGGCGTTCTTATGGCAATAAAATAGAATTGGGTTTTCCTTGTTGTATTTGCAGTTAATAAATGTATTTTCAGGTTTGCTGGTAACAAAAAAACTTACAATGAAGTGGCAAACCTATTTGACACTTCAATATCGACGACTCATAAACAGTTAGCCAATTTTTTGTAACTTTCATAAGAAATTTCAAAAAATTACGTAAAATTTCCTAAAACAGAAGATGAGAGAAAACAAAAAGTCGAAGAGTTTGCCCAGGTATTTAAACAAAAGAAATAATTGGTAATAATAATAATAAATTCTATAATTTGTATTAACTTTTACATCCAGATAGGAGGTATTCCGATTACCATTGGGTGGCTGTATTAACGGATGGTACAACCAGGGTCTCGAACCCCGACAATTTCGGGTTCGGGTTCAGGTTGTTGCACAAGAAAATATTGGGTTCGGCTTCAGGTTCGGGTTCATAAAATAAAAAATATTTACTTATTTATTTTATTTATTTAAAAAAAAATCATTTAAACGTACAAATAAAATATTTTTCAAGGAATTTTCACTTAATTGAACACGCTGTGGGGCTAAAATTAATTTAAGAGCAGAAAAAGCCCGTTCCACGCTGACCTGGATTGCTGGAACAGCAGGTACAGTCTGAGCAACTTCGTATAATAATGGAGTGTCCAATTTATGGTTCTCCCAGAACTCCAAAATATTTTTTTCCTTTGGAACTCTGCGAAAAGTTTGATATAGAGCACTCTTTTTTAATAATAAAATCAATGCAGTTGGCTTTGTCATTTTCTTCATTTTCTGTAGCTGCCATCAAGCTCTTTTCTTTGGTCTTCAAGATTTCTTCCAACACGTCGTGGTCATTTTCATCATCCGATGAACTGGAGAATATTCGAGAAAAATCCATATTTTCCCCACTTGTTTGTCGATCCATATGTAATGATTTTAAATTTTTATGGATTTTAAAATCTGTGTTTTGGCTTTACCGGTATTTTCTTCGTTTAATAATAGCTGGAATCTCCAGGATCCAAATAAATCGCAGCACCTAGCAGCAGTGCCGGATCATCATATGCCCCAATTGGACCATGGCCCCAGGCCCGCAATTCTAGAGGGCCCGGATTAGCGAAATACTTTTGCTAAAAAGTGTTCCTTCAGCAGGCAGACACAAATTCAAAATAGAAAGCTATTATGTTCGAAAGCTTTCGTTTGCAATGTTTGTTTAAAAAATCGATAGCTAACACTGATTTTTCGGAATTGTTCGTTCATAATAAGAAAGATATTAATTGTACAGAACTAAAGAGTGAGCTGGTCCATTTTTTAAACCTGAGCGAGATCCAAAAAAGTGACAATAAACCTGTGGAATGGTATAAATTTATTTTGAATACAAATTTAAATAAGACATTCCAGAATTTGGATGTCCTTTTGAGAGTTTTTTTGACAAATCCAATAAGTAATGCAAGTGGAGAACGGTCCCTTTCAGCATTAAAACGGGTAAATAACTATTTAAGAAGCACATTGGCCCAACCTAAACTAACATCGTTGTAGTTTTTATATATTGAAAATGGAAATATTGATAAACTTAATATAAACGAAATTGTTAATGAATTTGCAATGTCGAAAGCTCGCAAAAAGTCAATACAAAATTAAATTATGTTAGACCAACTATCAGTTCACTTGTCACAGCTCCCTCTTTAGTTCTAAACATAAAACTAAAATATATATACCTACTACAATTAATTTATTATTACTTTTATTGTAATTTCTAATTTGAGTTTAGTTCCTGCGTTGTATAGTTATGTACTAAGTAAAAATGAATAAAAAATACATTTTGAATAATTTTTTTTTTTTTGGGGGGGCCTTAAATAATATTGGCCCAGGGCCCGGATCATCCATGATCCGGCACTGCCTAGCAGTTCGTTATTAATAAACCTGTCTTCCCTTTTTATAATTTTACTATATAAATCGCCAGCTAATGGTTTTTTCTTCATATGATTTTCCAAATCCAGTTTAAATTTTACCCAAAGTCCATAGAAATTCCCTAAATTAAGCTGTTCATTTTGTAATTGCAACGTACATTTTTTTACTGGCTCGAAAACTTCCACAAAATCTGAACAAAAGTCCCACGTATTGGCATCCATGGATAGTTCAGAATTCATTATATCTGAACAAAACGTTCGATAATCAAGCAAGCGTTGAAGCATGTCGTATGTGGAGTTCCATCGTGTTGGACAATCAAGAATTGCTTTCTTTAAGCCAAATTTTCTGGCTAAAGTTGCTCTATTAGGTGCTCTCAACTTTTTTGCAATATTTCTGCATTTTCCAATTGACTGTTTAATAAACGGAACTGAGGAAATAGTATCACTAACCGCTAACTGGATAGTATGGGCTACACATTTAAAATGAATGATATTGGAATAAGAAATTGCCAATGTTTCTACCCCAGCTGTTCCGTTAACAATTATTGTTTCGTCATTTTCATATTCTTCGTCTTCTGCATCATCTTCAGCTTCTTCAAATTCGTTTCTTAAAAGTTCAGCCGATTTTAACATGTTTCTGCCATTGTCCGATGTTATCGAATATACTTGATTTAATTTTATATCAAATGAATTGAGGACATCAATTATGACATTTTTGATATAAATTGCTGTTTGACGATCATTTGCCTCACGCATCTCCAAAGTTCTTAGTTGAATTACCCATTACGAATATATTGGGCATTTATACCAATAACATTTCTACCTAAACGCAATGCTGAGTCTATTTTGATTGATATAAGTTTGTTTGCCATTTCATTCTTTATGGTATTTTTTATTCCGTTTGCCTTCTCATTTACCAAATCTTTAATATTTTCTGCATTTACAGTTACTCTTAGGTTCCTCATTATTGGATCGATGATATCTCGCATTCCAGAGTCTTTAAAAATTGAAAACGGGCGCCCATTAATTGTAACTAACTTTACGAAAGCATTGTAACAGCCATTAATCGCCTTTCGCACATGCTTGCATATTTTTGTATTATTGTTTTATCGGGTGCTTTAAGCGAGTAGGGTCATTTACGATTAATGTAGCTATCACATATTAATTATCATGTGCTTTTAATAAATTTCTAATTCAACAACACTCGTTAAGCCACATCACAAAACACTTCACTTAAAAAAAAAAAAATCACTCTCCCCTCCGCAATAATTTTCGATTAGCAAAACATTACAATTTTAAACGTATTCATCACCAAAAGAAAATAGTAAATTAATAAAAAATTCAGATTTTCGAATTATTTAGCTAAGACTAAAAACCAATTTTTATTTAATTGTTTTCGAATTAAATTCATCAATAAAAAAAAATTAAATGTTGTCTACACCTAGACCATATATATTTTGAGTAACATTTTTTTTTTTTATTTTTTTTTTAAATTAGTATATGGCCAATAATAATAAAAAAAAAATAGTTTTTACTTAATTAACTTAAATAATAATAAACAAAAGTTATAATAAAAATTTAATATAAAGAAAGAGAAAAAAAAATAAATTCTTGCACCGAAATACCATCCCCACAATTATGTTTTAGAGTGTGAATCTATTGCATATAGTAAAAAAAAATAAAGAAACAAAAAGAAACTTAAAAAATAAATGAATATGAAAACTCACCAATTTCCACGTATCAGAGATCTGGTGTGGCGTGTTGGTCTGAAAATAAGTATTTAATTGTTCCCTTCTCTTTTTTCTTCAAGAGGCCATTTTACCTCCAAGGCACTAAACGAAAACACTTACGTTGGATGCCACTTCATTCAATTAAATATAGAAAATAAAAAAAAACTAACACTATTGACAATTATATAGCAAATTTTAATAAAAAAAAAACTTTAAATAGTAAAGAAAGCTACACATAAATTTGATTAACTCGAATTAACTGGGAAAATTCTACTGTCCTGCTGAACAAAACTTTCGATACAGGTAAAGTATATGATTCACGGCAACCACTTTTTTTTTATTTATTTTTTTTGGTATAGGTAAAATTGACCAAATCCGACTGATTTACCACGACGATCAGCTGTATGAGCACTGCTAAACAACAGTCGCACGCGGCCCTTTGTAAGAATATATATTCGGCCACTGTTCTGCGATCGCCTCAACGGGTAACGGGCACATAAAAAAAAAAAAACAACCGCGTGGAACGGCTCCAAAAATATGAGTTAATGTGGCTGACCTCTATAGATTAAACATTCCGATATATACAAATTTTTTTTTTTTTTTGTAAATGATAATACATAATTGAAAACTAAGTTTTTTTTAAATTAATTTTGTATATTTCCAAATCGCCGTGAAATAATCAGGTAGTAGCAAATGCGATATATTTCCTTCCTTTTTATTTTATTTTTAGTTGCACTAACCACAAATAATGTTAATGTTCACGTGACCACAAATAATGTTCCGTCCAAAGTATGAAATGAAATGGTGTATGCCAAACGAGACAAAATACAAACAACAAAAAAAAACTTGGGAAATAAAATTAAAATGGAATCCTTCGGTTTTCCCTTTTTTCTTTACTGGCCGTGTACAAAATTACCCATTGTTTCAACTTAAAATGTAAATTGTTTAACTTTAAGCGACATTCAGGCGTACTATACAAGAATGAAATATATTTGATTATTTTTCACTCATCTGTTAAATTTTGAAATCCATAACGTCGGTTACAGCATCAGTAAAACATTTTGGCGACATATTAATTTTAATTTAGTTTTATTTTATTATTCATTTCCTCAACGTTCTTTTTATACTCGCTAGGGTGTTTTCTTTGAATATGTCGACCTAGATTAGAAGTATGTTTGCCTGTCATAATAAACGAGCATATTGTACAAGTCGATTGATCTTTGTTAAAATCATAAACAAAAAACTGCTTAACGAAATTTCTCGACATCTGAAGAGTTAAACAAACAAAATTTTTATAATAATAAAATATATTGAAAATTTTAGAACAGCAGGAAAGGAAAATGCAAAATCACACGTTTACTGCACGCATCTCCCGTTATATTTATTTGCGTACTCACAGTTAAGTTTTTGTTGGTGCGTATTTTAAATTTTAATTTTCCTTTGCATCAGTTACTCAAAAAATTTTAATATTTTTGTTTTGTTAAATCCTTATGTTTACTGTGTAATAAATTACACGAACTTTTATTAAATTACACAAACACAATCAAATTAGTTACAGAATGTCACTAATTAACAACCAATTTATAATGAATGAAATCTAAAACTGAAATAATATCATTACAAAAACACTTATTCTAAAATCATACGGTATAAAATATGTATCTCGTTCATTCATATATCACCATAAAACATGCCTTTTCTGTTTACTTTGCAAAGTGAAAAGGGCAAGCAAACCATTTTTGAACGAAATAATGTATAAACGAAATGTATAAAAATTCGTATTTACGTAGATTTATCGTTTTTCACCTGCATCTGCATTGCAACATTTAAAAAACAAATGCAAACCGAATTTTGAAAAAAAAAACGTAAAAAAGAGAGCAATATACTACAATTATGTATTATTTTTTGTTATTTTGTTTTCTTTTTCTTTTTTCTTTTTTTTTATATTTTTTTTATATTTTTGAAGAAAAATTAATTTGAACTCGAACCCGAATTTTGATTTGGTTCAGGTTCGGGTTCGTGTTCAAAAAATTATGAAAAAATCTCTGAACCGGAACAGGTTCAGGTTCGGGTTCGGTTCGAAACCCTGGCTTACAAGATATATTAGAAAAAAAACCACACCAAATTCACTCCACGTATGTAAGTATATACACCGTCACTGACTACTGATATAAAAATTTAAAAAAAGTTCAAATCGAGAACATTTTATGGCAGTCCAACTAATACGAGCACATTATGTAAATATTGTATACCGATGAGAAATATTTCTCGCACACATTATTAATTTTAATAGTATGGCACTTTAATGGGAAATATTTTTTTAATTTTGTATTTTAAGACAGAAAATATTCGAAAATAATAATTCTGATATGCGTATTAATAATAATTAATTTTTTAGATAATTTTAAGACTTGAAATAATTGAATTAACACATACTACTTAATTAGTTAATTAATCCTAGGTTATGTTTTTGTTTGCTGTCAAAACACTAAGCCAATTTGAAATTTTTATGGTAAAGTGACATTATTGTCATTATTTTTCTGTGCCGGTTGAAGAAACCAACGTGATTAAAAAAATAAAAAACCGTGATAATTTTAATTGTGATAGTTTGTGATAATTGTTAATAAATAAAATTTGTGTTATTAAAAAATACTAAATTAATATATCAAAATATTGTGTGAAAAAGTATATAAACTTTAAAAAATATAAATCGAAGAACTTAACCTAAAATTCAAATAAGATCCAGTTTGAATTTACATAAAATATAAAACATTACAATTGAAAACATAAACCAATGGATAAGTACGGTAAGTTTGCATGAAATTATGTGTAGGGTTTTTGTAAATTTGTAAATTTAGTTTGATGACGGAAAATATTTAAAAAAAAACGCGGGGACAAACATTGTGTGATAAAAACAGTTTTTATTCGTATTTTGTTTTTAATTAATTGTGATTATAATTGTTTCGGTGTCTTATATTAATAATTGTCAATCGTGAATTTTTTATTGAAAAATTACATAAATAGAACCGTTGAAAACCAAATAATAAATTCATGGTTTTAAACCATTTTTTTTTGTTTATTTTCACCAGTTCCATTTAATATATGTAAGAAAACCACCAACAATCGACAATATAAATAAAATTATTTATCGATATAATTTTTTCTAATTTCAGGTAATAAGAAAGTTACTATTTTATTGAACGTGGTTTATAACCCAGAGGATGACTCAAGAGATGAGGATTTAAACGCGTCATCATATTTCGCAAATTTCAGTAACACATGGAGTGACCAGGACCACAGCGATATACAAACAGGTATGTGTATAAAATGATTAATTGTTCAGTTGAAATTTTATAAAATATTTTTATTGCTTTAGAACTGGATACTGAACCCGAACAGGAACTTGATGTGGACTATGCAACGTCCACATCAACACCTATGGAGAACTTGGAACCCTGCAGCGGTAAGATATAATTTTATTTAACCCTGTAATAAAATGTTTTATTAAAATTTATTTAATTAATTTTATTTTTCAGAAAATATTATTGAAGCGGTGCGATCCCGTCCACCGCTATGGAACATATGGGACCTAAACTATAGGAATAGAATAATTCGTAATCGATTGTGGGAAGAAGTAACCAAAGAATCGCGTAAGTAATTGCCTGGATTTGATATAGGTATATTGTATTTTTTAAAATTTAATTTTTAGATTATCTACTAATTGGCGGTTATAAAGGCGGATTCATAGTTGCCTTCGTTCGTTCGTTCATTAGTTCTGATTTGTTTTTTTTTTAACAATCATATTCCTTGAAAATGACGGTACTTTTCGTTTGTGTCCGTTTGATTGAAAAAACAATTTTTCAGAACGAATCAACGAACGAAGGCAACCATGAATCCGCCTTAACTTTATTACATTTATGATATATAATTATAATATTTTTACAAATACACAAATTTAGCTTCAACAAGCCAAGTACTTTCTAAAAATAATATTTTTCCCCGATTGGAATATATATTTATTTATACATATTGGAAATTTTTAAAACATTGCCACAGGCAAGTGATTGCGACAGGCTTTCAAAATTTTCCAAAAATATGAATATGTTTTTGTCGAGCCGGATTTTAAGGCTCTGAATGCCTGTCGACATCACTTGCACATAAGAAAAACAAATAATATTTTTATTTAATTTTAGTACGAAAATTTTGTATTGTTACAGACCTCCCTAGCATTACTCACAATATAAACAGAATGCGAAAATATTGGTATACCATTAAGGCTTCATATATCCGGTCAAAGAAGCGGAAACCGAGTGGTAATGCAGGAGGCAAACCGGAGAAAGAATACAAATACTTCAAGCTGCTATCAATTTTAGAGGATACACACGAGCCAAGGAGGTATGTAGACAGTTCATATAATGTCGTGTTTTTTGATTCAAAACTGATATAAGTGGTTTTACGCTTATATCTAATAATATATTTTTTTTATTTAATTTGTTTTAGTCAGTTTTTTATCAATTAATAATTATATGTTCATGCTTTATTCTTGTTCGATTAGGTCTGAAGAGGCAACAATGCGTTCGGTTGATTATTCCAAGAACCTATAACATATATGTCTTAGTTAAAGTTTTATCAAGAAAGATATTTCCGTCTACTTCACGGTTGATGAGATCAGGAGTGATGTAATTTTTGCTTTTCTTCCTCAACCAGTTGTGCAGGCAGACACAACATTGCGTTATGTCCTCCACCAAACTGACATCCGCAATTATCGTTGTTCTGAAAATCCTCCATTTGGCAGAAAGGATACCAAAACCTCTATAATTCGGCGAGCCCTACTAACCCGGTTATTAAATTTTTTTTGTTTTTTTGTTGGTGTTGTTGTATAAGGCTTTAACATATTTTCTGTTAAAGCAAACGCATCATCGACAACAAACACGTAGGGAACATCCGTGAATGGGTCTGTGATACTTCTTGGTTGAGGAATTCTAAAATAATACAAAATTAATGGAATAAGCATTTTTATGTAAATTGTACCTAACAATACTATGGGTAGTACTTACGGAAGTATTGTAGCATAAAATCGGTTTCCCAAATTGATTTCACGGAGCACTCCTCCGTCACTCTGGCGACCGGCAGCACCAATATCACACCAAATGAAATTATAATCGTGATCACTGATGGCCATTAAAACTATAGAGGAGTTTTTTTTATAGTTAAAAAACTCCGATCCTGAATTAACTGGTGCCTTTAAAAAACATAAATTAATTAATTTTTAAAATATTAAATGATAAATGAAATGTGTAAAATGTTAAAATATCTTACTTGAATGGTGACATGTTTGCCGTCAATAGCTCCTATGTAATTGAGAAAATTCCACCTGCCCTCAAAACCTTCTACGACCTTTTTAAAGTATTCCGTCGTCAGCTCAGGAGAAACTTTAGCTTTTAGAACCGTGGTGATTGCCTTTATTGTTTCACTCACGATTCGGTGCACACTTGTTTGTGAACATTTATATGCTATAGACAAACTGGTTTGAGACTCACCCGTTGCAAGATATCTAGTAAATTTTCACGTTTTGTATTATATAAATAACAACGTGCTATTCCATTCTAAATTAAATATAAATTTCAGATCGACTTCAACCTGTATCTTTTAACATTAGAAAAAAACTTCGTTAACAAAACGAAGAGGCACACATTTATTTATTTTTTCACTTTTTTATTGTTAATCTGACCAAATAAGAAGACACGTGTGTTTTTATTTTTCATTTTGACAATTGATAGTCCCGTTATTCGATTTGTCAGTTTTGGCATGTTTTGAATTTTTTATATTGTGTCTATATATAAGATGGTATATTTTGCGTGATATAAAATATTTTTTTTTTGGTTTTACTACGTCGAAATGGTTAATGTTCACGCTAAATTAATCTGCAATTAAATTTGAAAAAGTACCGTTATTTTAGGAGTTAAAGCGAGCTAAATCTGTGCTTTGATTTTGACCGCTAGATGGCGTAGCTAACAAAATCTTAAAAGTGTTAATATACCATTTCAAAGCTGAAAGTTCAACCTTTTAAACAAGCTTTAAATCACGTTTGCACTAGGCCTAGTTTAGCTGTTATAGGAATTCAAAGTTGAAAAATGATAATTTTTTCAGTTTTTTTCACAGGAAAAGTGGTTTAAACTAAAAAAAGAGAGAAATTAATATTATTTCCAGTATTGATTTTGAAATGCAATTAAGCAAAGCTTCAAATGAGTCTAAAAGCAAACAATTATGTAGCACAAATTGGTCACTAGAGGGTTCCAAATTTAAAAAATGAGAAACATCTTGTTTGCAAAATCTCTTGTTTGGGCGCGCTAGATAATTTCAAAGTTATTTTTCCTTAGTAAAATTTGTTTAATTTGAACAGAAATTAGAAAAAATTAACTTCTGACAAATATTTTAAAACCCAATAAAGCAGCACTTCAATTAGTTTGGCCACCAGCACTAGATGATGATTATTGACATCAAAGGTTATTTTCTATTTTTGGTTTTTGTTTAAAATGAATAGATGTGATCATTACTTATTACACGACTGATTTCAAACATAATGCTTAAAATTAGTTCACAAAAAATAAATTAAAATGCGATAATAGATATTTCTATTAGAGTTCAAAAATAAATTTACAAATACAAAAACAATCGTTTTTTTTTTCGTCTCTATCTCTGCAATCTTTTCTGGGGCTCAAGGCACTCCCAACTCTCGGCTCTCGCAGTTCCCTTTTGACGTCCTACCTTACGCCGTTGCCAGCCAACTCGAGGACGTACGGATATAGACCCGCTTTTGTTTAAGCCACCTGCACATTGCATTGCTTCATGCCAGCCTATAGTACTGACATGAAAGGTGGGTCGGTCCATGGATTCCGCACTATCAACAGGAGCTCATAGATGTGTTCATCGTCATCACCGATCGTAATCAAATCGGATCCAACCGCCGTAGCTT
Organism: Tipula helvola; assembly: GCA_963556165.1. Classification (NCBI taxonomy): domain Eukaryota; kingdom Metazoa; phylum Arthropoda; class Insecta; order Diptera; family Tipulidae; genus Tipula; species Tipula helvola. Next base: position 204,979,434 of record OY744481.1, on the reverse strand, counting down.
TAACCACTGCGCCGTTTGGTCGGTAATCGTTATTCATAAAGGAGTTTTATTTAAAATTAAAGAGTTGGAAAACATTTTGGTGTTAATAAAATTTACATCGCTATTTGGTGTTACTTGATAAATTTGTCGGGTATTTTTAACTGTGTTAATATTACAAAATCTTTTATTTACTACTAGCTTTTTGGTCCCTGCATATTCTGTATCTTTAGATACATAGTCAAAATGTACAAATTTTATGGTACTTTTGAACTTACACTTCTCAACGAAGCTGCTCTAGCAGATCTCTTAATGGTACCCCCTACACCATGTGATGGTCCCTTTCCATGGCTGGGAGGAAAGAAGTTCCATTCGCAGTCCACGTCGAAATCTATTTTGTGAAAGTTTATGTTGGCAAAATTCTTTTTGTTTTTATTTTATTTTATTTTTTGAAGAATGGGTTGGGTTTAGTGAAAAACAAACTTTTAGGCTATATTTGGCATATATTTAAGTAAACAAAAAAAAATTTTTATGTAAAAAAAAATACAAAATGGCGGCACAAGAGTAGCTTTAGTAGAAGTGATTTTGACTCGAGTCGCTCTACTGCACGCAGTAGAAGGGTCTTAAATTTGTTCCTGGAACAAAAAGTAAAATATCTTCATGAAATATATTAGGTTTAGCATCGAAGTACCTGAGGAAATTAAAAAATTCGAAAAAATAAAAAATAGAGACAAGTTTGAAGAAAAATTTTCATTTTTCGACTATAATTTTCGTATTATTATTATTATTATTACTTGAGGGCCATGTGGGGGTTCAAGCCACCCCGCACTGCGACCTAAAAGATCTTTTGTGCATCAAGCCCTACTTAATTATCGGTCCAGTCAATATTCAGGCTCTTAATGAACCTGATAATACTGCCTAACGGTACGTGGTGATACATACTATCTGCGCTCATTGCTATTCCTCCTAGATGTAATAACATTTACTTCTGCTAGAAAAGCGGTAGCATTGGGACTCAAGGACTTCGAGAGGGCAGACCCACTCCCGTGTATTCCTTCCCGTGCCTCGTCTACCGTTGATTTAACTCTTGCGAGTTGCTGGGAATAAAAAAAAACTCGCCTGTAGGTCACACAGGTTTACTACAGGAAGGCTAAATAAAACTGGAGGGTGCCTGGTTTCCAGAGTACGCATATATAGACTGATTAACCTATCAGCCATTCATCCATCGGCATATGCTGTTCCACCTTAGATTAGGGATTTTTTGTCAAGGTTTTCTCCTTTAGCGCCGCACTTTAGCTTGTCAAAAGGCCACATTTTCCCTAATGGTTACAGTTACCGGTGGTTGCCGCGAGGACGCAGTACGTACACTTGCGCCTACTGGAAGGTTACGGAGCCCCTTCCAATAGACGCCAAACCACCATAATTTTCGTATAAAACGTTGTATATCTTTTTTAATTTTTAATGAATCAAAAAAAACTCATGTACTTCGATTTTAAATCTATTTAAGAAGCTACAGTTAACATTTCAAGTCGATTGAACAAAAATTGATTGAGTGCTGTTGCGTGCAGATTTCCAAAACACGGTTTGGAGAAAAACGCGTTTAAAGTTTTTGGTATCAATAACTTCTCAATAAGAGCTCTCAGGAAAATGCTTGAAAACCTTCTAAAAAAATTTTTTTTAGCTATAAACGAATTTGTATCATATTTTGGAGGGTGTAAAGGATTTTTTAAACGCAAAAAAAATCGATTTTTTGAAAATCTCACAGTGGTGTTCTCCCTTAAAAGCGCTGACAGACTGCGGTTTAATAAATCCTATTTAGTGATTTTCCGAGATTAGCCATAGTGTGTCAACTTCAGTCAGGTTTAGCTAATCTCGTTTTATTTTGTGTTTAGTGCCTAAACCCGTTTAGTGAACTAATCTCTCAATGTTTTGAAGATTATCTCGTAATAATGAGTTTAGTGAGAGTGCAAGGAGCACCTTTATGTGGAAAGAAAAACATATTGTCATGAATTACATGTCACTTGTTGTTGCCTTAATGATATTTTGAGAATAGTGTACAAAAAGTTGTTGCGTTTAAATAAAAAAAAACTACAAAATGAATCCAAACAATTTGCCAAGTAGTAGTTCAACAAATTCAGGAACTCAATGATCGAAGACCGCGGTGGGAAATGGTGATAAGCGATTCTGAGGAAATGGCAATAGTTCACTTTCACTGAAACGAAAAACTAACGACATTGTTGTTGGCTTTAAATTCGAGAGAAACTGTTGGCCGTGAAATGTGGAGTTTGGTAATATAATTAATTATTTTTTAAAACAAAAAAAAGGCCGCCCCGGTGGCACAGTTGTCGGCATGCTTGCTTTAAGCTCCGGAGGTGCCGGGTTCGATTCCCGGGGGTGATGAAAAAATCACGGCTGGTTAATGTAAGGAACAATGAATTAATCACTCATTATTAGTTAAAAAAATGATTTCGAAACTTCATAGTGAAGCGGCCAAATCCCTCTATGGGATGAGCGCCAGCGAAAAAAAAAATAATAATAATTAATATTAATTTATGTATCGCAGCTCAGAGAAAGTTTGTTTTGGGATGTGGAAGTACCGTCATATCCAGAACATAAATCTAGGGAAGATTTCCGTACGAGCAGGGCAACTTTCAATGATCTGGTCAGGTCGCTGACGCTGACAGTTCTAGAAAAAATCGATACCATAAAACTGGTAACGGGGAGCAGTATTCCATTGGATAAATGAAGAGCGGTGTCCATTTACTATTTGACATCATCGGTCGGATGCTAAACGGTGGCCAATTTATTTGGTATTGGAAGATCAACGGTAAGGGAAATTGTGTTGGAGTTTTGTCATTCAGTCATATTAAAATATGGGCAAACTAGTTTTTGTTACTATTCACCTACTGACGAAACCATGAAAGAGCTCACAGATGGATTTAATCGACGATGGGGGTTTCCTCATGTTTATGAAGCAGTGAGTAAGCAATAATTTTTTGATTTTTTAGTTTGTAATTCATTTGATTAAAACTTTCATTTTAGACGGGTGCCACATAGAAACTTGTCCTGCTAAAGAAGTACAGACCATCATAACTATAAGGGTTGTTACCATAATCACCAACTTGTCTAAAGGTGGCAGTGAACGCACTTCAGCCGTATTACCCACTGCGGAAATTAAATAAATGTTGCTTATGGCGTATTAATAAATTGAAAGCATTACTAGACTCTGCTCACCAGCATCATTCGTTTGTTAAAGTTGTACGCAACTCTTAAAGCTAACTCGAGAAAACGATCGAATATTAGTTCATGGATTAGACATGCTATGGTTGGTACCGACTGCCGTTTCAAAAAGCAAAGAAGTCATTCATTATGCCTCATATTGGGTATCTATCTGTTTGCAGAATGTGAATCCCATGCAGATTATGAATTATTAAAAGTGGGAGTTAGTGGATCCTAAATTGAACGAATCTAGAACATTGTTTTGCTCGGGGTCGATATCTTTATGAAGATAATTCAGAATATGAAAAATCCATTAATCAACAACATCCATTTTTGGACGTCTAATGTCCAACAAAGAAGTTGTTCATAATTTCAATGTTCTTTTTGAGATTAATCGTAGTCTCAGCCGATTCTGAGAGATCGAGGAAATACGAAAGCGCAGCCACAAATCTGGCGAAGAAGATAAATGTAAGAAGATTTTTCGCAATACAACAAAACGCGATAATGAAATCAGTTTCAATGCCCATTTCGCTAATCACCAATCAATTTAGGATTCACCTTTAACAATACACTGAATAGATTACGAGCAATCGAGCTTTCAAAGCGACGCGACGTTCAATTTGCAGAGCCTTACAAGAAATTCATGAAGGAATACGAATCGATGGAACACATGCAATAATTTGAAAAACGTCTTAGCAGAACTGATTTCTGCAGATAATAAATAGTTTCAAGGTCTTGAAGAACAAGCATTACCAAATCAGGTTTTGCAAAACAATGTTTTGTAAAAAATTAGTAAATAAAAAAATTAACTTTAAGTCGATTGATTTTAGTTATTCACAGAACGTTTACAAAAATATTCCACACTTGAACACCACCATCGCAAAAGCTCTTAATGCAGCTACTAATAAATTTGCTATTCTGCACTTTTTTTACACATTTTTTGTGATGCTGTTAGGTAAATGAAGATAGGTCGGCATTTAGGTGAGTCTACTATATTATGTCGCGATCGCTTGGACGCTTAACAGGTGAGGCTTTAACTGCTAAAATACAAGAAAATTAGAATGCATTCCTTTTAATTAGTATTGCTTCAAAACCAATATTTTGCTATTGATGCTTTGTACAATTAATTGACGCTGACAACAATCTACCACATTTAAACTTTAGCTAACCTTAGTTGAATGTCAAGCAGCTATTAGAAACATTGAAGTTGAAATATATTTGTTCCATTATCGCGCATATATGAAATATTTCGAAGGAAACAACTAATTAATACCCACCAAAGCGTTTCGTTAAAACACACATCCACCCACAACCACAATAAAAAAATTTATATTTAAAATTACGATAATTACAGGTTGCGTGGTCCTTTTATTAAAGTAATTTTCCTGCCTAAAGCTACCCAACAACAACAACAACAGTAACCAAAATCTAAACTAATGTGACCAATCTTATCGCGTTCGTTTTTTGTTGTTTACTTTTCTATTTTGGGATATTCGTGCGATAACGGAACAACAATTTGTGTGGGTAATTTTCCAACTCACAACACCAATCATCGTGATGAATCATTATTAAATTAAATTTATAGCCTTGCTGAAAAATAATAACTACCTACAATATAATTAAAATAAGCTCTGGCATATGTAGGCCACTATAACCGCCCTTACCATAATGAGACATTTCAAATGTTTTTTTTATTTTTTTACGTAATCGCCAACAAAATCGGTATCTAAAAAAAACCTTTTAAGAATTGGCACAAAACGCTCTCGCTTTTATAATTCCATCATTATTTCCTATTCATATTCAATTAATTTTATAAAAAAATTCGAACAAGAACGATAGAACAAAAATGGTTATTTAATTGAGTTCACGTGACTTTGATCTAGAAACGGAAAATAATAAGGAAAATAGCAAAAATTTAATTGAAAAATTTTCTAATCATTTTTCCTCAATTGTTAAGCTTTTTTCATTGCCAATTTATAAACGTTTTACACTTGGTTGTTTGTTTGTTTGTTTTGTGTAAACGTTTTACCTGATAACAACAACAAAAAATTATATTCCCATGTGAACTTTTACCGTTACTTTCATCCTTCTGTTCATCTCACTCGTGTTTAGAGACGAGCATAATATGAATGTACTATATACATACGTATTTATTGATTGAATTGAGTAAAATCGCTGAAACCATAAAAAGAAATTGTTTATCGATGATACACTGTTTCAATGATGATAATGATCATAATGATATTTTTGTAGCTCCTGTTCTTGTCTGCAGAAGAATAGAAAAAAAAATATAATCTCTTGAATCGATTCTTTTGTACGTTCGATATTCTTGTTGGGATGTAATTTAAATCAATTTTAAATGTGTGAAGTTATAAGAAAAAGTAATTGATTTCTTTTATGAAGAATGTAAGTGTTTTTTCTTATGTTTATGCGAGTATACGTTTCCTTTCAGCTTGATGCTCTATATATTATTTAGCAAAGAGATCTCATTAATTTTCGCCCTCAATTCTTAATTATGTGATGTATAACACACAATATACAATATGCCATTAGCCAATTCTCAGTTTTTCCAAATGGATTTAAACAAGAACATAGAATTTATAAAACACACAGAAATTTTTTTAATTACATAAATCTTGTCAAACGGAATAGTTTCAAGTGGTCATCACTTCAGTTGTTTTATGTGGGTGTGAGTGTGTTTTAAAGGAAAAAACATACAAAATTGCTGAGTGCTAGAAAAAATAAATGTACGTATAAAGAATGTCAAAAGGTTTGCGAAGAAGGGAGATGTGATGTTTGTTTGTTTATTTAGCTTCTTTACATTTTGTTGTGCCTGGCCTAGGTAATTCAATTTTATTCTGTCAGGCGAAATGTCGTAATTAAAAGAAAAAATTTTGTTGTTGTGTACAAAAGGATTTGGTATAAATGCATCGAAAATTCAAAGAAAGGAAAATTTCTATACATACTATAATTGGATTGGTTTTGTGAGTTTTCATTTGAAGATTTATTCATTCAACTGTTAGTTATTATTTGGGTCTAGGTTATTCGAAACATATTATAATTTGAAAGGTTGGTATTTGTGAGCTTTTAACTAGGCCTTCATTTGTTTTTTTTGTCCCCAATAAGATGATTTGAGTTATACATATAGCTAAGGGCAAGTTATTCCTATGTACGATTAATGCTTTGTGCAGGAAAACATAAACAAAATTGAAACGTAACTCTGTAAATTTTTTTAGTGAAACTTTCTTCTCTTATAGAACAATTAACGTAGTAAATGACAAGTAAGTGTTACATAAGGAAGATTAGAAAGTAGGCCTGCAGAACATTTCATTTTACAACGCGAATTTCTGAGCAAAATCCAGAGACTAACTTCGTGGCATTGCGAAAAAATTTGTAAACCGTAAAAATTGGGATCTCCCGCTTCTCATATAAATCTTAAATCTTCGTTCAGTTTGGGGATAATAGACCGACAGATAAAAGACACCAATTCGAAAAACAGACATTCTGACTCGGAATACTCCCAAAGCAAATGCATTCAGAAGCTTTCCGAGTCAGAAAGTTTGTTTTTCGAAGTGGTGTCTTTTGTCTGTCAGTCCATTATCTCCAAACTGAATATGAGAAGTGGGGATTCCATTTTACGGTTTTGCAGTTTTTTCGCAATGCAACGAAGTTAGTCTCTGGATATTTGCTCAGAAATTCGAATTATATTAAATTTTAATTTAATTATTTTTCAATCAGCTATAATCATTAAATTGTATTTTACAGAATTTATTATTGATGCTGAGCGGTGCAGGCCAGCGTTATGGAATATACGCGATTCCAATTTCAGAAATAAAATAATTAGATGGAGTCTATGGGAAAAGGTTGCTATTGATTCGAGTAAGAAACTCATTGTATTTTAATATTCATTATTTATCTTTGATATTAAATACATGATTAATAAATTTCTTTATTTATACAGACACGGCAAAAAATAAAGAAAACATAATGAGAATCAAAAAGCACTGGGACAGTGAGATTGATGGCAGTAGTGTTGATCCATCATCAAGCAGGTCCCAAAATATTACAACACCAAAGTTAAATATTAAAAGATAGCAATTAAACAAATTTTTATTTGGTTTAGGGCTCTTAAAAGAGCCCTAAACCAAATAAACATTTGTTTAATTGATAAATATATTGGCTCATAAAAATAAAAAACTAATTAAAAGATAGCTATATATTATTTTCATGCACATACTTACATATAGCGTAACGACTACAGTTATTTACACTCTAAAGAAATTTTCGTAGGGAAGTCGTCATAGTTTCATTTTAAGAATTTTGATCGTACAATGTTTATTGTTTTCTTATGCATTAATTAAAAACAATTTATTTTGAAATAAAATTTGAAAAACATTCAAAATTTAGAGAGGACCACAAGTTATAGGTACGTTGCGGAAGGTTATTTTTGGGATAGTTATAAAATTCGAATTTGCAAAGTGTAAAAACAATCCAAAAATATATTTCAAATAAAACCTTAAAATAATATAAATATTCCTACTATTATCAAAATATAATCAGTACTTAGATTTAATCGTATATACATATAATATTACTATCACAAAGTTTCATTATTCACATGTTTTGCATCCATTGCATATAAATATGGGAATATAATTGTACTTTAATTTTATGATACATTTCAAATGATATTCGCGACTACATATTGCACTTAAGCCCAAAATTTTCTGAATTAGAATTTCTAGATAATGCATAGGAACAGTTGCAACACATAGTACCGCTTGCAAGAGAGTTGTTCCCAATGTCAAATGTTGTGGCAACTGGGAAAAGTTTCCGAATATGATGTTCGGTTTCAGGTTCACAAATGCTCGTTTCACTAGGTACGGATGTAGATACATTTTTGTTTTCCGTTATATTTCCAAAATGAAAAATTGGCTCGATAGCATGCTCGTCGATCCCCATATCTAAGTGAGTGGATGTTACAAAAATTTCATTTGCAATATAGTTTTCTATTGAAACTAATATTTGGTCGGTTGTTGTAGTGTGAGTTTGAGATTTAGCTGGTTGCTGAATTTTTGGATTGGTCTTTCTCGCACGCTTGGGTTTACAGTTTTTTTGTACTTCTTTCAATTGCTTGTTTTTAATTCTTTCTGCTTTCCGGTTATCTTTATCCGTTTCGATTTTTTGCTTCTTCTTGCTTAATCCACAAAGGAAGTGACAACAAATGGTTTTTTTATTTTGTTCGGTTTGCATCCCTTCCTCAAAGGTGTTTCTGGCCAATTTATATATTCTTCTATTGACCTTGTTGTCTCCGATGGTACAACTATACATGGTATAATGTTGCAATTTGGTCTAATTTCTGTGTAATTACCTAAATAATCGTTAGGATGAAATGTAGCATCGATAGCATTAAATGTGTCGATTTGACTCTGCTGGTTTGGTTGATCTTTTAATATTAAAAATTCGTTGATTGAAACAATATCTATAGCAAAATCTTCTAGAACCTTGTACACGGCATCAGTTTGCGTTGATTTATTACCAGTATGACAACTTTTTTTGGGGTTTATTCCACATTTAAATTGTTTGTACAGATCAAATAAAAGAAGAAAATCTTCATTATAGTTGCTAGTTTCAGTGCATTTTTCTTCAGTTTTTTTTATTCTTCGAGCTTGCTTTCACCAACAGTTGTACAGAGCTTTATAAATGCATCATCTTGAATTCCCTCGAGATTTAGTTTAAGGTTTTCATCAGATTTTGTGGTAGATCTTCCCAGGCATTTTGATATTTTAATTGCTTGCTTACCAAATGGGTATAAACCACTGGATTTAAACCCACTTTTAATTGTTTCCGCACAAATGCTTTTACCAATAACCTCGAATAAGAGAGGAGCAAATTTTTCCTTTGTAAGCGAGCCCATTGGATTACATCTACGCCACTCTAAGACCTTATTGTTCCAAGATGTTTTGAGAGGTTTAAATGCAGCGACATCGGCCGGTTGCAGTATTCTCGTAGCGTTGGCGTATAGAGCTATTAAAATAATTTGCAACCTAACACACAGCTCACTGTTTGGTAACGTTAAATGTGTAGAATGACCATCTACAAAATAAATTATGGGAAATTTAGTACCTAGCTGCACCAGATATGGATGGAGAACTTTGGAGATATAGTCATAGAATATCTGTTTTGTCATCCATCCATTATCACTAACACCCAAGCCACCCATCCTTTGGGCAACGATTTCCGAATTTCTTCAGGCACCTTTTTATAAAGTAAACATTACTGTTAAGTTGGTTTTGGCTAATACTCTGTCAACTTCATAGACATTCCTAGATTCTTTTGCTGCCAAAATATTTTTCGTTTTCGGACATAATAAAAAAATTGGTCTCATCACCGTTGAAAATTCATGTGGGATCATTCGAGATATCAATATAATCCTAGTTGGTTAAATTTTTTTCGATAGCATCAAACCAAGAATTGATGTCAGAAATTGCTACAGTAGCGCTCGCCGAGATGAGATGGGTATCGCGTTAAAAATGATTTGAACCGCTCTTTACCTGGCATGCTTTCTTCCCCAAAAGGATGTGGCCTATCATTTTCTAGTAAAAACTGTTTTGCTGCTTGAGTAACATCTTCTCTTCGTTTAGGAAATCCTTTTGTTGGGAAATTTTGATCCAGTGAACTATTCGTTCTTCTTCCTCGCTTATAAGAACTGTAGATGGGCCTGCGTGAACTTTGGAAAAGTTAGACCCTTTTATCTCGTGTAAAGCTTTTTCTACATCGCATTCGATATAAGTGTACCTTTTCATTGGAATTTTTAAGTCTAGAATCTCAATTAAATTATAATATAACTATGTATTGGCATATAAGAAACATACAATAATTGGCATGTGCCAATAATTGTGGTTTGACATAAATTAATTATTGGCACCCCAGTGCCAATAATAAAAAAAGGAAATTATTTTTCACTGATTATTGGCACACTGTTTTTTGTTATTTTAATTAATAAACTCATTAAATCTGTAGTGGCATGTAATGCACCATATAACAAATGATACCTTAACTGATAATTTGTTCCATCAATGTACCGGTGTTACCGCATAGTACGGTGAAAATAAAACAATACAAATTTGGTTGGTAATTGGTTTTATTGTTTTTGGACTCGGTATTGATTTTTGAAAAATAAAAAACAAAATCATTAAGTACACAGCAGCCGAGCAGAAGTATTAAAATACCTATGTAGTAAACGGTGGTGATGATATAAACGGTTTGCTTAATTATAATATTTAAGACGTTAAGGATGGCTACATAAACGCGCCTGTTAAAATAAAGTTATAATAGTTATTTGTGTATATATATATGCTGTTGACAAAAGGTAGTTTTGTCTATCCTGACTCTGGGTGCAACCTATATACCGCCATTGCAATATGAGTTGGCTACAATGTCTTTAGGAATTATCCAAGAAAGTATTATTTATTTATTTATTTATTTATTGTACTTTAACAATAATTTATGATAGTATTAAAAGGAAAAGCACAGATGGAAACAGAGTAAACGGAACAAAAGAACAAAAATAAAATGATGAAGCTGCTTCCATTAGGCAGAAAAACCTTTTAAATTTTTTCAAACAATTTCCATCTCATGCATACACATTCTATTTTGAGCAATAGCTCATTTACAATAAAATGTACAGCAAGAGGTGAAATAATATTAAAATTTAACAATAATAATAATAATATTAAAAATAAATTTAAAAAAACTACGTATTGCCCATCAATCACGCCACTTCAAAAATTTTGACTTAAATAATTTGGCCGATCCTAAACTCTTAATTTCCAATGGAATTGAATTCCAAAGAGAAACTCCCCTAACGTAAAAGGATTTGTTTAGCGACCTACAACTATTTTTGGCCGGAATCAGGCGGAAGTTTGAGGAATGAGACCTGCTAAAAAGTAACTTCCTATAAAGATAACAAGGCTTCTTAGCTTTGAGAAGTTTAAAAATAAAAAGACAAACGCGAAATTCGTAAAAGGTAGATAAACTACATCCTAAAACAAGGCTAGAGTAGGCAGAAATATGATCGAATTTCCTAATACCAAAAATAAACCTAGTACATGCATTGAAACATCTTTGGAGAACGTTCATATTTTCCTGAAGCATACCGAATAAAACTACGTCACCATAAATAAAATGAGGAAGAAGATAAGACAAAAACATTTTTTTCCTAAACTGACTATCAGAAAATCCTACTACTTTATACAAACAACTAAGCATACCAAAGACCCTCTTACTAATACTAACTAAATGGTCACCCCAAGAAAGAGTTTTATTAATAACTAAGCCTAAATCTCTAACAGTATTTGAATACCTAATTAGCGAACCCTGCAGAAAAATACCAGGAAAGGACGAGGTGTCTAACGATTTTTTATAAATTATGATCGACTGAGATTTATTCGCATTTAAAACGAGCCTATTAGAGACCGACCAACTAGCGATATTACTTAAGTCTTCATTTATCAGAGAAATATTCCTATCAATAGAACCCTGATCTAAACGACTATTTTTATAAATTTGGACGTCATCAGCGAAAATGTGAAATGAACAATGGTGAATAGAGGATTCTATGTCATTAATGTACATAGAAAACAATAGAGGACCCAGCACTGAACCCTGAGGAACGCCGGAAATTACAGGAAGGAAATCAGACAAAGAATTGTCGAAAAAAACTGCTTGAGAACGATTAGAAAGATAGTTAAAAATTAGTCTGGCAGCGGAAACCGAAAATCTAAACTGAGATAAGAGTTTGTTAAAAAGAATTCTGTGATTAATAGAATCAAAGGCCTTAGAAAAATCTAACAAAGTTAAAGAAGTCAATTCCCTATTATTCATATTACGCCTAATATCATCACATACATTTAATAACGCAGTAGAAGTGCTATGAAATTTTCTAAACCCAGATTGGAAGAAACTAATTAAACTATTGCTATTTAGATGCGATTGAATTTGAGTTTTAACAACTATCTCGAAAGCTTTAGAGAGAGAACTTAAAATGCTAATTGGCCTCAAATGGGATAGCTCTGAAGGATTACTAATCTTTGGGATGGGTATGATTTTACTTAGCTTCCACTGATCTGGATAGGAAGAGGATGTGAGAATAAAATTAAAAATATGTAACAAATATTTTGAGACGAAAGGGAAAACTCGTTTAACGAATTTTAAATTGACGTTATCCAGACCAGAAGATTCCGACTTAACATTCCAAATGGCAGACTGCAAATCCTCGAGAGAAATATTTGAAAACGAAAACGAATTAGAGGACGCATTAGAGAACAAATCGACGGTACTACTGCCCGAGTTCAAACTAGAGCAAAAATAACTATTAATATCATTGGGCTTAAACACCCCACTAGAACTACTCTTGCATCTGCCTAGGCCTAAATTACGAACATTACGCCAAAAAACCTTGGGAGGGGTCTAACTTGTCCTTAAAATAATTACGCTTAGCAATCCGAATTAACCCTACAACTCTATTACGAGCCTGCTTATAATCTAAATGAGACTGACTATTAGGATACCTTTTCCATAAACGATATTTACTAACTCTAATACTTATGGCATTCGAAACTTCCTGAGACAACCAAGGCGGAGATTTTGCTTTGAAAGTAACCTTTTTAAGCGGAACGCAACTATCAAAGACCAAACTAATATACGAGTTGAAAAATTCTACTTGGGTAGTTGACGAACTAAGGCAAAAAATATCCTCCCAAGGAACCGAGTTACAAACTAAGTAAAGGCGGGAATTATCTATACTAGAAAAATCTCTAAAGCTAAAACTGTTAGGCTTAGGTGGAGAGTAACAATTCACAGAAAAAACTAAAAGATCATGATGGGATCCCATACCGAGAGACAACTGATTGAAAAAACAAATAGAGTTATCAGTAAAAGAGATGATATGGTCAATAAGGGAATAAGAGGCACCGCTAGCGGTTGGACAACAAAACGTCGGCGCCACAGTGTTGTGGACGGATAAATTAAGACTATTTAAAAGATTCAAATAATCACGAGGGAAGACGGAATTTTTGAGTATATCGAAATTGAAGTCACCTGATATATATATTTCATCGAATCTACAAGAGAAATAACTAAACAAACTTTCTAAGTCTACAAGGGATTTTTTAAATTGGGCATACGACCTCTTACTAGTTTTTGGAGGGTTATAGACGGTACCGAATAAGATTTTACGACCACTAATGAAAACGTTGACAAATAAAAACTCTAAATCCGATACTAACGATTCCGAAATAGAAGAAGGTATGGTAACTAATCTAGCCTTAATATGATCACCTACAAACATACATAAACCACCATAATTAAGGGGAGGTACCGTCCTATCTTTCCTAAATATATTAAAACCTTTGATGGCAAAAGCTGAATTAGGGATATTTGGATTTAGAAAGGTCTCAGAAAAACAAAGTATGTCCACTGGAGCGCCATTAAAAATGTGACGAATCTCGTCAATATTTGGGACTAGACTTTGGACATTCAAACTAACTACATTCAATAACGACCTATCAACTAACATGGATTTTAGAACTATATTGGGATAACTAAGCGACATAATCAAACTCAAAATCAAAATTTAGCGTACACACGACACGTGGGCGTGATTGATACGCAATACTTACAAATAAAATTAAATAAATTTTGCTTCGTCCAGTTTCAAAATAAACCCCAATCAATGGAAATCTAAAACGAGAAGAAACAAAAAAAACGATCCAAAGTAACAAGTGCTAAGAAATAGTAAACAAAGGAACAATACTTAACCGTAAGCCCCAATTTTTGCCCCAAAAATCGATAATTTTTTTTTTTCCGAAGACAAAAAAAAAAACGCGACACTTTTGACTAAGGCTACGTAAAGGGATACTAGTACGATTCGAAGGAATATTTGCTTACGTGGTCGTGGCTACAGGGAATTGCAAACATATGTGCTGATGCCAAAAGGTAGTTTTGTTTATTCTGAGTTGGCTATAATGTGGTTAGGAATTATCCAAGAAAGTACACGATTCAAAAAAAATTTTACAGAGATACGTATGGCCATGGTGACAGATTTTTCATTTGCAGAAATTAATTCCGTAATGGACGCATTCAACCAAATGAGTATTATTGAATATTTGGAAATAACTCACAACTGGGCTATAAACGTTGATACTCAGAAATCGAAATCAAGTATCGTAAAATTGTACCTGTGCTGTTCCCATTTGTCACATACCATGGCGCAAGACATACAAAAACATTTTATAATTGTCTCAACACAAAACATTGTGCAAGAAGAATTTGCCTCATTTTTCATGATGCAAAATTATGTGACCATCAAGGAAGATAGTGGGGAAAACTGTTACTTGCAGCCAAAATAAATTTGCTGAAAATCTTATACGGGAAAAAAGGAAACCGGCTCAAAAAACGCTTTATTTAAGAATCCCATTTTATGTCGTTATCACTACCCTGCAAAATTTTATGAAAATTTGGTGCCACTGGACAATGAATAGTTGTTTCCGAAGTAATTTTTTACGCTGAATCCGAATCTGGGCTCAGAATTGCTCTATCACGTCAGGTTTATGAGATATTTTAACCTAAAAGTGCAAAAAACACTGTTTTTTGACGTATTTGAGATTATCTAGCACCACGATTTTTTTTTTCTTGAAAAGTTCATGTGTGGGATCTTATAGTACAAGTCTTTTTCTTTCAAATTACTTTGAGTTTGCTCAAATATGTTTTTTTTTCGCCGAGATATCGCATTTTCAAAATTGCATGTTCGTGAATTTGTCGGTATAGTTACTGTATAATACACTACCTTTTATATTTATACCTACGGTATATATGCACTTTTAGGTTAGAATATCTCATAAACCTGACGTGATAGAGCAATTCTGAGGCCAGATTCGGATTCACCGTAAAAAATTACTTCGGAAACAACTATTCATTGTCAGGTGGCACCAAATTTTTAAAATTTTGCAGGGTAGTGTTTTTATACAGAAAATTTCACGAATATTCAAATTTGAAAATGCGATATCTCGGCGAAAAAAAAATGATATTTGAGCAAATTGAACGGCATTTGAAAGAGGAAGACTTGTACAATAAGATCCCATACATGGCTTTTATAAAAAAGTAAAATCTGCATTGCTACATAACCTGAAATATGTCAAAAAACAGTGTTTTTTGCACTTTTAGGTTAGAATATCTCAAAAAACCTGACGTGATAGAGCAATTCTGAGCCCGGATTCGGATCCAGCGTGAAAAATTACTTCGGAAACAACTATTTATATCAACAATCCAAATAACGTTAAATTTAAAGATACTTAAAATTGTATCGTAGAATGCTGAGTTTATGACATAGGAAGATTGACACGACTAACCAAATTATTTAAAATATCACAAACCCCGCCTATTAGTTCCATGCTCTAGTTGAAAAATTTCTTATGGGCTGGTGACATTTTAAATAATTTGGTTGTTCGTGTAAATCTTCCTACTTTCTGTTGTGAAATAGTTCTGCATAGAACGATAAGGTTAAAAAATGGCAAATTAAAACATTATTGAAACGATGTCACTGTAAACTGGGACACCACACATCAAATTAAGTTGTAGCTATTTCTCAAATTATATCGTAACAAATCATACCTTCAACACACTAATACACATCAAATGTCACTGTAGACAGTTACCGTATACTAGTGTACATCAAATATACAGTTTTACATCACTTCCTATATTCCTATGTTATAAACGCACTAGAAAGCTTAGTTTACAATATAAAAAATTTACTTGTTAACGTTTATTTTATACGCTTTTTGATACGTTTTCTCTAAAACTGAGAATGAAATATCCAGCAAGTTCGTTTACAGTGGGCATACCCAATATTTTCTTTTTTTTTATGATCTTAGTTGCTTCACCATCATATTCAGGTCACATTTTCATAGTATTAAATGGATCTAAATACTTATAGTTTTAACAATTTATGAAATGTTATTGCTTATATGACAAAAACCTATCAGAATGTATCCATACTGCTAAAAATTAAAAACACAAAATACTCTCTGTCACTTTAATGGAATTTTCGATTTTTTAACTCTTTTGTTTTGTTTAGTAAAAGATACTGTAAAGATAATGTATGTGAAGTTAGCCCGAAATTCAGCCCGAAATATTTTTTTAGGATTGTGTCTCGGCTAAATTTAATACAAATTTCGGGCTGGCCCGAAATTTTCTTAATATAAAGACATTTTTTAGTTTCATCCCGAAAAAAATTAAAATAATCAAAAATGAGCTTGATATTTCACCTAAATCTTAAAAGCATTGAATTTAAAATTATTTGATAAGAAATTATTCCATACCAAAAAACAATTTGTATATATGTATAATTTTGTACCAAAATAAAATATAATGAGGAATAATAGTGGCTACAGGGATTTCCAAACATATGTGCTGATGCCAAAAGGTAGTTTTGTCTATCCTGAGTGCAACCTATATATCGCCAATCCAATATGAGTTGGCTACAATGTCTTTAGGAATTATCCAAGAAAGTTCAATTCATATAAAATTTTACTGAGATACGTATGGGAATATTTGCTTACGTGGTCGTGGCCACAGGGATTTCCAAACATATGTGCTGATGCCAAAAGTTAGTTTTGTCTATCCTGAGTGCAACCTATATAGCGCTAATCCAATATGAGTTGGCTACAATGTCTTTAGGAATTATCCAAGAAAGTTCGATTCATATAAAATTTTACTGAGATACGTATGGGAATATTTGCTTACGTGGTCGTGGCCACAGGGATTTCCAAACATATGTGCTGATGCCAAAAGTTAGTTTTGTCTATCCTGAGTGCAACCTATATAGCGCTAATCCAATATGAGTTGGCTACAATGTCTTTAGGAATTATTCTAAAAAGTTCGATTCATATAAAATTTTATTGAGATACGTATGAGAATATTTGCTTACGTGGTCGTGGCCACAGGGATTTCCAAACATATGTGCTGATGCCAAAAGGTAGTTTTGTCTATCCTGAGTGCAACCTATATATCGCCAATCCAATATGAGTTGGCTACAATGTCTTTAGGAATTATCCAAGAAAGTTCGATTCATATAAAATTTTACTGAGATACGTATGGGAATATTTGCTTACGTGGTCGTGGCCACAGGGATTTCCAAACATATGTGCTGATGCCAAAAGTTAGTTTTGTCTATCCTGAGTGCAACCTATATAGCGCTAATCCAATATGAGTTGGCTACAATGTCTTTAGGAATTATTCTAAAAAGTTCGATTCATATAAAATTTTATTGAGATACGTATGAGAATATTTGCTTACGTGGTCGTGGCCACAGGGATTTCCAAACATATGTGCTGATGCCAAAAGGTAGTTTTGTCTATCCTGAGTGCAACCTATATATCGCCAATCCAATATGAGTTGGCTACAATGTCTTTAGGAATTATCCAAGAAAGTTCGATTCATATAAAATTTTACTGAGATACGTATGGGAATATTTGCTTACGTGGTCGTGGCCACAGGGATTTCCAAACATATGTGCTGATGCCAAAAGTTAGTTTTGTCTATCCTGAGTGCAACCTATATAGCGCTAATCCAATATGAGTTGGCTACAATGTCTTTAGGAATTATTCTAAAAAGTTCGATTCATATAAAATTTTATTGAGATACGTATGAGAATATTTGCTTACGTGGTCGTGGCCACAGGGATTTCCAAACATATGTGCTGATGCCAAAAGGTAGTTTTGTCTATCCTGAGTGCAACCTATATATCGCCAATCCAATATGAGTTGGCTACAATGTCTTTAGGAATTATCCAAGAAAGTTCGATTCATATAAAATTTTACTGAGATACGTATGGGAATATTTGCTTACGTGGTCGTGGCCACAGGGATTTCCAAACATATGTGCTGATGCCAAAAGGTAGTTTTGTCTATCCTGAGTGCAACCTATATATCGCCAATCCAATATGAGTTGGCTACAATGTCTTTAGGAATTATCCAATAAAGTTCGATTCATATAAAATTTTATTGAGATACGTATGGGAATATTTGCTTACGTGGTCGTGGCCACAGGGATTTCCAAACATATGTGCTGATGCCAAAAGGTAGTTTTGTCTATCCTGAGTGCAACCTATATATCGCCAATCCAATATGAGTTGGCTACAATGTCTTTAGGAATTATCCAAGAAAGTTCGATTCATATAAAATTTTACTGAGATACGTATGGGAATATTTGCTTATGTGGTCGTGGCCACAGGGATTTCCAAACATATGTGCTGATGCCAAAAGTTAGTTTTGTCTATCCTGAGTGCAACCTATATAGCGCTAATCCAATATGAGTTGGCTACAATGTCTTTAGGAATTATTCTAAAAAGTTCGATTCATATAAAATTTTATTGAGATACGTATGAGAATATTTGCTTACGTGGTCGTGGCCACAGGGATTTCCAAACATATGTGCTGATGCCAAAAGGTAGTTTTGTCTATCCTGAGTGCAACCTATATATCGCCAATCCAATATGAGTTGGCTACAATGTCTTTAGGAATTATCCAAGAAAGTTCGATTCATATAAAATTTTACTGAGATACGTATGGGAATATTTGCTTACGTGGTCGTGGCCACAGGGATTTCCAAACATATGTGCTGATGCCAAAAGGTAGTTTTGTCTATCCTGAGTGCAACCTATATATCGCCAATCCAATATGAGTTGGCTACAATGTCTTTAGGAATTATCCAATAAAGTTCGATTCATATAAAATTTTATTGAGATACGTATGGGAATATTTGCTTACGTGGTCGTGGCCACAGGGATTTCCAAACATATGTGCTGATGCCAAAAGGTAGTTTTGTCTATCCTGAGTGCAACCTATATAGCGCTAATCCAATATGAGTTGGCTACAGTGTCTTTAGGAATTATTCAAAAAAGTTCGATTCATATAAAATTTTATTGAGATACGTATGAGAATATTTGCTTACGTGGTCGTGGCCACAGGGATTTCCAAACATATGTGCTGATGCCAAAAGGTAGTTTTGTCTATCCTGAGTGCAACCTATATATCGCCAATCCAATATGAGTTGGCTACAATGTCTTTAGGAATTATCCAAGAAAGTTCGATTCATATAAAATTTTACTGAGATACGTATGGGAATATTTGATGGATTTCATGCATTTCCAACCAGTCTTTTGTCGTTCTTGCTGAGTATCGCCTGGCATTGTCGTGCATATTAAGACGAATTCTGATCCAATTTGTGACGATAATGGAAGCACGATAGGTTCCAGTATCTTACTGATGTATCTGGCTGCCGATAAGTTACCTCCTGGAATATCGAGATCAGTTTTTACCAGTCATAATTCCAGCCCATACCATAACAGAGTCTCCGCTGTATCTGTGCACTTCTTCTATATTTTTTAGCCTCTCGGCCTTACCATGCTGTCTCCATATTCTTGTTCTCCTAGTATCTGGGTGAAATCCGAATATTGAACCATTAGTGAACAAAACTTTGGACCATTCCCTATCTGTCCAATTTCTATGATTTTGACACCAACCACTTGTAAGCTCTCGATTTATGTCGAATCGGTCGACTTCTCAACGGGCGGCGAACGTGGAGGTTGTTTTCATGTAGTCTACTCCTGATGGTTTGGACACTAACATAAATGTTTTCATTAGTCCACAAGCGTGACTGTAATTGCCGGCGGTTAAAGTTGGCTTCCGGCGAATTTGCAGTTGAATATAACGGTTCTATGCTGAAGTTGTAACTCTTTCTCGACCTGGACGCTGCACGTACGGACTCCCAGTTTTTCATACATTGTTATAACGCTCCGGGGCACATTGAAATGATGGGCAATATCTGCTTGGCTTCTTTCACTTCGAAGCATTCTTACTGCTTCGTCCATTTCACTATGAGTTAGATTATGACGTGTTTTGCTGTACTCCATATTTCTACACAAAATTTTAAATTTCAAAATTTTAAAATCTCTCTTTTAGGAGCTAAAACAGAATAAAGTCTGAGATAACAATTCCAATCAATAAGACTAAAAATAATTTTTTCGATAAAACAATAACTGGTTTTACCGTTATCCCTGAAATTTTTTGATATTGTATGTGCAATCGATGTATCTTCTAGAAACAAAACCAAAATCGAACCAAATTAAAGGGGATGACAACCTAAAAACCATGTGTTCCTTGTACACTTTTGTTGTGTGTATCCCAGTAAAATTTTATATGAATCGTGCTCTCTTGGATAATTCCTAAAGACATTGTAGCCAACTCATATTGGATTGGCGATATATAGGTTGCACTCAGGATAGACAAAACTACCTTTTGGCATCAGCACATATGTTTGGAAATCCCTGTGGCCACGACCACGTAAGCAAATATTCTCATACGTATCTCAGTAAAATTTTATATGAATCGAACTTTTTTGAATAATTCCTAAAGACATTGTAGCCAACTCATATTGGATTAGCGCTATATAGGTTGCACTCAGGATAGACAAAACTACCTTTTGGCATCAGCACATATGTTTGGAAATCCCTGTGGCCACGACCACGTAAGCAAATATTCCCATACGTATCTCAATAAAATTTTATATGAATCGAACTTTCTTGGATAATTCCTAAAGACATTGTAGCCAACTCGTATTGGATTGGCGATATATAGGTTGCACTCAGGATAGACAAAACTACCTTTTGGCATCAGCACATATGTTTGGAAATCCCTGTGGCCACGACCACGTAAGCAAATATTCTCATACGTATCTCAATAAAATTTTATACCTTTTGGCATCAGCACATATGTTTGGAAATCCCTGTGGCCACGACCACGTAAGCAAATATTCCCATACGTATCTCAATAAAATTTTATATGAATCGAACTTTCTTGGATAATTCCTAAAGACATTGTAGCCAACTCATATTGGATTGGCGATATATAGGTTGCACTCAGGATAGACAAAACTACCTTTTGGCATCAGCACATATGTTTGGAAATCCCTGTGGCCACGACCACGTAAGCAAATATTCTCATACGTATCTCAATAAAATTTTATATGAATCGAACTTTTTTGAATAATTCCTAAAGACATTGTAGCCAACTCATATTGGATTAGCGCTATATAGGTTGCACTCAGGATAGAAAAAACTACCTTTTGGCATCAGCACATATGTTTGGAAATCCCTGTGGCCACGACCACGTAAGCAAATATTCCCATACGTATCTCAATAAAATTTTATATGAATCGAACTTTCTTGGATAATTCCTAAAGACATTGTAGCCAACTCATATTGGATTGGCGATATATAGGTTGCACTCAGGATAGACAAAACTACCTTTTGGCATCAGCACATATGTTTGGAAATCCCTGTGGCCACGACCACGTAAGCAAATATTCTCATACGTATCTCAATAAAATTTTATATGAATCGAACTTTTTTGAATAATTCCTAAAGACAATTGTAGCCAACTCATATTGGATTAGCGCTATATAGGTTGCACTCAGGATAGACAAAACTACCTTTTGGCATCAGCACATATGTTTGGAAATCCCTGTGGCCACGACCACGTAAGCAAATATTCCCATACGTATCTCAATAAAATTTTATATGAATCGAACTTTCTTGGATAATTCCTAAAGGCATTGTAGCCAACTCATATTGGATTGGCGATATATAGGTTGCACTCAGGATAGACAAAACTACCTTTTGGCATCAGCACATATGTTTGGAAATCCCTGTGGCCACGACCACGTAAGCAAATATTCTCATACGTAACTCAATAAAATTTTATATGAATCGAACTTTTTTGAATAATTCCTAAAGACATTGTAGCCAACTCATATTGGATTAGCGCTATATAGGTTGCACTCAGGATAGACAAAACTACCTTTTGGCATCAGCACATATGTTTGGAAATCCCTGTGGCCACGACCACGTAAGCAAATATTCCCATACGTATCTCAATAAAATTTTATATGAATCGAACTTTCTTGGATAATTCCTAAAGACATTGTAGCCAACTCATATTGGATTGGCGATATATAGGTTGCACTCAGGATAGACAAAACTACCTTTTGGCATCAGCACATATGTTTGGAAATCCCTGTGGCCACGACCACGTAAGCAAACATTCTCATACGTATCTCAATAAAATTTTATATGAATCGAACTTTTTTGAATAATTCCTAAAGACATTGTAGCCAACTCATATTGGATTAGCGCTATATAGGTTGCAGTCAGGATAGACAAAACTACCTTTTGGCATCAGCACATATGTTTGGAAATCCCTGTGGCCACGACCACGTAAGCAAATATTCCCATACGTATCTCAATAAAATTTTATATGAATCGAACTTTCTTGGATAATTCCTAAAGACATTGTAGCCAACTCATATTGGATTGGCGATATATAGGTTGCACTCAGGATAGACAAAACTACCTTTTGGCATCAGCACATATGTTTGGAAATCCCTGTGGCCACGACCACGTAAGCAAATATTCTCATACGTATCTCAATAAAATTTTATATGAATCGAACTTTTTTGAATAATTCCTAAAGACATTGTAGCCAACTCATATTGGATAAGCGCTATATAGGTTGCACTCAGGATAGAAAAAACTACCTTTTGGCATCAGCACATATGTTTGGAAATCCCTGTGGCCACGACCACGTAAGCAAATATTCCCATACGTATCTCAATAAAATTTTATATGAATCGAACTTTCTTGGATAATTCCTAAAGACATTGTAGCCAACTCATATTGGATTGGCGAAATATAGGTTGCACTCAGGATAGACAAAGCTACCTTTTGGCATCAGCACATGTTTTTGGAAGTTCTTGTAGCCACTATTATTCCTCATTATATTTTATTTTAGTACAAAATTATACATATATACAAATTGTTTTTTGGTATGGAATAATTTCTTATCAAATAATTTTAAATTCAATGCTTTTAAGATTTAGGTGAAATATCAAGCTCATTTTTGATTATTTTAATTTTTTTCGGGATGAAACTAAAAAATGTCTTTATGTTAAGAAAATTTCGGGCCAGCCCGAAATTTGTATTAAATTTAGCCGAGACACAATCCTATAAAAATATTTCGGGCTGAATTTCGGGCTAACTTCACATACATGTAAAGATAAGGGAAATCAAGCTTTATTTAACCTTTACTATTATTTATCACTTAAAATTATCCATGGCACTTAATCATTCTTAAAGGTATAATAAAGCGAGCGAGGGCTAGGCTCACCATTCCCTGCCTGACTATATAAGTGTCCAGTTGCCGCTCTCAACCAGGCACTACTCCTAGCTCAGCAGGTTGTGCTGCGGTTTTTACGGACCATGATTACGGACTAGTAGCCAGGAAAAAATGTATACGTGCGTGCTTTCTATTCCGCTGAGTCAGAAATTTAACTAAGCGGAACAAAACCGAGATAGCTAACACGAACGGAGGGATATGGTTTCGTTTGCCCAACATATATTTTTTTTAAACAAAGAAAGAAAAATTACTTAAACGACGACACATACCTGTTCTATTAGTTAGCACGATTATTTATTGAATTAGTCAACCTCACCAAAATGAAATTTACAAAAAAAAAAAAAAATTCACGAAACTATAAAACCAGCCTAAAGCAAGAATCACTAATTCCCGGTTGCACACAAAACGAGTTAATCATTTGACAGCAATCTGATTGATAAGTTCAAACTCCGGTTGAAATTAAATTTAGTTTTACAAAAAAATTTCCATGGTTAATTAACAAATATGTCGATATTGTCGATATAATAAGATTTTACTCAACCCTACTGATAAAAAAATAAGAAAATATCGGATATTTTCATTTTGACGTTTTATGTTTTTCTTACGATATATAATATTGCTGCTATATATACAAAGTAAACCCATAAATATGAGCATTGTATCAAAAAACGGTAAATGATAAAGTAATGCTATTTGTAATTTTATAAAATTGGTTTGTTTAAAATTCTTTTATTAAATTTCATTTATAAAAAACAAGCAAATTCCAAAACCCGTGCGCCCAACTTTTCAAATACAGAAAAATTATTGCTTTTAGAAATGATAAAGCAATATCAGCACATTAGGGCAAGAAAAGGACCAATTAACATCTAAAAAAAATGATTCATGGGAAGCACTAAGTATTGATTTTAATGCCCAGAGCTTGGGATCGTACAGGAATGCGCAACAGCTTTGATCCTTGTATGAACAATTAAAAGAAACGCAAAAAAAAATCCGCCGATAAGGTAATATCTTTATTTCTTTAGTTAAGGTAATTAATGCATACAATTTTAATTATTATTTAAACTTGGCCACTTTCGACTGGTGGGGGAACAAAAAATACATACATTTCTGAAGTAAGCAATAAAACGCTTGAGGTTTTGGAGCCATTGACAATCACGCCTTTTGTAAATAGGTTCGACGCCATTTGATTTGCTTATATATGTAATTAAATGATGGAGGATGTATATTTGATATAATCGCGCCTCACCATATTCAATTTTTTCTTGTGTAGAGAGTGTCAATAGTGAACAAAGTGAAAAGTAAAAGTTCAAATTACTTTAATTGCATTTAAAAAATAATAATAATATTGCCCTCTCAAGTGAAGAAACTTCACAAACAAAAACAGGAAATTTTAAGAAGCTTAAAAATTGGTTATCAGTCGGTAAATTGGCAGCACAATATTTAGCGCATCGCACAACTACCGCAAGGGTGCAACAAATAAAGTACGTTTTGACGAGGTTATTTGTAAAACCGAAGTTGGTCCCGGAAATCGAAAGACGTGAAAATCGCCGGAATTCCCAAAAAGGAAGAAGCAAAATATCCCAAATGATGGCCTACTCAGATACGCTAAGTCATATCTACGATTGCCTGTCGAAGCATGTGTTTAATCTTACTGTTTTAATAAGACACTTACATATTTTGTCAATTGTCTTAAACTTAACGTTTACAACGCTTATACCATAAAGAAAAGCCGCAGATTGAAGTATGTATTCCACTTCAAACTTCATAAATAATGATTGAAAGTATTCTTTACAATTTGGATCTACTGCTAACCTTATATAGTATTATGCCTTTTATTATAAAACTTTTAATGTTTTGTAAATGAATTTTATGGCTGATTGAAATAAACCAGCTTCGAATTATCCTATAATCAGTGTTGTGGTTCTACCATCGTATTCCAAAATTCACGTAAAATTAAAGAGATATGTATATTATTTAATCAGGCACATATTTTAGATAGGATCAAAAACGTTAAAAAACAAAATAATTTACACTTCTGGTTTTCCCCAAAACGGGAGTTCCATTAGTATTTTCACAAATTATATATTTCTAAAAATTATAAATTTTCCCAGTACAAGAAAAAAAATTTCTTTTGACTCATTTTAATTGGATTTTAAAAATATAAAGAATTGCTTTTGTAATTTCCACTGTATGCGGTTAGTTATTTTATTAGAGAATGATTTTTCATTTTCACTCCCTTAGCTTTTTGTTTATTTGTGACAAGTCATTTGCATTTTTTACAACGTAAAAACCATGTTTATGAGCACAACCATGGTTAGCGGTATATTCCTTGTGTTATGTGATTTTCAATGCAAAAATTTTAATTGGTTTATTTGTAACAACCATATTCGAGTATTGAATATGAAATAAAATAAAAACTAGGACAAAACGAGGAAATGAGTTAATTACGTTGGAATGATAGAGTGAAAATGATGAAATTATGTTGTTTGTGCGGCTGCATTACATATGTATAATAAATGTTTTACACATACATCATTCGATGGTGACGATGTTTATAAATACTTGTACAACTAGATTAATTTATACACCAATACCTCGATAAACGACGTTTCGTACTTGCAACGGTAAATTTTTTTTATCAAATTTCAGTTTACGTCATGTAATGCGTCGTTACATGAATAATTTTTTCAGGAAATCGCATACCGACTACTCTATATTGAAACTTTTTCACAGAGCAATAATCGACATTTACTTCTGGGTTGCACACGATAATTTTTCTACTACATACTTTATTTTTATTAAAAATATATTTTTTTCGTCAAAGACATTTTTTTCTTACACACAATTTACCAATACGAAGTTTTTAAGTTGCAATCGAGTTTTGTTCACACTTCAACTGCAAATTTATTTGCGAATTAATTGTAATTTTTAAATAAAACTAAAAATATCAATTTTTCGAAAATCAAACACCAACAAAAAAAAAATCAAATTTGGAAAATGACATAGAACAAATTTAATTTTTTCAATTGTAGTTGAAATAATCAGCCTTTTATAAAATTTACTGTATCCCACAATAAAATCACTTCCTAATCGATATAATGACGACGGTAATTTAACACAAAATTGTTCATTTATTTCAGCAAATTGACTTGAGTGTGAAAGGAGATGTCGAACACTTGGACGTCGACGACACCCTAACTATATATTACGAAGAGCCATCAAAAGATTCAACATCACTAAATATTCCAACCATAGTCATAGATTTGGATTATCTTTTAAAAAGTTAGTCGTCTCTTTTTGAGCTTTTATAAGAATTTTGCTATTTTTCGAAATTAAAGATTTTTTATTCAAAAATTGCTTTATCACATTTGTGGTGTGGGACCTTTTTTCGTCCACAAGGTCTGTTTCAGATAAAATAGACAATTAAAAGATAATCCAAATCTAGATTTAACGAAAGCTGATAAAGGCAACAAGACATTCACGTCGATTATACAACTCGCCGGATTTACTGCGGCGGGAGTTCATTCGATCCGCATTCGTTTCGCATTTAAAATTAATTGCATTATAGAATCCGGCGGGAAATTGCTTTATCGATTCGCAGTGGGACTGCAGTTTCACTAGCTGTCAAAATTTTAATGATTTTTATTCCATTATTGCCATTCAGTATATGTAATTTAACAAGAAATAAATATTAAAGTGTATTAAATTCAATTATGGATTCAATAATCCATTTTATGCATTTCACCGACACACATAACAGAAAAGAAACAAGAAAAGCAATAAGAAATATGTCTAAAAACATATTCCAGTTATCAAACGCACAGTGAGTAGAAGTATTTCTGAATTTGTGATTTCTATTAAAATGTAAATTTATTTTTAGATTTATTAAAAACTTTAGACTTAATAAAGCTGCATTTAAGTACGTGTTAAAAGAACTAAATACCAAATTACCGCCAGTGGTGAAATCATCATCTTTAACGCCCGAATACAAATTGGCAGCTTGCTTACGATTTTTGTCTGAAGGCGGCTGTTAACGCCGGAATCGTGTACCAGCGTTCCTAAAATAAATATTTAATAAAATTCATGACGCCAAGATGTATCTAAAGGGTTCATATTAAAAGTTGATAAATTGGTAATTATTATTACTTATAAATTATGTAAATAACTAAAAATGTAGTAGTTAGTTTGGTTATTTCATATTTTGATAGCTACCAACATTTAAATAAAAATTGTAATTCATGCAGTTGGTAGCCGTCTATGATAAAATATGTACTATAGGTAGACGAGTTATGTATTCTCGCATTTTTTGTATTGTATTCTCCAACCTTTAATTTTGATTGTTTTTGTAAAGTTTCTTCCTCTTGCTTTCGACGTTCGTGAAGAACACATCATTTGGTACCTTAAAAGGTGTAATTTAAATAAATAAAAAATGTACAATAAATAATAAAATTAACAATAAATAAATAAAAAATAAAAAGTAGTAATTTCCATAAATAATCACATAATTTAATTATAAAGATACAGTCCACTAAATAAAAGTTATTAAATTCCAAGTCAAGTGGCGAATTGATTTACAGCGTCGCCAGCGGCTATCAAAATGGTGTTGGCCAAGACGCTTTTGTAGGGATGGCACAACCAACTGTTTCAGTTATTTTATCTGAAGTTTTTGGAATACTAGAAAATATTTTGTGTCCAAAATGGGTGACCTTAAAGATGACTGAAGTTAAGAAAAGCGAAGCTAGGCTTTATTTTTTTTCAAAATGTAAGATTCCGGGTATTGTTATGTGTGTGGACACATTAAAATTACCAAGCCAGCAGGAGACAACGCGCATCTGTTTTACAATAGAAAAGGATTTTATAGTTTGAATGCGATGATAGTAAGAGTCAATTGTCAATTTTTTTTTTCTTTTATAAAAATTATTTTATTTCAGATATGTGACCATAAACTTAGAATCCGAAGCATCGATGCTACATATCCAGGGTCGACTCACGACTCACTTATTTGGAAAAATAGTGATTCCTCAGAATATTTTAAATGCTCGTACAACAGTGGGGATAGAAACCAAAGGTTACTTGGAAAAGATGCATTCACATCATCTAAATTGATTTTTTTTAAACATTTAATTTTTTCTTGAAAGGCGATGCTGGATATCCACTGTGCCCTTGGCTTATTACTCCATATAGAAGTGCTGGAGTAAATACACCAAAAAGCCGGTTTAATACAAGCATAGTCCCGGCCGTAATATCATTGAACGCACTATAGGCGTTTGGACGAACTGGTGCAGATGTCTGCTTGGTGTCGCCCGGCATTTGCACTGCGCTGCTGAAAAATAGATAAGCATTGTTAATGTGGCAGCAGCACTCCACAATATTTTAATGTACCAGAATACGATGAACCAATCCAAGAGGAGAATGAAATCGAAGATTACGAAAATGAACTAAATTTTCAAGAAGATATTACATATTCTACAGAGGCATACCAATTCAGAGACCAAATTTTGTTAAATTTTTAGAATCAGAATAAAAAAATTGTTTTTTATATAATTTAATTGGTTTATTTATTTATATAAAAAAATTCAGTCTTCAAATCACAATGTTAAGCCTCCTGGCTATCACTATTTAAATGTTTAAAATTAATTGTAAAATTTCATTTTAAACTTTCATAATAAAAAATATAGAAATTCAAAATTAATCAGCCTTCATGGTTGGGTGTATCACAAAATGTTCGCCTTCTTGGCTATAATCACTTATTTAATTTAAATTTAATGAAGTTCATCTCTTTTAAGTTCAATATCCAAAATTTTCTCTTTCATTCTGTTTTTTTCAATTGCCAGTTGCTCCATTCTTTTATTGTGCCTTTTATTTTCGTTTAGCTCCTCTTGTAATATTTCGTTCGTAGTTTTTAAACGATCGTCGGTCAATTGCCATATATATATTTGTTTGAATTAAATTTCCCTCTTCGGTTCGCTCATTTTGAGTTTTAATATATTTTTCAATATTTTCGGATAGCTTTTGTTGAATTTCGATCTGCCTTCCCAACAGCTTCAATGATTTTGGCCCTTTTGGTTGTGAGGATACAGCCTGTTTTTCGGTTTCGCTTTGCCCTTCGACTTCGAGAATGTCATCCGATTCATCAACTTCTTCTGGATTTATTATAGGTGGACTCTTTGGATTTATTATAACTGGACTCTCACTATTGTGTGTTCGCTTACACGGAACTCCGAATGTTTGCGAATTAGTCAGTCCCTCGACACCGTCTTTCAAACAAACAAGTTGAATAACATCCTCTTCCAGAGGGGTGAATACAACTTGCATATTTTTTCCGCCACCAGTACGTTTCAACTCCTGTTTGTTAAATGCTAATTTTTTCCTCAGCGAGGATTTATGATCGCTCCACACCTAAATTAAAAATTAAAATATAAACATTTCTACTTTACCTAATGAAATTATATAACCTTTTTCCATTCTGTGGTTTCTTTAATTGGAGGCCCTAGTGAGTTCAATTGGTCCCTCAATTGCTATCATATTTCTTGAACAACTTCAACATCAAATTTCGTTAAATTTCTCGCGACATCTGGGTGCTCCTTCATAATTTCCACCATTTTCGCAAACTGCGCTCTATTTGTTGTACGTTTCCTAAAAAAAATCAATTTTATTTTTATTCGTTAGTTTATTTATTTCAAACCTTACATTTTAATATTTTCCATGACTAAAAAACAAAAACCAACGACAGCACAGTATGGAATCCGCAGACAATTTGATGCGTATTTAAAATTTAATTTTTGTATGAAGTGCGTTTCACTTGCGGATTCAATAATACGTATTTTTTAAACTGTATTACCGTCATTCGTTCACTGTTGATTCGGCGTTTTCTATAATACGAAAAATGTCAAAATCGAATGACACTCCCGCCGCAATACACCCGGCGAGTTGTATAATCGACGTGATTACTTTTGATCTTAACCGATTACCAAAATAAAATGACTGAATTTTTAGAGGATACAGAAACTTATGAAATTTTTGATAATGATCCGACCAAAAATGTAAATAAAAAATGTTTCAAAATTACTAATGGGCTAAAAAAGAAAAATTTAATAAATAACGAGAAGAAGCTTTCTTAAAAATTAATAACCCGATACCACCAATAATAGAGGCCTACCGAAAATTCATAAAACTCATATTCCATTAAGACCTATTGTTTCGACCATCAATTCTCCGGCTTATAATTTATCAAAATTTTGTTGTAAAATTTTACAGCCATTAACAGAAAACAGCAAATTTAACATAAAAAATGCTTTTATTTTCAAGGACATTATCAAAAATATAAAAATAGCAGATGATAATGTATTAGCATCATTAGATGTAATATCATTATTTACCAATGTGTCAATAGAATCTGTAAAATTAGCAATTACTGAAAGATGGGGGGACTAGAACATAATTGCATTCTAACTAAAGAAGAATTTTTTAAAATTTTAGACATTTGCATGTTAGATAATGCGTATTTTAAATATCAAAATATGTTCTATAAAAAAAAAAATCGGCGTAACGATGGTGAACCCATTATCTCCTATTTTGGCTGACATCGGGTTGGAAAAATTATTTATTGTAAAATTACCTTTATTAGTTAAACAACCAACTTTCATTTATAAGTACGTAGACGACATTATTTTGGTCACTTCAGATGCAAACATTGACAACATTAAAAATCTTTTCAATTCATTTCATGACAAACTAAAATTCACTGTTGAAAAAGAAGACACCAATAACTCTGGCATTTTTAGACATCAAATACAAACAGAACAAAATTAATTAAAAAGTCAATTAGTTGTTCTATTCTGGATTTGGAGGACGAACCTTGCCGACACTAATTGTTTAATTTAAAATTGAAATTTATAACCGACTATATTTTAGCATGTGGCTTGGTGAGCTTGAGCAAAATGCAGTTCTGTTAAGTTAATCATCTATAAACCTGCCCTGAACGCTTTAAAATTCACCATTACTCATACAAGATGGTCGATGATTCCAAATTTAAACTTTTGTGAATGGTCACGGCAAACCAAGGGCCCTATCATGATTACCACCGCGAAAGAAGTCTTTTACGATATCTGAATTTGGGATCACAAAATACGACACTTTTTGGCCATCTATTCAATAGCAAGAAAAATTCCGCCATCAAAAATAAGGCGGACGATTTTCCGATTGTTTTATTGTTGAGGATTGTGACAAGTTTTGCATTTAATCTAAACTAAAATCAAAACTAGTCTCAAGTAAGGCCGTGTACACTGACAAACGTCATTAAATGAGTACGTTTATTATGTTAAATGAATGTGTTTGCAGTCTTTTCGATAGCGGAATTCATAATAAGAAAGTTGGAGCGGGTCGAAAAGAACATGATAGAGGCCATGGTGAAAACAGCAAAGTGTAATCGCTGATTTGATTGATTTGAACTAAAAATATGACGGTTAGCGCTAAAAAGCACTATTTTGAATAAAAGCGCAATTTTGACTGTAAAATCATAGCAGTTGGAAAGACGGTAGCATATCTCCCTCCGGCTTAAGGCATTCGAATCTGTTTACCACTCTTATACTTTTTGTTTCCTATATGCCCCACATAACCAAACTCAGCAACAGCATCAGCAATACTAAACATAGCATACAGATTAAACAATTTCAAAATTATTATTTCATTACGTATCAACGTATGTATAAGTCCCATTTTCACAGCTCGCTAAGATCAATGCCTTCTAGAATATACAAGCCATATTACTGCAAGCAAAAATTATTATTTTTTTATTTCATCGACATAGAACAGATGGCGATGAATGAAAGAGTTGAGAGAAATAGAGAATAAAATATTTGAACTTTTGCCATTTTTTAGCCTTTAAGATCGATATTAATATTATTTTTAGTAAAAAATTTGAATTACTTTTAATACTATTTTTAATGAATTCAGTTAAATTTGAAAAGTGGTTTTATTACATACTACATAAATATACATATTTCAAAATCCTTCACTCCTTCAGTGATTTGCCTCCGCACATCTCCATTCAAGTTAAATTCAGCTGAATTAGCTGGTCCAGTTGGTACATTTTCATTGACGAGTACGTTTCATTTTTAATATCTCCTAAATCTATAGCACTAATCATGTCGATTATAGAATCGGCGGAAGCGAATCAATCGCAGATCGAAAACTACATATAAAAAAAATTGGAAACAATAATTTTATATCATAGTTTCATTAAAATTCCTTTGGATATTTTTACCATTCGTAAAAACAAAAATTGTTTTCTACAATATTGCAGTAACCTTTGCTTTCGATGATGATTTTTGAATTTAAATTACATAAGAAAAGGAGCCTTTGCACAAATCGTGTGGCAATTTCATTGCACAACGATTTCTCAATTGCCACACGATTTGTGAAAATCCGATTGTTTCAATTTTTTGTGAACATGACAGTTATTAGTATAATCCATTAAAATAAATAGATATAATTTTAAAGTCTTAAAAAATTAATATGGCAGATGGATGTGGCCAAAATGACGGATATTATTTGTCTTGATTTGCTGCGAAAAAATCAAGGACAAGATATCAAAACGAAAGATTATGTTTTTTAAAATGATGTAATGGAAGAATTTCTACAGAAAAGTATTGTAATAGTAATTATTCAAAACAAGTTTACCTAGTCTAAGTTTTAATAATTGTTCATCATGCACATTTAATGTTATAGTTAGTTACTAATAAAATATAATTAATGGTTTAATAAATTTTTGTTGATCCGTTCAAGTTTATTATTTTTTTTTATGTTGCTAATTATTTATAAATATTACAGGACGAGGACTGGGTATTGCATGGTAGAAAAAATAATGTATATAACTCGTGTGAAAACGTGTAATTGCAATACTCAAGTGATTGAAGAATTCGCTATCTCTCAGGGTGCAAATTTCACTTTCGTATTGCAATGACTCGTTTTCTTAACTTGTTATACAGAAACGCAATAAAACTATTGCGTTTGTACGGGGACTCAAAAAATTTAAATTGCATGTAAATTAATAAAAGTTTTCCAGAATACTTTGATTTACACCAATTGTTTCCTATTTTTTATATGCTGGGGGTCAATTCTCATTCTATGAAAAAATTAAATGAAAAAATAATTCTGTGTAAACCAAGCTCCAATTTGAATTATTATTTTTTGGTTTGCGCCTACTTTGAAATTTAAATATATAAATTTTATAAAGAAGGAACAGTAAACTCCAGACAGTAAACTCCAGAACTCAGTAAAAATAAATTTTAATTTTATGGTGTTATGATCCGTGACAAATAATTGCAAGTTATTAACATGAATGGTAAACCATTACAGCTTTTCTTTGGTAACACTATTTAAAAGAAACGCCAAACCGAATAAAAAGCAAAGTAACAAATATTCATCCTTTGATTGGGAATCATTCAATAAGTCCATGAATTATCAATCAAAAAAAATTAAAATGTTGACCCTAGATGTTTAAAATATGCAAACATTCAATGTAGAAATGTACCGCGGAATAAAATCGCCGTTTATCTTTGTAAATGTACCCGGTTTTAAATGAATCCATCTGTTTTGTGTATTATACAACATATAAAGCTGTTGGACAGGACTGTCTGTCATTTTTATGTTGTATTTTTTGTGTTTTGAATTATATGAGGATATATATTTTATGGTGGATAAAAATACGAATAAAATAATATAATTCAAATGAAAAATAATGAAATAAAAAAAAATGTAACACAAAAATTCACGCTTAATAAAATTGTCACAATCCGGAATCCAAACACCAAACCAAACGAAAAAAATTCTTTATATTTTATAACACAACCAAGAGAAAGAAATAATCTACATGAAATGTATCTATGTGTATATGTACCTACATAAATAGGGGGATAGAGGATACATAAAATGAATGGGATCCTATTATGGAATTCTGTGTGAACGAGAACATAGTTGGAGTGTAAAGTAAAAAATAAACTGATATGAACAAAAAAAAAAAAAATTGAAGATAATGTTCCACAATCAAAACCAGAAATAGCAACCAACCACTGTAGCAGCCGCACACAAAAAAGGATTGAAGGCAAAACATAATCATAAATTATACGTGTACGTGTTTTGCTTCATTTCGATGGGGTAACAGTCGTCGACTCTGTATACAATCCAAATTTATTCTGTTTTGTTGGTTTGTTCGGGTGAAAATAAAATAGATAAATTTGATTGTTTTAGAGAATTTACTTCAATAAATTTTAAGAATTTTTTTTTGCTGTTTTTCCATATTTTTCCGGCTGGATATGGATCATTTTTATGGTATGTTTGTTTTATTTATTCATAATTTATAATTTATACGATTTTTATTTTTGAGTAATTTTTATTTGCATGCCCTCGATCCTTTAAATATGTATGTATGATGCGATGCAAAAAAAACAAAAGGAATTGGTTTACAT
Organism: Tipula helvola; assembly: GCA_963556165.1. Classification (NCBI taxonomy): domain Eukaryota; kingdom Metazoa; phylum Arthropoda; class Insecta; order Diptera; family Tipulidae; genus Tipula; species Tipula helvola. The sequence continues at coordinate 204,944,477 of OY744481.1, read as the reverse complement.
TTTTTAATCTCACAATTTCACATATGTATAAGAGGAAATTCAAATAAAAAGGGACATACGATTCAACAAAAACCAGAAGCAGAAAAACCAGCACCGAAAAAAAATAAATTCTTTAAAAATTGTAGGAGTGAAATTGACAGAAAAAATACTTGTTGAATTCGCTTTTGGTTTATGTTGTCTTTTTTTTGTGTGTGTGTGTAAAGTTTTTGTTTTTCACTTTTGAGAAGATTTATTTATATTTGGAACAATTCAACAAGTGAAAATAATTTAGTGGGTGCTCTTAATTATATCAATAATGAGCCAAGAAACTGTAATGTAGTGTTCAATTATACATTAAACTAACAAGAATTTTTAACAATTTTGTTTCTGTCTATATGACCATTACATATTATTGTAAGACTCCTTAACAATAATGAACTATGTGTAATTTAATGAAATGTCTGATTGTGTTATTATCAATCAAGATATTTTGAATTAAGTTGCTATAGAATTCTTACTAGAGTCATTTCCTTCAAGATTCCCGACAGCTCTATTTGAGCAACTTGATGTGTTGTTACTTGATTTTTTAAATCGTTTAGCTTTAGGTACGACGTACAAGTGATAAACTGCGTAGTTTGGACACTCTATTATTAGCCGCATTTCTTGACGCATTAGTGATCCGGATCAGATCAAAGTTTACATTGAAAACAACAACAAAAATTTAGTTTTTGTTGTTTTTTTCTATGTAAACTTTGATCTGATCCGGATCACTAATGCGTCAAGAAATGCGGCTACTATATCTATTGTGCAGTTGGCCCTTTGATTTCATATTCGACAAAGTTTAAAGTATACCGACTAAAAGTACAAAGATAAAAGAATTTTTATGTAGTTTGAAATTTTAATGACTTATACGACAACTTATACGGTAATTTCTCCGACAAAACAATTTTCAATATCATCAGCTAATGACTGGCACTGGTTCACTCCCATATGTATGTATATTGTAATTGATAAAATAATTATGATACAATAATATCCACCAAAATATACCGGTTTTCATCGGATATACAAATTTTATTCTCTGAAAGTGCCAATAAAGATTTTGCGGGAACAGATCCTTTCAAGATATCTTTTAAGTATACCTGAAAATACGATAAAATTATTATATATTTAATATTGCTAAGTGCTTCTTAGTTGTCTTACTTTTTTCATATTATCCAAAGATTCTAGTTGTAGCTGCCCGGTATCATTAATCAATGTTGATTCAGCTTGCATATTTTTTGAGCAATAACAGATATATTCTTGAGCGCGTATTCCCTTTAAAATAAGGCTTAATATAATAAATTAAGATATACATATATAAAATTGTAGATTTTACCTGTAAGATTAACCATTGTTCCAATGGTGCGTAAATTTGATTCTGGTTCCAAAGCTTTCAGTTTTTAAGAGTTCGTTGACATCGTGTTGTTCCATGTATTTTAATGTTTCGACGTTCACCCCTATTATGATTGTCGAGTCGATCGACAATCGATACGACTCTGTATTGCGTTTTCGTATTTTCATTTAATAAAAACAACACGAAAAAGGAAAAGGCAACACAGAGTCGTGTCGTTTGTCGATCAACTCGATAATCATAATAGGGGTAATTAATTTCGTTTACTAGGCCATTATAAAAGTATTACAAATTAAAATTTATTTTTCGCAGTACATATTTGAATTAGCTATAAATATTACCAGCCAAAGTACAGTATATATTAAGCAGCCCCCAGGATTTCAATATGTTCGAAAGATCGTCGTTTTCCATTGTATGTTCGTTGTCACACGCTTGTGATATAATATTGGAAGTTTGATTTGCATACCCATCATCATATTCTTCAATTGGTTCGTTTATGAAACCTAAATAATTTTGGATTCCTGCATCGTATGCTAATATGCTATTGTGTTCCTAAGTAATTCTTATATTCTTTGCTATTGTAAGTTATCTAGTAAGTTAAATCAGCGTGATATTCAAATTAATCGACTAAATTTTACTTATTTAACTTAGAAACTCTTATTAAATACGAATTTATTTAAGGAGTGCGTATCCGTTATGTAATAGAATTGATGACAAGGAAAAATTAATTTGGAAATAGATTTTTTGTGGCAAAAAAAAAACAATTGCAGAATTGTTTATGGAGTTCTATGTTTTTAAAATTTTTATATTTTTAATTTTATTAGAATTGGCTTTTTAATCGAATCATGCTAGATCCATTGAAAATTTTAGTTATTTCTAAGGGTGGGCTATCAAAATATTCAATTGGAAAAATGTTATTGAAAACTGGTGTATTGTAATCCGGGATTGTATAAGCAGCATAAGGTTTGTTGCAAATTCCTAAACGAATTTTACCAAGTAAAATATAAACTTTATAATTGGATTAATTTATACATATTTCGACTATTTTAATGATTGAAACCTCGTTCGCCTGCTTACTTAAAAACAAACCCGTTTTGTATAAATTCCCTTTAAATTCTAACTGCTTGAAGCTGATACGGGAGCGGACGTGTCCGTCATTCCCGCAAAATTCTTAGAGACATAACACCCAGTGTCCACGAGTAGCTTATGCGCAGCAAACGGCACCCCAGTGCAAGCATATGGCACCAAGACGATGAAGCTAGACATCGGGCTCCGACGGGAATTCATTATTGCAGACGTTTCAATGTCACTGATAGGAGCAGATTTCCTGCGACACACGGGCCTCTTAGTTGATATTCAAGGACCGTTAGACTCTTAGTTGATATTCAAAGAATCGTAGATCCATTAACTAACTGCTTCACCAAGAACGACATCACAAATGGGAACAACCCTACCTTGTCAATTTTGAATAAATCAGCAACAAAGCCAGAGATTGCGGAATTACTTAAAAGATATCCCGAGATTACCAACAGCGGACTCAGCACGGCACGGATTAAACATTCCGCCACACACCGACTAGAAACGCAGGGACCACCGATCTCTTGCAAAACGAGACGGCTGGCACCCGATAAGCTGAAACCAGCACGAGAGGAGTTCGAAAGCATGTTAGCGCAAGGAATTTGCAAACCATGTAGCAGTTCTTGGTCCAGCCCACGGCATCTCGTGGAAAAGAAGAACGGAACGTGGAGACTGTGCGGCGATTACCGCGTAACCTAAACAGAGTAACAATTCCAGACCGATACCCAGCTCCACACTTGCAGGATTTCTCTTATCAACTAGAAGGCTGCGAAGTATTCACCACATACATTAGACCTTACCCAGGCGTACCAGCAAATTCCAGTCGAACCAGAAGACATTCCCAAAACAGCAATCACCACACCTTTCGGCCTTTTCGAGTTTACAAAAATGACGTTTGGATTAAGAAACGCGGTGCAAACTTTTCAACGGCTTATGCATTCGGTACTTTTCGGTTTAAAATTCTGTTTTGTTTATTTGGATGACATTTTAATCGCTTCAAGAATCTTTCGAACAACACTTGGAACATCTAAAAATTATTTTTCAAAAACTATCAGAACACGGGCTTGTTATAAATTCGGATAAAAGCGTGTTTGCAGCCAACTCACTATTATGGTTACAATGTGTACTAAAAAATAAATTGTTCTATGTATAGTATGTATTGAAAACTCAACAAAAACGCACAATTTATTTTTATGATGCACTGCCAAAACAGGGTCCCTATTCGGGAACTCGATTCGTTTGCTTATTCGATTCGAACGACGAATTCGATTCGTATAAGAATTGGTATTTGGGAATTCGATCGAAAATAAAAAAGTATGCCTGTGAAAATATGATGAGGGCAATTTATTTTAATGGGTATACCCGTAATAATATTCGAAACCTTGGCGAAATTTTGACATTTCATTTTCATTATTTTGTTTGGCCTTTGTGAAAAAAAGTAAACACAATATATAAAACTACATAATTGATATAGAAATCAATGGAGATGTCCAATTTCTTTATTCCGAAGTATTTTGTAGGTATACACGACATAAATCTAAAAGTGAATAAAATGTTTTCTATTATACTATACAAAATAATAGTTTTATTTCAGTGAATATTTTTTATTTAATTAGTTCATCATATTTCAAAATTTATGTTCACCTATGCATTTGCTAAAATGCATGTTTTGTGATTGTGTTTCTTCCATGTTCTACTCGGCTTGTGAAATAAATGTTGTTGAAAAAATTGAAATAAATGTTGTTCAATTTTATTTAAAAAAAATCGGTTTATTGAAAAATTATCAATTTAATGATTACATAATTAATACCATTTCTTAAATGGTGTCCTAAATAAAATAATAAATCCAAGTGTTTAGAATTATTCTTTCTTTTCATATGGTTTCGATAACAATTTCATCAACGTACAGAAATCCGTTCATGAACGTACAAATAATAGTCGAAAACGAATTCCTAGTTAAGGGAAATTTATGTTCGTTTCATAGCAATTCGTTTTCGATTCAAAAATTATTCGAATTCGAATTCCCAAATACCGATGATTCGAAAACGTCTTTCGTTTATTCGAATTCGAGTTCCCAAATAGGGCCCCAGGCCAAACCAAAATCTAACTGTAAATGACTACAGTTCCTAGTACAAAATTACATAATGCGCGGCACTTAATTAGGCACATTCACTAATGGCGAAACAAAACTATTTCGATTATAATTTTGAATTACACTATAAAATATAGATTACAATAATAACATGTATTGCCCAAATGTGGCACTAACAAGAAAAAATTACCGTATTAACAACTGATTATTGTAACGGTATAACTTACAGTTGATAAAAACCTTTGTAGGTATATTATTTTAAACTATCAACTCTATAACTATTATAATTTTGTTTAACTTTAGTTTTAATTATCAGTTAGTTTTGATATTACGATTTAATAATTTTGTAATGTTAGCCACTTACAACAAAATATTACTAACAATTTATGCAAACAAAACATTCGACTTATGAAAATGTATGGCCATGTCAGCCATATATGTACGTGTGACATAAAAAATAGTGTTTTTCCGGAAAATTTGGTAAACATTTATTTTTTAAAGTTGGGCATTAAATTTTTTCGAGATGTAGTATGTATCTAAATTATGTAATAAAATTACCGTTAAATCGTATCAAATTCGGGTATCCCTTCTATAGAATATTTCGTGTTTTATGGAGAAACGTAAAGAATTATTTATACATGTTGCAGTTAACAAACAAATTCATTCAAAGCAACAATTTATTTTAATTAACCTCATTGTGTTGCATTAACGAATATGAGTGAAATTACAAAAAAATAAACAACTAAAATTGTATTGAATTGGAGAAAATTGTGTTGTGCTAATCGTTTTTTCTTTTTATTAACGAATCAATTAATCAGTTTTTTTATGAATAGATCGTCGTTTCAATTTTAATGGCAGAATTAACGGTTGAGGTATTGATATTAACCTCTGCATCTTTGAAGCTTTCATTAGAAACACCTACAAAATAGTCAGAAAGATTCACAACAGGAGTGGTCGTACTAATCATTTGGTCTTGTTTACGAAGAACATGCACAAAATTCTTACTACATTATAACATCCGAGCTATTTTATGTTTGTGATCACTTGATTCTTCAATATATGTACTTTTCTGCCACTGAAGAACTTTTCCATGCTCCGTGTCTTTTCAGTGTGTTAAGATCTACACCAGCATTTTCAAGAAGAGTAGCAGACGTGCGGCGGAAGCAATGTCCCGTATACAATTCAAAATTACTTAAACCAAGAAATTCAACAATTTTTCTGGGCATTCCCCCAATAATGTGAATGCCAACTCTCTAATAGGTGCATCTATCGTTTCAATATCCAATCAACAGCATATTTTGCAGACAGATTTTTAGGTCGCAATTCAATATACGTTCGAAACAACTCTAAAACCTTCATTCCGTCGAACTCATTGATGATCTTTTCTGATACTTAGATTTTAGAGTAAGAAATAGTAACTACTAATTGTGAACCTGTATCTTGGGCATTGCCAATACACATGTTATGCAACTTCCTCTTTACGACAGCCACCAGCTATTCCAATCATAGCAACAACTTTTATCAAAACGTACGGTTCCTTCCCCTTGTCCCGCTGGCACATGCTTCCTTCAGGAAACGGTTTACCTCACATCTGTGGAGAATTTTAGATTGAACCGGTTGGTAGCCTATTGACTGCTTCTTCAAAAAGCCTATCAATTTAGAATAGCGAGAAATATCCAAATTTGTATGTACCAACAACATTGACCTCATCATTGAATATTTTCATCACAGTGAAGAAATTTTCATTTTCTTAGACTAAAGAAATAAGTACATAAAACAATTTTAAATTACAAAGATATGATCACAAAAGTTTACCATATCAAAAATGTATGCTAACATGTAACATCACATTTTCATTCCCTTCTTCACCTCCGTTTTCTTTTTCCCATTTACAAAATAGCTCTTACTCCTTTGTACATACATATATAGGACTTCCATTTCAAATTAAACCTTTTAAACTTCAATCGTAACTTTTTCTAAAACAAACGAAACCTTTCCAAACCAAGTAAAACTACTTCGAAACCAAACAAAACATTTTCAAATTCAAATCCAACTTTTATTTCACCAATTAAAACTTTTCCAAATTCAAATGAAATTTTTTCTAAATAAAATAAAACAATTTCAAAATAAAAAGAAACTGAAAAATATATTATTTTGTTTCAGTGCAGGGGTGCCTATCAACTGATTGTGGCAGTTTCATTAACATGCTTGTGTTGTAATTGTTGCAATCGTTTTGAATTACTGTTTGTACCATAACGAGATAGTGAACATTTTCGCTCTAAATTTGTCGATCAGTTAATTTCACCTGTTAAGAAGTCTTTCAAAACTGTGTATTATTTTTTATTTAAAATTTATTTGATTTTTTTCAGCAGAGCTTAAATTTGCAATATCCCTAATTTCTGCAGTTTTATGAATGGCCGCCTTGTCCATTACAAGCCACACATCCTGTAAATCTTGGATTCCTATTTTCTCCAACAATCCCCGTAGAAATGAACCAAATTTTGCGCCATTACAGTTTAAATTTACAAGCATATTGTGGTTAACCACCCCTGCAACACTTATAGCCGCAATTAGCGTTATGTTTCTTCCAGGAACGGTTGGAACAACCACATTTGCCTATACGTGACCTAGCACGAGTTCGCTTCAGATGCAAGCCACTTTCATGGATAAAAAATATTTTACAGCGATTTTCTGGCGAATTTTGTGTAAGTTTAGTGCATAATATACTCTCTCCTTAAATTTAACTTTCTTGGCTTATTTAACTTATCAACCTCAACAGATGTTTTTTCAAAGTTATTTTAAGCCTTTTAAAACAATTTGCCACCGTTTGATTACTTATATTTATATCTAAATGCTCCAACAATTTTTGTTTTATTGTTTTTATTGTGATGGCTTTTGTTCCACTACACGTTCGACAAACGTCAACACGTTCTCAGTCACCATTTCTTTCGTTGTACCGCCTCTTTTATTAATAATTATTTCGTCATCAGCATTGTTTGCATTTATATAAAATAGTTTTAGCGCTGTTCAAGTTTATATTTGCAATGGAACCGACATGATGGTTTTGCCTTCTTCATACTGCTGTAGTGCTGTGTGAAGATTTCCTTCTGCTGGCAAGCAATTTTTGAACATCTACCGCGTCTAATAACCGATTCATCTTCACTTGTTGAAGTACATACTATTACTCATTTTATTTATAATCTGTATATATCATATGTAAAACAAAGAGCTACCAACACACTTCAATTTAAAATTCAACTTGTACCAGACTCTAATAATAATAAGTATAATGCTAAAACATTTTGAAATTAATAAAATTTGCAGTTTTTGATTGAAAATAGTAAAATTTGCTTGTAAATGAAAAGCCACTTCAAGGGCAATCACTTTATAATCTATTAAAGGCCATAACTGGCCCATACCATATTTAAGGATTTCAATTTCAGATTAAATATGTAATGGATGATTTTCTTAACAATTTATTTCACGTATAATTCGAACTCAGGAGAATAATAAAGTGTAGACAACATCTTGTCCACAGCTCTTCATTCCAAGACATTAACGATACTTTTTTAGTTTCTTTTGGTTTTGAAATGGTTTTATTTATTTTAAAAAAGTTCCATTTGAATTTGGAAAAGTTTGAATTGGTGAAATAAACGTTTGATTTGAATTTGAAAATGTTTCGTTTGGTTTCGAAGTAGTTTTACTTGGTTTGGAAAAGGTTTCGTTTGTTTTAGAAAATATTTCGATTGAACTTTAAATGATTTAATTTGAAATGGAAATCGTATATCTATCAACGGACTTTGTTGGAATTAATTTTGCTGTTGCTTCGATAGATTTTAGCAAAATTCCATTAGATTTACTATTCGAATCCAGTTCAGCTGCCATTTTTTACAAATATAACACGCCGTCTACACTATCCAAATTCACTGATATTTTCTATCATGATATACATACATTTTATCAATGTATGTGTGTATATATTAAACGTATTTTGACACTAATTATCAGGAGGCTATTTCACTGCATTTTATTAGTAAATTATTATGAAATGTCACAAAAAAAAATGTTTAATTTTTTGTTTTGCCATTTTAAATTGTTCTTTCAGTTGAAACATATTTCAGTTGAAATTTTTTTTGTTAATTATTTGTATAATTAACAATTCAAAATGTCTTTTAATACCGAAAATACAGTGCGATTAATCGAAAATGAAATTTTGTGGCAGATAACACATAACAATTATAGACGACATAAAAAATTCTGTTTTACAACAAATGGCGGATGCAATAAACGTAAATGTTGAAGATGTAAAAAAAATAAGGAATCTTCGTAGTACATATCGTCGGTTTGCGAGAACAGTGACACATCTCAAAAATGGCCAATTTTGAGATAATAGCAAAAAAATCCTTTAAATGTAACAACCTTTTATCTGGCATAGTGTCACTTCTAAACTACCCATAGTTTTCCATAGATGTGACGTTGAATTTGATGAATTCAACTATTTTACACCAAAAAAGAAAAATTCAAATCGATTTCCTCAAAAATATGATATTTTGAGATGTGTCACTGTCCTCGCAAACCGACGATAGTACAAAATAAAAAATTAAAAAGTACCAATAAATCTGGAAGCGCTGTTGTTACAGATAAAAAAAACTTGGTTTTTGTACGACGAACGAAGTTTTTGGTGGCATTACGCAAATCAACCAGCAATTACGAAACAACAGAAACGGACAATAATGCTATAAAAGTAGCTTTTATTTTTATATCAAATTATTAAATTTTAAATTGAATATACATATCTTTTATGTATTTAATTTATCAGGCCAATTTTTTCCCACTGAAATGTCACGTCTCCCTTTCCGACACAAAAAGTAGCAATAGTGTCTCGCATTGTATGGTTTAATTTAGTGGATCTTGCTATATTTTCATATGATTTGACACTGAAAAGGTTGACGGTAGTTTACTTGGTTTTATATCATCGCATCGAACACTTTTCTCAATCGGTTTTGTGAGGTAATTATACAGTACACAGCAAACTCTGATGATCATATCGGCCGTTTCAATTTTGACATCAATTGGTTTGTGCAAGATTCGTAATCGGGATGCCAATCTACCAAATGCACATTCGACTGTTAATCTAGCTCGAGATAATCGATAGTTGAATATCTTTTGTTTTATACTCAATAGTTGGTATCTGGTGTACGGTTTCATCATATGTCGATCCTATTTGAATGCGTCGTCAGCGATGAAAAGTTGTCTATAGGCATCATTTCACCCTCTAAAACACTTCACTGCGGAATATGCAATTGATTGGTATTTTTAAAAAAGTTGGTAAAGTTGGTAATTTTTAAGCGAACTGTTTTGTCGCCACAATAAGCTTTCCAATAATTTATTATTCAAAAGATAGGAAGTACGCTCTGCCAAAAATGGATTAACCCAATATGCCCGCTTTTTCCCTAATTTCTCTTTTTATTCAGTTCTTCAAGCATTTGGAAAATTCTTAATTTTTTAATTACTTGAAGACGCCTTTCCATATTGTATAATTTTCTTAGACAAATTATTTTTTAACCTAACCACAAGTGAAAAGCGTTAAAAATCATCTAATTTTTTATAGTATTGAAACAATTTTGTTTGACATTTGAAGATATTATTATGATAGTGAAATGCCCAGCTATGATATTCTTTGGACAAATATTTGTTAACACATTGAAAAAAACATAATATACATATGTACAAACATAAAATTGCTGATAGAAAATACATATCAGTGAATTTGCTTAGTGTAAACGCCGAGTAAATGACAAAAGACAAAACAAATTGATAAACAAAATAATCTAGGGTAACTTGCTAATTTTAAAAACAAAACAAAATAAACTAGGGTAACTTGATAATTTGAAAATCATTTGGATTGATTTTCTTTAAATTTCAAACTCAATTGCCATTTCCCTCATGTATTTAGTATGAAATGCAACGTTGTACGTTACACTCACGTTAAATGTTCTTCGCAGAACACGTTCAAAATAAACATCGAACTCGTATTGTACAACTCATTTACCGTCTATGTGACGTAAATAACTACATATTATAATAGTACATAGTTTAATAAAATTCTGAATACATTTTTTTTTTGTTACAATAGTTTTATTCAAACTCACTTCGTACTGCTCGCACAATAATGCAATATATATGATTCCTTACAAAATATACCTATTAAACACTCCCGTTTATTTGTTATTCTTAACAAATAAATTTAAAAAAAAATATTGACCTTTAATAAACTAGAAAGTAAAATAAACAAATTTAAAATCCTGCACATTCAGAATTACCTTGTTTTCCTTAAAACTACATTCACCTATCTTACGAGAAATTCTTTTGTTTTTAGTCTTAATATTAAGTATGATAAAAGCCGCAGAACAGCCAAAAATGGAAAAATACCATTTGTACAATATAAGTGTCATATTACAGATTGCAAAAATTCAATGGCGGCGATTTTGCGATAGTCCAGAAAGGTTCCATAAATGCCATGCCTGGCGGTTTAAGTATTAATATTTAATTTTTTTTAAAGGCGTACTTCTCTATGTTCTATTTTTATATGTCTGATTCGGCCAAAACTAGTTTCCTGCGAGCAAGTTATATACGAACGAGACAAATTGGCCGTGGATGAATTGGGAATTAGTCCAAAATTTATTATTTTTGGTAATCGTATCGATGGTTTGGAGTTTATCGATGACTTTTTAGTGCCAAGTGATGGAATTAGCAGTTTTTATATGTAAGATGATGGGGACGGATACATCGCACTATCCGTGCAATAAAACGATACCTAACTCAGAAAGATCGTTTTTCAGGAGAAGCCTTTGAAGTTTAAAATTATGAAGGAATCTCATGTAAAAACGTTTCATTAAAGTTGAATTACTTGTGCAGGAAGACTCGAAGGAAAACACTGGTTAGACAGGACGATAGAGCACCTTGCACAGATTTCAAAAGTGCAATGATGCAATAAACGTATAACTAGCACTTATCGTTTTATTGCACGGATAGTGGAGTAAAAAAAAAATTACAATTTTGGTACAGGGGCCCTTCAAAAAGATACTTTTTAGTGTCGTTAATGACTGGTTAAAATATTTTTAAAATACATTAAATTTAGCGTTTGTATTTTCCAATTGAAGTTTTTCTATTTAGTTTCTTTTTTATCTGAAAGCATACGTAGTAGCCGAATTAAACTAGACTTTCATTATACAACAATTCCTGAAGTAGATGTTTCTTTAGAAACTGGTAGAATACCGTATATTAATTTTAATTACTAACATCTCGAACGGTACTCTCTGTGATAAACGCCCACTATCCACTCTTAGGGAGATAGGGAGAAGAAACTACATTTTGGCCAACAACTTTTTTACTTTATTTTACGTAAGTAAAATAATGTGTAGTTATCATGAAAATATTGGACCTTGACATAAATATATTTGTAGAAGAGAAAGTTCTAAATGGATGGAGATGAAATACATTTAAATATGTTTATTTGTTATCTTACAAAGTAAAAAACAATTAGTGGTAGATTTTTAAATTCATAATTTTCTATTTTTCATTTGGCGCTGCGAATAATCGCCATCGCCGCCAAATCGCCCAAAACATCATGCAAAAACCGAAAATAATCTTCGTGATTTGTATACCATTGATTTATGCGCAATTGTTGAATCTTTTAAACGCCAATTAGGTTAGAGAGATCCAATTCTACAAAAACGATGATCTGAAATCGTGGTCAACATCTACTGAAAAGTTTTCTATTTTGGCAATAAAACGCAACATTTTTGGTAATTTTTTTATTTAATGTTCAATTAAACGCTAGACTATATTTAGACTCTTCTTCTTCTTCTTCCGCTGGCGCTACATCCCATGAAGGGATTTGGCCGCCTCAACGATGCTTCTCCAAATAGTTCGATCCGCCACAAGAGAACGCCAGACGCGGTGACCGAGTGTGTACAGGTCCCTCTCAACGTCGTCCATCCATCGGGTAGGTGGTCTCCCACGAGGTCCTACTTTCGCTGGTGCCGACTCCAAGGCCTGTTTAGTGGTCCGATTTTGTGAACATAGTACGTGCCCAAGCCATCTCAGCCTTGACGATTTTATGAATCCTATGATGTCGACTTTATCGACGATATTTAGACTCGCCCAAAGGTAATTAATTTAATTCAATAATCTAGGATACAAATAAATAATCAGCGGATATTTAACTCGACACAAAAAATCCATATTAGCTATTAGTTTAACAAATTAAAACTCAAAAAGTCATCATGGATGAGTCTTAAAATGCGATTTTGTCTCGAACTGTGGCATCATTTCCCGACTTAGAAATGTATAGATTTTATATTGGTCGTTACAAACTTGCATCGAAACCTCACTAATAAGTTTTACACATCTTTGTAGTGCATGCGTGTGACACGGAAACTTAAAAATATGTTTTTCTGGCATAGATTTAAATATATATAAATTGTCTGATTTCAGCTTCAGACATCATGACCGTAAGAGGTGGTTCAGTACAATTCTGGTCCCATGAAACCAGTTCTGTATAAGCAGCACTTTCAAAATTGATTTTCGGTACTTCAAATTTTCTTACAGGTCTTGATTTCTTAATGTAAGAATTTTCTCGACTGCATTAATCCTCAAATCTTGACACTCATCTGCAACCATGGCTAATAAAATATTTTCTAGATGTGCAAAGAAGGTGTTGTTTTGAATTGTATTATCTACTACATTGCGCAAATCTTCTCGCAGGTATAGTTATTTGTGTTTTGGACCATCAAATAGACTTATCAGGCAGTTTAATTCTGAACCAAGTTGTGCAATAAACTTTCATAATAAAAATGACAATTTCTCTCAAATTATTAGTTGGTTTTGGAGTCGACAACCGCAGTCTTAAAAATGGAGCTGCATTGTTAAGCCACCGACAGAGTGACATATTTCCAGGTTTCGTTGCTACAAACAGCCCGCGCCATTTTCCAAAAAAAATTTTGATCTGAACTTAAAGGTTCTATATCAATGTTAGGCAAATAAATCTGAATCTTTTCAAAATCCTTTATTACTGGAAGTATCTCACGTTCTGAAGCTGTTTATTTATGGATCCGCAGAGGTGGTGGGGGGTATCCGTATACTTTTTTTAATGAGATCTCTCAATGGAAGCTCGTTGAAATGTAGTAAACAAATAAACCACTGTAATGGCCTCCCCAAACGATTTTCAATCAAGGTTATAATTCCCCCGTTACAACCAGTATTTACATTTGTACCATCAGAACCTATCGCTAACATATTAACGAGATGAGCTTTTATTTCGGTTAATTCATGAAAAATGACACTAGTTATTGTTAAAGCATCACTTAATTAAGGCTACACAAGGCTGAGTGGGATCCTATTTCTTTAATTAAACAAATAAGCTCCTGATTTACAATTTGTCGATGATATGTACATATTTGTTGTATGATCTTTAATATTGCTCATTGTTTTGTCTCTTTGTCCATCAAAATAAAGGCCCCACATGTTAGACTCGGTAAATGAATTATTTACCGTTGTAAATAATTCGCTGCTCATCCGTCGTTCTCTTCAAACCATGTGTCTATCAATAACCAATGATTCATCAGGTAAATTAAAATTAAAATATGTTTCAAGTCTGCCAAGGCGCAAGGTCTGCAGCTGCTCTATCGGAAGCTTTGTATCTATCACACGCTTTAGCAAAAATTTTCAGAGCCATTCTTGTTTGAGAATGATCAGGTTTGCTGCCAATCTCCGTTTCAGTGTCCGATTCGGAATCCATTTCATCGTTGGAATCGTATAAAATAAAAACAATGCTTTTTTGGAGGCGGTAAATCTTCTTCAGAGTCCGAACAAGAGTGTATTGTTTCAATATCTTATATATGTAGATCGAATTCTGTTTTTCCTTTGGTCTTGCAAAAAGTTAAACTTATCTCTAGAAATTTGAGACTTTGTAGAGCAATCGCAATTTTGAAATAAAATTATTAACGTGCTCGGTCAGGTTGAGGTTGCAGTCGTGGGGTTTGGTAGCACTCTTAGGACCTAGATATTAGTCGTTTAGTTGGGAAAAGGTGGTTAAAAACCACCAAAACAACTACATAGTGTGAAGTTCATGACAAAAAAATTGACCAAAAAAATTGCTTATTGGTGATAAAAAAAACCTGACAACAGTTAATATTAAATTGGCTTATTCAATGAATAACTTTGCTGAAAATAAATGCAAAATTAAATATTTAACCGTTTACACTACACAAGAAAAAAATATTAACGAAATAATTAATTACAAAATATTCCGTTCGTTATATCACTCATAAAACAAAAAAACATATTTATTTAAATAATCATAATATCAAAACCCCCAAAAAACTGTAGGCAGTAGTTTGACGACCAATGATAGGGCATCATAGAGATGGCCCCCGAACTCCGAGTATGCCATCGTGTTGTCTATACTTCACTTGCTTATTTGTGCTAATCGAAATATTTGTGCAACCCGTCAGACAGTGATTTCTCGATTTTACAAGTTTTTACTTCTACGCAAAATTAAAAACTAAAAAAAAAAATGGTTTGGTATATAGGAAATTTTTTCCTCAGTTTGTTTTAATACTAATTCAGACTTCTTATTGTGAACATCGTGTTATTTCTTGTGATTTAAATTTTTATTGTGTTTCTCCGTATTTTATTCAAAGTTTCTTTCAAAATTATTCGACATTTGCATCTCTTTTGACTTTCTTTAAAACATTTTTTGATTAGATTTGATAATTTAATTTTTGACTTTGGCTACGACCCTCGCAATTCTTTTGGACCCGCTTTAACACATTTTTATTTTGTAAATTATACAGCTAACAATTGTTATTTTGTTATAAAAAATAAAATTTTATTTTATTTTAACAAATTTAGTTTGTTTACGTTACGTAATTTATATTTGTTTAGTTTATTTGTTAACCACAAAATGTTACGCAATTCATCAAAATATAATTACAAAAAAAAAAGAAAAATTGTTTTTCTGAATTGGTTTTAAAAATCGCGAATTATTAACCAAGGTATTAAAACGGAAGACTGCCCTTCTTGTAAATTCGATAGCTGTTTCTAATGCTCTTAAAGCTACGCCAAAGTCCCAAAAGAGATCATTTTTAAAAACCTCCGAATCTGAAGATGATCCGGAAGACCCTAGAAACTCAGAAAATTGGAATAAAAAAATATGGTTGTATAACTCACCAAAACACATCGGTAGTACAAAGGTATTCTAAAAACCCAATATTCAAAAAATCGAAAGAAGTTGTACTACCAACCAACAAATTACTTTTATCGAATGGGTTTTCCTACCAAAATAAAAGCAATGATACAATTAATATCTTCTCTACTTAGTGGCTTTGATTCTTTGTCGCAAATCAAATGTAATGTATTTAGAGATTATTGGCATTTGAATACCAAACTAAATGAAAATGACTCTGACTATTTCAGATTTATCAAACCGTTGATGCCGATCCTTCAACATATATTACGCGAACAGACTTAATTTTAAAATGTTTTAACGTAACACACACGACGGGCAACATTCATCTTAACTGTGCTTGCAATATATCGAATATTTTTTAACCCGAACGATTCAATTAGATTATAAGTGTCCACATTGTTTAATATGTAAATTTTAAAGAAAATGATCTTAAAAGTTTACAATTGTCTTTTACATTTTACGCATCACATAGCAGAAAATGTAAATCTGAGATTGAAAACCCGGAAGAGCTGCAACTTCAAACAAGCAATGGATCAGCAATAGTCGATGTTCAACCAATTAACGCAAATACTAGATATAACATTAAAATTAACGAAATTCAATCGGAACTATTTTTTGGGTCTAATAAACTAATACGTATATTACACTACCATCATGGTATTGTACACTTCGATCATGCACAAACTCGTGGAGGTGTAGGACATTATATTGGGTATGTCAAAATGAAAACCGTATTATGGAAATTCATGATGACCTATAGCAGAATCAATCATGGAAACGAGTTTCGAAAACCGAATTAATCCGGTGACATTAATTTATATAGATGAGTAACTAGACTAGTTAACTATCGACAACACGATGACATACTCAGAGTTCGGGAGCCATCTCTACGATGCCCTGTCATTGGCCGTCAAACAACTGCCTACACTTTTTTAGGTAGTAAAATTAGGTAAAATCGAAAAATCTCTGTCCGACGAGTCCCTGTCATTGGCCGACGATGCCCTGTCATTGGCCGTCATACATCTTCATACACTTTTTTTAGGTAGTGACATTTTGTAAAATCGAGAAATCGTTGTCTGACGGGTCGCGCCAATATTTCGATTAGCACAAATAATCAAGTGAAATATAGACAACACGTTGGCATACTCAGAATTCGGGAGCCATCTCTACAATGCCCTGTTATTGCCCGTCAAATAACTGCATAAACTTAAAAAGATCATAAATTCAAATATTTACATAAATACAATTACATACAAATATTTCGCCGGATATACTTAAATATCAATTAGTTTTCATTTTCAACATAATGGTAAACGCAGATGTTGCAAGTTTCGGGAAAACGGTTATTTTCATTTACAGTTTCAGTTTATTAGAAATATGAGCTTTTGTTTTGTTTTTATATGAAAATGTCAGAACCATCTTGAAGTGAATAGAGCCGGCATGTGAAAAATGAACTTAAAATAAGGGATATAGAAACACTAAAAATTCATTTATTTTCATAGTGTTTATATGAAAAAATGCGATTTCGATTGACGATAAAATATGAATTAAAAGTTAAACCCAGTTAAATAATTTTTTAAGAAATCGCTAACAAACAAATCAATGTCTTACTCATTTAAAACACAGATTCTCAAATTTCCATATTTTCCAGCAATAATCAAAAGAAAATAAGGGAAATTAAATTAAAAAACATTCTACAACAACAACAATGTGTATTAAAAAGAGAAAACTCAGTTTAATGACGACATCATATCTCCACATCTAAAACTAATGGTAAGAAAAAAGACAACACGCCTCCGCTCAACAATTAAACTAAAATAAATCAGAAAGAGCAAACAGAAAAAAATAAATCAATAAAATGAGTACGAAGAAAACAAAACATCAAAACAATCTAGCATTCTTTGCAAATTCAAAATAACTATAGAAACATATTCGAATTCAAATTTGAATGGAGGCAATGAAAGAGATGATTATTGTATTTTTTATAAACGAGTTATGTTGATGACGTAGTATATTACAAAAACAACAATATTTAAAATTTCAAAAGTATCTTATTTTTCATGACGATTTTCACTTAGAAATAAACATTTTCAAGACTCGATTTTTCAATCAAATAATATTACATGTTTCATGAACATTTTCATATAAAAACAAAACAAAAGCTCACATTTCTAATAAACTAAAACTGTAAATGAAAATAAGCGTTTCCCCATATAGTTTCATGGTAAAGAAAAAATTGTTTGTACCTTATTTTAAGCTTAGTAAAAAATACAGTCGATACTGGAGGCTCTTATTTATACAGTAGGCTCTGAAAATGTTCATGAAACATGTAATGTTATTTGATTGAAAAATCGAGGCTTGAAAATGTTTATTTCTAGGTGAAAATCGTCATGAAAAATAAGGTACTTTTGAAATTTAAAATATTGTTGTTTTTGTAATATACGTCATCAACATAACTCTAAATTTATAAACAGTACAATAATCATCTCTTTCATTGCCTCCATTCAAATTTGAATTCGAATATGTTTCTATAGTTATTTTGAATTTGTAAAGCATGCTAGATTGTTTTGATTTTTTTTTCTTTGCACTCATTGTATTTATTTTATTTTTTTCTGTTTGGCTCTTTCTGATTTATTTTATTTTGATTGTTGAGCGGAGACATGTTGTCTTTTTTCTTACCATTGGTTTTAGATGTGGAGATATGATGTCATCATTAAACTGAATTTTCTCTTTTTAATACACGTTGTTGTTATTGTAGAATGTTTTTTAATTTAATTTCCCTTATTTTCTATTAATTATTGCTGGAAAATAGGGAAATTTGGCAATCTGTGTTTTAAATGAGTAAGACATTGAGTTGTTTGTTAGTGATTTCTTAAAAAATTATTTAACTGGGTTTAACTTTTAATTCATATTTTATCGTCAATCGAAATTGCTTTTTTCATATAAACACTATGAAAATAAATGAATTTTTAGTGTTTCTGTATCACTTATTTTAAGTTCATTTTTCACATGCCGGCTGGCTCTATTCACATCAAGATGGTTCTGTTATTATACACTTAGTTGATGAACTTATAAGATAATTTGTAATAAATAACGTTTTATGTAATATTTATTGTTGTAAGCGGTTAGAGTGTATTTTCTCATTCGAGTATAAATAAAATACATTTCAGTAATTTTTTTTTTAATATAGTAGATCAATTCTTTATTATTGTTTAAAAATATATTTCAAATTCAAATTAAATCTGTCTGCCTCATCTCCTTCAGTGTTAAACTGTTAATTCATGCAATTTTCTTTAAGTAAAACCATTGGTTATAAGAATGTTATTTTGGTTCTAACAACTAATTATAAAAAAATATACCTTTTTTTGTGATTTTTGCTTTGTTGTATCTATTATGAGATTTCAATAGAAGCTTTCTCATTTCAAACTCAAATTCAGTAATATGAAGGCCACAAGCTTCAGTAAGTTGAAATAAATATAACACATTTAATTTAATGTTCTTAATTATTATTTAGACTAGAAAAGTTCTGCAACAGTGGATTATGATATTAAATTAACCTACTATATAAAATTGTATGAAATAGCTTCAGACGCCATAATAAATACAATTTTTATTCATTACTCCTTTCAAGTTATATTGAAAGTATATTTCATCAGTCGCAATAATTCTAAAAATGACTTCATAATTTATTTTTATTGCTGTTAGCTAGCCTCCTCTTTAAGTAGCAAACCTAGGGTAAATTTAAGAAATTATTATTATTTATGTACATTGTACACATATAATATAAATAAAGGATGAGTTTTTTAAAAAATGCCAGGCTTTTATCTCGAGAAAGGTAGTAGATAGAAGAAAATTACTTATAATGAAATTTGTTAAGGGTCGACGGGGGACATCGGGTGGTGACCTTTAATTCGACCTTGACTTCGACCTTTAAGGCCATTTGAAGGTCAAATTGAGTTTTTTAAAAATTGAAAGCCCCATTTTTAACCCCAAATTCGGAAAGAGCCCATAATTGTACGTTCAGATAGAAACTTTAGGCTCTTCTTTTTAATGACTTTCACATGTTAGTTGAAGGACAAATTACTAAATGAAACTAAATAACCAGCAAATAATGCATTTCATTTGTTCCTTTTCAAATATTCAAGTGGGTGTTGGGTGCGTCTCAATAGGGTAGGGGTTGACCGTCTATAGCCATGTATCTCGTGGTCTATATTCCAACGCTGCAACTATGTAGAAACCACCAAATGTGTCTAGTATACCTCCAAGTGGTAACACCCGGGCAACGATGTGAATACGTCAGCTAAATACTAGATGCGAGTGCAGTACACTATAAATGAGCAATGAGCGGAACGAATATGGAAAATAATACCCCAGGTGGTACACCTGTTAATCAGGTAAATCCACCCTCTTCGGAGGTCGGTCTCGTGGATTCTGGGGGAGACCAGCCATTGCTAAACTACAAATATTTTAACCAATCACAAGATATGTTGGTGAATAAACAAGCTCAACTGAGCGAATCAGAAAATAATATTATAAATCCCTTCGATAGGAGTAATAAAGTATCGTATTCTCCGATAAGAGGCCGTAGTCCTTCCATTGGGGCCAGTAGCAAGAACATTCGTTCTACAAACGAAGAAAAGCTTCACAATGAATTGTGTAGAGCTAATAATGCACTAGTTGAAGCCAACAATATTAACAAGCAATTGAATGATACAATTGCATTGATGCAGGAGCGTATGAAAATGCTTGAAAACGAAGTTAAAGCTCTTAAGCCAAAGGAGGCAATCTATCCTACTCCTAGCCAGACTACAATTGAACAAGAGTACCATACGGATGAAGACGAACTAGCTCGAGAAACTGAGTGGATAAGAGTTAAAGGAGTTAGAAGAAAAAAAAGAAAATTGAATAATACGCCCTCCCCACCTCAATTAAAGGATAATGTTCCTAATATTATCCAGAAACCATCAAAAAAAATACCTCCACCACCACCAATAGTAATAGATGAAGTCAAAGACTACGATCTGCTCTATGAGAAATTAAAAAAAATTACTACAACTGATAAGTTTAATGCAAAGGTGATGAATGGAAACACCATCAAAATAAACTTGGAAGATGGTGAAACTTACAGAAAAATGACAAGTATGTTAAATGAAGAAAACCGTGCTTGGCACACGTTTGAAGATAAACAAACCAGACCAATAAGCGTTATGGCTAAAAATCTACACTCTACGTGTAAACCAGAAAAAATAATTGATGATCTGAAAGCAAAAGGATTTAAGGCTACTGAAGCATCAATTAAGCTAAAACGGGGAGGCAAAGTACCTCTCAACATGTTTATGTTGACCTTAGATAATGATGAAGATATCGAAAAAATTTATCAAATTAAGTACATCTTAGGGTGCAAAGTAGTTATTCAGCCTCTAAGATGGTCTAAACTTATCCCACAATGTAAACAATGTCAAGCCTATGGACATACACAAAAATATTGCAGCAGGGAACCCAGGTGTGTCAAATGTTTAGGTAAACATCATACCAAAGATTGTGTAAAAGATAGAAATGTTCAGCCTAAATGTGTTCACTGTGGAGAAAACCATCCGGCTAACTATAGAGGATGCAGCGTTGCCATTGAACTGCAAAACATCAAAAATAGGAATGTGATTGCTAAAAATCCAAGATTAATCAGGCAGCAGGCAGTTAAGATGACCCAACCCGAAGTAAATCGTAGAGAGTTGGGAACTACTCATGGACAATTGGGTAAAATGACTTATGCTCAAGTAACGATGAGTAACGGAAATCCAGGGAAAACTGGTCAAAATGACGAAATAAGTCAAACACTTAAATTAATTTTAAGCAGGCTCAATACATTTGATGAGCGATTACAGAAATTAGAATACAGCACTAAGGGAGCCATCCCTAAACAGAAAAATGGCAGGTGATCTTAGAATCTTATGTTGGAATGCCAATGGACTTATGCAACATCAACAAGAATTGCAAGTGGTCCTGGACACAGACAAAATCGATGTATGTCTCATCACGGAAACACATTTCACTAGACAAACAATCATTAAATTTAAAAATTATCATATATATCATACCATTCATCCGGAAAACACTGCTAAAGGAGGTAGTGCGGTTATAATCAGAAATAGTATCCACCACTATGAAGAGTTAAAATATGAAACAGAAGAAATACAAGCAACTGCTGTTAACGTCAAAACCAAAAATGGTTCTATTTGTATTGCTGGTGTGTACTGCCCACCGAAGCACTCGTTGAAAGAAAAGGATTATCTCGAGTTCCTCAGTAAATTAGGAAAACGGTTTATACTTGGAGGATACTTTAATGCCAAAAATGTCCACTGGGGCTCCAGATTAACAACAACTAAGGGTAAAGAACTCCTAAAAGCCATTAGGAAATGCAGTTGTGAAGCTCTCTCAACTGGAAAACCAACTTACTGGCCTACTGATCCAAATAAAGTACCAGACCTGATTGATTTCTTTATAATAAAGAAGATATCTGTAAATTATATACAAGTAGATGAAAGCCACAACCTAAACTCTGATCATTCACCGATACTTTTAACGTTAAGTGAAAAAATTATTCAGAAAGAAAGGAACCCTTTTCTAGTAAATAATCACACTAATTGGGAATGCTTTAGACTATCGCTAGAAGAAAAAATTAACTTAATGGTTCCATTAAAGACCGAGGAGCAATTAGACAAAGAAGTTGTAACGACCCCTTTTGAGTCGATTACATTTCGGCTTGAATTTATCGTGCACCCAAAATAAAATAAAAATCCAAACCATGGCTGTTAACATGTTTTTTTGTTGTTATTGATCTCTTTATTTGAATAGCGAAAAATGCTTTGCGCGCGAACTGATAAAAATAAAAACAAATTCAATAGAATGTACATAACGTGAAATGATAAAAAGAAAAATAACGATAAAAATGATTTGGGATCATGAAGTAATGGATAGCTCGAGAAGACGGATTGTATATCATCCGATTACAAAAAAATAAAAAAAAATAAAAACGGCTAGATTTGTTGGCCATAAAAATTTTTAGTGCATTTGATAAAATTAATATACATATTACGAGTTGAATTGTAAAGACAAAATAAAATAAAAAACCCAAAAATTGGATCTTAATATACAAGTGAATTATGGTTTAATATTAAGATGTATTATTGTATTTAATCATATATTTGTACAAACGATCACATGTATAAAGTACAAAATAGTATGTTATTACATTAAAAGAAAAAAAAAAAACGCTAAAAAAATTGTATGTCGTAAATAGTGTAATCTAATGTTATTAAAAATCACTCAATAATTAGTTAAATCATGAAATCCGAAGCATAATTGTTTAGCCGAGGAATCTAATAAAAATAAAAATTTAATTAAAAATGAAAAACCAAACCGAACTGTAAAATTATAATTAAGTGATTTCAAATTGTTTGAATTATAATAAATAAATTCCAAAAATTAAAAGTTATAACACTCAAATTGACTCAATGTTTTATTTTTGGGTTTTACTCTTTGAGTGACCTTAAATGTTGTGAATTTCATAAGTGGCAGTTGTGGGGTCAGTTAGTCACTGAAAAACTATCCCGTGTGCGGCATAGTGGTGCTTCGATATAATAGCACCTGATTTTGTTGATGTATTACATAATTATATCAAAGACGACATAAATAATCAAGCTACTATACGTTAAGCTAATACATTAGGCTAATACGCCAAGCCCATAACCGGCAAAGGAAAATAATTGATATTCGGTGGTCTGCCGCAACGACACATCGTGTGGATTTACAACACAGGGTGCTTCAATTACAACACAGGGTGCTTCAATTACAACACAGGGTGCTTCAATTACAACACAGGGTCCTTCAATTACAACATCAGGTTCGGAGTTTGTTTATATTAATTATATTATTTATTTTTTTTTAATTAAGTTTTGTTGTTACTGGTGATCCAATTTTTTTATTGATGCTTATTTTCATTGTAAAAATGCATTAAAAATGTAATAGGTGTGGTCGGAGATAATGGTCTGGCATGGAACAAATTAACCTCGTTGATTGATGCACAGTTAGATATGTTCGTTAGGAGCCTGGAAAATACCCACGACCAATACCGTGAGTCCGTAGCCGGCTAAACTGTGCCCAGGACATTCCTATCGAATGATTTTTTGTAGCGGTCGCTGAGGTGGCCGTTACAAAGTTCACAAATTTGTAGACGACATACAGCAATCAGCTTGGGAAAATACCCCTGAGGTTAAAAAGAAAATCAAGGGAAACAACTACCCTTTGGAAATTAGGGAACTCCTAGCAGAAAAAAGAAGAGCGAGAAGAGTATGGCAACAAACAAGGGCCCCTCAAGATAAAACTAATTTGAACAATCTCACTCAACAATTAAGAAGAGAAATCAAAGAATTGAAAAATGAATCAGTCAGCAACTATTTAAGAAAATTAACTAATGATAGTAGTACTGATTATTCTCTTTGGAAAGCAACCAAAAGAATTAAAAGACCAATAATACAGAACCCTCCAATAAGAGTAGCAGGTGATAAATGGGCTAGGAATAATGAAGACAAAGCTCGAGAATTTGCTGAACATCTTGAAAAAATATTCCAGCCACATCAAGATGAAACATTAGAAGCCGAGATAATATCTGAACAAGCTGTGCAAGAAAGTAAAGAAATCCTACCGACAACACCAAAAGAAGTCGCGTGTGAGATAAAAACTAATATGAATATGAAAAAAGCTCCTGGCTATGATCTTATTACAGCAGAAATCTTAAAAGAACTGCCAAGGAAAGCTCTGGTAAAGCTCACCAATCTTATAAATGCAGCATTTAGAATCAAATATGTACCAAGCTTGTGGAAAATTGCAGAAGTAATCATGATCCCAAAACCTGGGAAACCACCACACATAACCTCATCTTATAGGCCAATTTCGCTATTGCCAGTCATGTCCAAACTCTTTGAGAAGCTTCTGGTAAAAAGGTTAAATCCGATAATCGAGAGTAAAAACTTAATCCCAAATCATCAGTTCGGTTTTCGTAACCAACACTCAACAATTGATCAAGTTCACCGAATAACCAGTATAATTGAGAAAGCACTAGAGGAGAAAAAAATCTGTTCAGCAATATTTCTAGACGTTGCCCAAGCATTTGATAGAGTGTGGCATGAAGGACTTAACCATAAATTAAGAAATCTTCTACCAATCCAATTTGCTAATATACTGGAATCTTACTTAAAAGATAGATTCTTCAGGATTAAGTTAGATGACACTTTCTCTGAATTGAAAGAAATCAACGCAGGAGTTCCACAGGGCAGTGTATTAGGGCCGGTTTTATACCTAATATACACTTATGATCTTCCTGTATTAGAAAACAATACAGTGGCGACTTTTGCAGATGACACGGCGATCTTAGCTGTTGGCACAAGCAACGAAGAGTCAACACAAAAGTTACAAACAGCAATAACTAAAATTTATAAATGGACAAAAAATTGGCGAATAAAACTAAATGAAACTAAATCAGTTCACATCAACTTTACAAACAGGCGATTCGAACATATCCCGATTACCATAAATCAAGAAATAGTACCGTATGCGAACACAGCTAAGTATCTCGGCATGACCCTGGATGCTAAACTGCGATGGAAAGCACATGTCAAGAAGAAAAGTGAAGAACTAAGAATTAAATACAGAAAGATGTATTGGCTGATGGGAAGGAACTCTTCTTTATCAACATACAACAAGCTGCTACTTTATAAGCAAATATTGAAACCCGTTTGGACGTATGGTATTCAACTTTGGGGTTGTACCAAACAGAGCAACGTAAATATCATCCAAAGATTTCAGAATATGGTATTAAGGAACATCGTTGATGCACCTTGGTATGTCAGGAACAATGATCTCCATAGGGACCTTAAAGTGAACTTCATCGTAAATGAAATTCAGGAGAAAGCGCGGAGACATGAAGAGAGGCTCCGGCATCATGTGAACATTGAGGCAACTCAGCTTCTAAGCAACACGAATTTAATACGTAGACTTAAAAGAACCAAACCTTTTGAGTTGGTGTAATTGTTAGCTTAAACAGCATTGTGCTGTGTAAAGCCCACTACAAAGATGTGGTTTAATTCAATTTACCAGACTCTATGGAACGCCAATGGGAAGAAGCCATAGATTAATATTAAGTTAGTAAATTAAGTCAGAAACAAATTGCTCATTAGTCCAGGAGACTAGATTGTAATAACATTAAATAAATAAATAAAATTTATTTTAACAAAAAAAAAAAAAAAAAAAAAAAAATATTCAAGTAACCTTGGGAGGTCACTCAAAATACATATTCGGACGTAAAATTTCCCATTCTTTTCGAATCTTATGTCAAAATTAGGGATTTCTATTTTAAAAAACGATCTTGTTCTCAAAAGGACCTTGAATATGAGGTGCAAGGTCACATTCAAGGCCACCATTGAATTCCTTGTTGGAAATTACATCAGATTTTGCTTGGTAATTTTTTTTACCGAACTCCGCGAGATTTCTAGGGGTTTCCATACTTTTTCCTCACCCTGTATTTCGTATGTAACATATTTTTCCGAAATACGTGGTTTTCGAAATATTTGGGTTGGTCAGGTTAAATGGGACACCCTGTATATACAAACATAATTACAATACATATATGTATTGTATATAAATATTGTATAATTTACCAGTTTTTCTCCGTAATTGCGATCCGCAAGTTTTTTTTTCCAAATTTATAGAAAGTCACTTTTATTTTCAATTGGCAGAAGCATGTTAAGCTCATTCTCGGTTGGGTCGGAAATGATTTCATTAATTTTATTTTTAATCATCTTGCAAGTGCAACATGTCTTTCGGGCCAATTTATTATCCGCTTGTTGTCGAGCCCTCATTTCATCTTTGTATGACATAAACTATAAAGTAGCAAAAATATCTGTTTAATCTAATTGGCAAACAATAATTTTAATAAGATGTGTTTCTTCATGATATATTTATAGGGAAAATGTCTAATAAAATAAAAAAAAATATTAATCAAAGTATTGCGTGATGATTTTTCAATCTTATTAAATTAGTTTCATACTGTCGTACCTCATGGTACTGACATTTCAAAGCTAAATTTTTAATTTGTAACAGACAAATCTAGTTTTCGAAATGTAAAATAATTTTTATCAATTATTATAATAAAATAAAATAATACGTATGTATATGTACAATGTACATATATAAATATTAATTTCTAATGATCAAATGTATTAAAACAATAGTGCAAAATTGGAATTAGCACTAGTTTACCGTCGAAAGGTACTGGGTAATATTTATATTTGACGTCCTTTTTACAAACTGTTATAAGTGAGGAATTCATTTCACTGCATAACAATATTCCAAGTGTTCTAGCAGAACTTACAGATTCACAAAAAAAATCTTCAATTTTTCGAAAACCTATTTGAAAATAAAAAGTTGTTAGTCACTCCAATTTTATAAGCATTTTGTGCCAAAATTCAATGATTAACGGTTTTCACGTAGACATATTTGTTTCATTCTAACTAAAAGAAATCAATTCGTTTTACTCAGATTTATATAAGTATGTATAATCATTTCTGTGATATTAATTTAGTATTGTAGTGGACGATGAGTCGGAAAAGTGATTTAAAAAATTTATTGTGAATTTGTTTAACAAAAGGTGAGTGTTTCTTTTGATTTCAAAGTAGATTTAAAGTAGACCTAATTGCAGTCGATACTAAGCAATTCTCGGACATTGCAGGAAGGCATAAACTGGAGGACCCAGAGGTATTGACAGAAGCAAATTTAAAATACAGGATTTTTAAAAAAGGAAATTAAAAAAAAAAACTAAATTGTCATTTCGAAAATACAAACAGTAAAATTACAGAACAACGACATCCAGTTAAAGAATTATACCTTTGGAAAATTTGGCACGGAATTCGATGTGAAACTGTGTCGCCGAGTTGCGAATAAACTGATACCACCAATAACCCTCGTTTTCTATGCACTCTTTGCAAGAATAAAAACGTTTAAACCATTTATCTTTTAATGTAACATAATTACTATTTACGGTTTTTTAAATACTTATTTTTTGTTTTATATTAGTTAATAAATTTATTTTATGAATTATTAAATAAAACAAAATATTTATACTTACAAATATTATACTATTTATTTTTGAAACTATTAAAAATATTGTAATTAAAATTTAATTAGTGTTTCCTTTTTTTATCATAAAAAAAAACAAACTACTGAAAGTTATTATGCCTTTGATTAAGAATTATTGCCACACTCTAATCATATACTTACATAAATCGTATTTTTTTCCTTAAACTGCAACACCAAAACTTTTTTCGTTTTTCTCGTACCAACTGAGAATTTTAAACCGAACTCATTAGTTGACTCATTAAAGCAAATTTCATTTTACTAAATGTATACATTCTTCACAGATTAAACTTAGATGTTATATACAAATTTCCCGCATTCGTGATAGTCAATACTTTGTCGAAAATCTATATTTTACACAGAATGAATGTATGTGAGACTTGCTGAGTTTTTTCTACTAGAGTGCACTTTTACTAACTCATACACATATTTTGTCATTTTTCATAAACTTCACGTTAACCCAAAACAGGGATCTTGAGGAGAGAAAAAGCGGCCTACCTTTTGAAATTAGGTATGAGGAGAACGGAGGAATTTACTGGATCATCGGTGAAGGTACTAATAAGATGGATGGATGTTATGTTGGCCCCTAACTGGTTGATAGTAAGAAGTAAGGTCGTTGGATGTTGTGAACTAAAGGGAGAACAGTGCGATAAACTTGTCGTCTCCCGTTCTGTACGGGACAGTCCACAGACACCCAACAACCGGTGCCCTTTTAGTTAGTAAACATTTGTGTTTTGTTTTCATTTTTTTATGCAATGATAAGTATACTCACCAAATTTTCCCTTGACAGAAGATTTTTCTCTTCTCGAAAAACCTCAGGAATAAATTTGTGTTGCACTCGACCAAGATTAGTTATTAAATACAAATTTTAATTTGTATTTCGTTATAAAAAAATTTCCTCCTCTACCGATCAATCACTGGTTTTACTGATCAAAGTTTACTCCTCTTACTGAACCAAGTTTAATCCTCTTACTGACTAAGTTTTCGGAGGTTTTTGATAACCTCAACCAAAAATTGCATTTGTTTACTCCCTCCTATCTTATCGTTAGTTTCTTAAAACACCAAATGTATTGCTACAAAAATAGGGCACATTGGATTACCTAAAAAAAAAACTAAGTTAACACACAATGAAAATGTTCTTTTACGCTTACTAACTGCATTCCAGTTTTCACCCAGTTAAAAATGTTCTCGTTTCAATAATTGCAAAACACGGAGAAAAATATGTTTTACATTTTATTCAACTGCTCAAGTTATTTAACTTGTAGTTTGGGAAGTGGGTCAAGTAAAACAGATAATTTCAATTGTATAACCAAGTTTGATACACACTGAATTAAGAGGATTATATTATCACTGTAACCGGAGTGTCATTTGGAGTTTTCTTGTGCAGATAAATATCTTCATGGTTGAGTAACAGGTTTTGTTTAGGATCAATGTAGATTGGGTAACGGGTAATGACAAGCGCCTATTACAACATTTCAACAACAATTTAAAACTTCAATGGTAATTAACGTCTTTATATTGAAAGTATTTTGGTAAAATTGATTTAGTCATTTAAAGCAAAAAATTACTTGCTTAAAATAAATTATACTGCCCTTGGCAAACGAGAAAATAATTATTTTATCTGAAAGTACATAGCTATGTGGGTGCCTTTGAATTGTTTTCATCAGTTAAAGTTTGTGGATTATCGCCGAACTTTGAGTTTGTTTTAAACAAAAGATAATGGATGTTTTATATTTTCGATTATTCGGTACTTTGCAACAACAAAAATAAAATATGTTTAAATATACAATATTTTCACAAATTTATTCTGTAAAAGCTGATGGTTATCGAATTAGTAATAATGGTAAATCGTTCAACTGTCTGCATAATTAAAACAAATGTATAATTTGTAATATACTAGAACTAATAATAATTTCATATTTGAGATCAGCTGGCCAAATATATACATACCTACATAAAATAATGTTCGTTATAATAATAATAATATTTATACAATGTAAAATAATCCAAAATTCCATTAAATTTAAAATATCCATTTTAATTAATAAAACAATAACAACAAAAACATTATAATAATTAAATAACTTAAAAATGTATATTCTGTTTTCGACTTTATAAAATTTTCCTATTAATTTAAATTATAAAAACATTATTTTTGGGTTATATTTTGGTTGTAAAAAAAAATTTTATTGTTTAAATTTATTCAAAATAACAATGAAAATGAAGAAGCTCCTTTTTTTGTATTATGCAAAAAAATAAAAATATGTTTAAAATATTATGGAAAAATTCGCATTATTAGTGAAAACGTTTTTTATTTATTATTTATACATTTTAATTAATTTGTTAGTATAATCCAATTAATCGCAATTTTGAAATTCAATGTTCGTTTCTTCCAGTAATTGTTTACAAATAAGGTGGGATAATTATACAGGGTGAGGAAAAAGTATGAAAACCCCTAAAAATCTCGCGGAGTTCGGTCAAAAAAAAAAATTAGCAAAGTATATTCTTAGGTAATTTTCAACAAGGAATTTAATGGTGAGCTTAGTTGTGACCTTGACTTTCATCTTTAAGGTCATTTGGAGATCAAGGTAATTTTTTTAAATTAGAACCCCTAGTTTTGATGACAGAATCGAAAAGAGCCATTAATTTTACGTCCGAGTATGTATTTTCCATGACCTCCCAAGATCATCTGAAGGAATTTACATTGCGAGGTAAATGTATGTAAACCCCTAGAAATCTCGCGGAGTATGCAATGGGGATACTAAAGCAAAAAATAATGAATTACATATTCTGTCAAAATTACATCAAAAACAATACAGCAAATTTTGTTTAACTGTTTAGAACCCAATTTAGAACACATAGGCGTAGGAGCTATAAAACATTAGGGAAGTAAAAACAAGTATTTTAGAATTTAGTAGTTATTCCGTTTATTATTTATTGTACGTACGAGTATGTATGTATTACATACTCGTACGTACCAAACAAATTTATTTAATTATGTTATCAATAAAAAATATTTATTTTTATTAAAATAATTACATTTCTTTAAATATAGTAAGTTTATTTAATTTACTTCTTACTGAAATACTTTTTTTAGTTTTTTGTGCATTATAAAACAATCTTATTCTAGTATATTTTTCGATAATAGCATTAAGAATTAATGTGTAATGTGCTTTAATTCTGATTCAACCAGTTTACAAATTTTTACTACGTCGTCATTAGAAATGTTTAACCCTCCACGATTTTTGAAAGTTATAAGAGAATTTCGATTGGAACTTTTTTTTCTAGGTGCATTAAACATGTAAAGATTTTACAAGTTTCTTTACAATGAATATTGATATATGTATTATATTTAACAACATGTTGAGTGAATTCAGTAAGTTGAAACGGTTGGAAGTCTAGTGCAAAATGGAAATCTGATAACTCGGATTCAAGTACATATACATATATTGAGATTCTGTTTCAATATGTTGGTTTGGTTTTTTATGCATTATTGATAGTGGTGAGGATGGGTTTATCATGGTCACAGGGTTTTGCTTTAAACTTAAAATGGAAATATTTTGCAGTGGAATACAATTTTCAGTACCAGAATCCCTAATTTGTGTGTGTACTAACAACCATTTGTAGGCAGCTGAAAATTCCTTTACTGTTGGATTATTATTGTAACCTAGGTAGTCTAGATCGAATACTACAAAAAACAAATCTATATGATCTTGATTAGGTTTGTAGAATGGCAAAAACAAAAGTTCGTTGTTCCGTATATATTTTACATCTAAAATTGTATCGTTTTTGGCAAAGCAAAATTCCAATGAATTCTGTTTTTCTATTTGAGCTTAAGACGGAAGGTTCGGTCCGGTGTTGGGTCGATTGTGTCCCTTTAAATTTTAAATTGCGAATATATTCAACTGGAATAGGAATATACGCTTCGATTTCTTTATAATTTGATTCACAAATCATTCATATTGTGATAGAAATTATTTGAGTTTAAAATATCAAATACTTTATTAAAATGTTTGATGAATTTTACAGTGGGTTCACATCCTTGAAAGTCAAGAAGCTTGAGTGAACTTCTGGAAAACTTTAAAGTATCCGCGACTTAGAGCTTGCATAGCCAATCTCACGTTCATTGTGCTTTGGACAAAATAAACATGGGCTGCTCTAAGTTTATTTCCTAGATATAGTTTTCTCCTTTTTGTTGTTTTAAAAGTGTTTCCAAATAGGACCAATCAATGATATCGCTATCCCCATCTATAAGTGGCCCTTTTCTGCTAAACAAAAAAAGTAAATTAATCTCTTCACCATTATAATTATATTCAAAGCAGCGATTTAAATTAGGTAGGTTGTGTTACATCCAAGAAGATTTGCTGTTGAGAAATTAGTTGCGCAACCGTCAAAAGTTACACCAATTAAACTAACACCTGTTTCGAATAAATTTTGAAGGCACATATCAACCAAATTTTTTTTTTGCTGACTATTAATGGACGCTCTGGAAAAGTAACCTAAAAGCATTTTCCGTTTTTTTAACATATACAATCTTAAATACAGGAACTTGTGTAGCTATTTCGTCATTTTGCCTATACCGTCTCCAAAATCAACACAACCAAATGTTTTATTCCCAACTAATACAATTTGCGATCTGATATGGATTCCATTAAAAGTTAAATTGCAATAAAGTTTTTTGTCGGAATTTTTAATTAAGTGTTTTAAAGTGTCAAAAGAACCTTTTGTAAACCCTGGATTAGCGTCTACGTTTTTATACCACTTACTTATGGTTTTATAATGTGGCAAAAGATTATTAAAAGTACGTCTAACAACACACATATCATTAACCTTTAGTTTTTTTAATTTGCCTTTTTACGATCGAACTAATTGGAACTGACTTAACATTAACATTAACTTCACAAGTTCCTCATCTTGTAATAAATTTTTCGTAGCTAATTGTTTTAAGGTTGATTGCAGAGACGTTACTTTTTTTGGCGTTTATCCGATTGATTTAGTCGAATATTCCGCGCTCTGGACTTCCTAAAAACTGAACGGACTACATTAAGTTTAATGGGACTTCGATATTTTTTGATGAATGTTTGTCGCTTGATGTTATCAAAGCTCTTTTCAATGATATTTTAGGATAATATCGTTTTCGTCCTCTTGATTGAGTTTATTCGGTAGAAATGTATTCTATATTCTCATTAATGATATCTGGTTCGTATACTTGATGTTATACTATTTTGAGATGATGCATCTGATGGAATCTAAAATAAATTAATTATAATAATCTGAGTGCAATCTACAAAGAATTTTTTTCATCGTTCTCTGTTCTTATTTCCACTTCCGATCCTTATGATGTAACGCTGCTTTGCGACGATATTAATTATTCCTTAATTACTAATAGATTAAAATATTGGTATGTCAGAGCTATAAACCCATTATTTGTTATTAGGTTACCTTTCTACAAGATTATATGGCTTCAGTTTCAGGTAATAAGTCCATTATTTTTTCCCCTTCTGGTAATAATTTTGATTCGCTACTTCCGTGGGATAGTGAAACTTGTTGTTCCTAAAACAAATATATTAAAATAAATCTAATCGCCCTAAATATGACATAAATATACACGACACAAACTGCAAAAAACAAATTCATAAGTTAATTATTACCTATGCCAAATTTATAGAAGGAGCGATCTTATAGCGTCTTTGACCAACATTATTTTACCTTTAATAGTCCCTTTTACGAATAATATTGTCGCAATTTTTAAAATTTTCAGAACAAACTTTTACGCTCTCCATGATGCGGGTTTTTCCCCTCTATCTCAAGCCATTTGCTTTTTAATAGCTCATTTTTTGGAAAACTAAACAATTAAATAATTGCATAAAATTAATATTTTCTTATTATTAAAACCTGTTTCAATAAAATATTTTATGGTATTAAATCAAAGAGATGAAGTCAATATAGTAGAGTAATGTTGGTATTGTTATAAAAAACCCTTATTTGTTTATTTGAAACGGCGCCAATGGATTATTTGTTGACAAACTTTATAATTCTAATTTATTTAATATTTTTCTTAAAACTACCAATATTTCAGGTAATATTAAAACGTATTTATTTAAATGATATTAACTACCTTCTGATTTTAAAATAAAATATACTGAAATACAGATAGTTTATTTTTAAATTGTATTTTATTAATAAGTTGCCGTGTACTAACCTGAAAAATTAAATATTTTTCTTATATTTTTTGCACTCACTCTATTGGTTTTTACACCATTCCACGATACATTTCATTGTTGTTAATCACTTCACGATTTAACACAAATAATTTTAGTATAAATGTCAATTTTAATTAATAACACAAAAATAAATTTTTTAAAACTTCGCGATGAAACAAAAAAAAACTGAAGTACTAAAAAAATTTGGCATAATATGTGATGATTCATGATTTTAATCAAATTTATATAGAAGGCTCCATCTATTATTTTTAATATCTTTGGGAGTATGTCAAAAAAAAAATGAGCAAGGTTTAGTCTTAAGTAATTTTCAAAAAAGGAATTTAATGGTGAGCTTGGTTGTTCACCTTCATCTTAAAGGTCATTTTGAGGTCAAGGTCATTTTTTTATACAGAAACCCCAGTTTTTCACATCGGATTCGAAAATAACGATCAATTGTACGTCCGTATATGTATTTTCCATGACCTTCCAAGGTCACCTGAAGCAACATATTTTAGATAAGGCTTATGATTTGCTACGAAAATAAAAAAATAAAATTCAAAAAAATTAATTCTTTATTTTTAAAATTTATATTTTTTTATTGTTTTTATAATTTTCATAGCAAATCATAAGCTTTACAATTACCGAAACACCGTTTACAAGCGACCGAAGATTTAACTGCGAATGACATTATCGCAGAAAACACAGAGCCGAGTTTTCAACAAATACTGAGAAGAAAATTACGTTCGACCCGATGAAAACAAATTTTGTATCTGCTAAAATCTTCATCATCTATCGAAATTGATATTCGAAAAACTTCTTTAGAAGCATCCTACATTGTTTTGTATATTATTGCCAAATCAAAAAACAGAATGATTGTCGATTCAAGCTTTCATGTAGTTATCAAATCTTTAAAAATTATTAGCAGAAAGCAGGTATTTTTATATTACTGGAGTGTGTACCACCGATGGGCTCCTGCAATGATGACGAAAATTAACGGGCTAAAAGGAATATGAAGAATATTAATATGCCTTTCTATCATTGTGCCAAGCACCAAGAAGCTCTGCGTGCAAAAGCATTTAATATTAAATCAACAATGGAATTGTAGTTAAAGCTGTAAATAAATTGAGAGGAGGTCGGAACTCGCTAACATAGAGAACTGAAATCGTTTTTAAGAAAAATGAAAGCAGCTTATGAAGATGTGATTCTGTTTACTCAAGTTCGATGGCTCAGCAGAGGAAACTGTTTGAATCTATTTTTTTAATTTGAGAAAAAAAATTTGATTTTTTGGAAACGCGAATATTGCTGACATACAATCAAATTTAAACCTGTAATTTTTTTTTATTTCAAGTTTATAACAAAGTTACTTATTAATTACAGAGTGAATTCCTATTTACATAATATGTATATACAGTTGTTATTTTAATTGTTTTTTTAATGAATTTTTAAATACATATTTTGTTAAATTTTTATATGTTGGAATATAATTATATCAAATAATAAATGTGACATTTTGTGAAATTTACATTGCCTTTAATTTTTATGAAAAGTAGTATTTTGCCAGGGTAGTATATTCACCTCACTGAAATATGTTTTGAATTGATTTCTAATGCCATTGGCTGTTATACTGCAATTATTTGACCCAACTTGTTGAACTTGCTGCGTTCCAGTGTTTTCATCATTTCGCGACGTTCCTGGTCGGTATGTTTCTCCTACATAGTTGCCTGATAGACATTCACTTATTCTAGTACTTGTTTTCCTCGAAGCTAGTTGTGCAGCACTACAATTGCCTTTATTATGGCCAACACTGCGGTCTTGCTTGTCAAGATAGGTCGTCGGTAAATCCGCCACCTATTTGCAAGAATGCCAAAGGCATTCTCGACCACTCCTCTGTGCTCGAGATAATCTACAATTATAGGCTGATTTGTCTTGCGGGAGTACCATAGTGTTCCGACCAGGATACGGGCGCATCAGATTCGGCATTAATGGGAACGCCTCATTCCCGATGAAAACGCAAGGGTACTCTTTTGAGTCTTGGAGGCTTTCTGGAGGTAGAAGGTTCAACTCCTCTCCCCCGCGTATAATGGCCCTGCAAAAATTGCACCTCCTGAAGATATTGCTATCGCCAACATGACCCGGTGCACCGGTATCAACGAGTACGAATTTATAATGCGCGTCACAATATGGCGAAAAGCACAACACTGTGGCTATGTTTATAGTTCCTATAAACCGATCCACAATTTCCAAATGCCTAAAAATGAAAAAGAAATAGGTTAGAAAACTGAAACTGAAATTAAAACAAATAATTATAAATAATTATTTACTTGAATGACAACGTGCTTTACTGTTTTCCGTATACTGCTGGGAAATTCCAAAGTTCCAAAGCTATGTGGGAAATTCCAAAGTTCTTCAAACTCTTTACTGAAGTTCTTTCACATATCAACTGTTGGCGTTGAAAAAACTAATCCTCTTCACAAGTCTCTCTAATAATTTTCGAAGCAGTGGCTTTGCCGACTCAATATCCGAAAACCCCAACTGAAACCATGCTGTCACCACTTGCAAGATATCTAAAAAATATAGAACAATAATCAGTAAAAACTTACTTAATAACTATATTATATTTGCCGAAGGGTTAATGATAAACGCTGTCCGGCAGTGACAGACCTCTCTCCAACATCAATTTTTTCAATAAGAGGAGCAACAATCGATAATAATTCATCGAAAGATTTATGATCCATCCGGAGGTAATTTGTAAATGTTTCGGTATCCGTTAACCGCATTTCACCAACCTGTGAATATCGATTCCGATTCACCGGGTTCACGGAAAATCGGCTTAAGTGCTTATCGCTAAGTGATAATCGTTTCTGTACAGTGAACATTTAGCAAATTTTCAGTAGAATTCAAAGCAAATATACATACACTTGCACGTTAATGTCTTTTTTTCATGACCAACTAGATAAAATTTACTTTATTCGATTCACAATAAATCAGTGTTCGTTTGGATCGGGAGGTACCGGGTTCGAATCCCTATAGGGGCGGGATGCAAAAGGGATTTTTCATCATCTGATTACGATCGGTGATGACGATGAACACATCTATGACCCCCTGTTGAGAGTGCGGAACCATGGGCCGACCCACCTTTCATGTCAGTACTATAGGCTGGCATGAATCAATGCAATGTACAGGTGGTTTAAACGAAAGCGGGTCTATAGCCGTACGTCCTCGAGTTGGCTGGCAACGGCGTAAGGTAGGACGTTAAAAGGGAACTGCGAAAGAGTTGGGAGTGCCTTGAGCCCCAGAAAAAGATTGCAGAGATAGAAACAAAAAAAAAAAAAAAAAAAAATTTTATTTAAATTTTTTTCTTATTGCGAATGAATATGAATGTTTTTCAATAACCGACATGAAATCTGAAATTCTAATTGAGGGTTTAGAAGTTAATCATTCGATTATTATTACTTTGTGGTTTAAAATTAAATTTTATTATTTTATTATAAATTAAAATTATAAAGTTTAACTAGAAAAACTTAAAATATTGTTTAGTCTTTCGACCCCACTTTGGTTCATTTTGAGTTCAGCTTCTACGTCCAGTAATAAATTAATATTATTGGTTGATACTTGAGTACCATCAGCAAACCATAAATCATCTCTCCTATAGTCTCGAAATATCGTAAAAGCAATATTATGTATTGTTGTACATACAAGTGCAACTTTTCCTGCAGTTCTGGGATTTAGCCTTGTTTAAGCAAGGGAACTTTTACTTCAGAATTCCAAAACTGGCATACGTGCATAATTAAACTTTTGGACAGCGGAATTTTCAGAATTTCGATTTAAATAGGTGGAATCAACCAATTTTTGAGTGGATGTGCACTATCGCCTAAAATAGCACCTTCAAATGGACTCCCCTCCAACCACTATCAAATCTGTAAATCTAAGAAATCAATATAAATAAGATCACTATTATTTTCTTTTAAATTAGTCACTTGATAAATATTGCTGTGTTACGCAAAACCCGAGAATCATGCATGCTTCCGGGCCAATTAGCGTATATGGCGTAAAATAAATTGCTCGGTTCGCAAATCATCATTACATTTAGTGAATGGTTTCCGTGTATATTCACAAACATTGCTTCATTATTTGATGGTGCATCAATATTGATGATTGTGCCATCAACACAGCCACAAACATTTGGAAACCCGCCTTTATTAAAAAAATTAGGAGCAATTACCGCCACGTTTTCCGGTCAACACACAATATTTGGAAATAAATGTTTCACTATTGCATCACAAATGCGATGTACTGTGGTGCATAATGTCCCTTTAGTAACACCATGCTTGGTACCCACACCATCACCATGGTATTGACTCCTTTGCCAAGCCAATGAAGGCATAGTAAAATTTGTTGTATTGGGGTCAGCGGTTTATTTTTTGTGGTTTTGTACCTAATTATGTACATCTCCGATACTTTTTAAAATATAATATTCTGTTTGATTATAATTTATTCGGAACGATTCTTTAGACGAAAATTCGTTAGACATATTAACATTTATCCTGTTACGGCAAACATTTAAAATTATTGTAGCGTTTCCGAATAATAATTCACGTCGAATCATTTTTACGACCTATGTACATATATATGCGTTATACGATTATCAACTACACTTATCACAAAATGCAATGCAAATTTTCCTCTACCAAAAAACATGAAAAATATCAAACAACTGAACAATAAAAACTCAATAACTGTTTGGTTTTCTATTATAATTGCAGTCTTTAGCACTTATCACTTTGCATTTTTCAGTAACAGTTTGCACTATCGAAATTGTAAGTTAAATTTCGTTTATTGTAAAAAATCTCTATTATTCTAATAATTTATTGTTTAAATAAATGACATTTCGTAAAATTAACAACTATAAGTGATTATTTCTTTACTAGTCAATAACCATTAATATAAGAGCAATAGCAACGATGTTATATTTGCAAAGTTTTTATGATTAGTTAAATTCTTAGCACTTAGCAAAATTTTGCAAAGTGCAAAGTGATAAGTTTGGTTAAATAGGCCCCAGGTCTCAAGGTGTTGGTTTTACCCAACATGTTGCCAACAGTTGGCTTGCCTGAATGCGCCCATTGGATACCAATCAAAGAAAAAATCTCGATTTATGTGTACAGTTAAAAATAATGAACTTAAGAATAGGTACGAATATTTTGTTTCTAAACAGCTGCATTAGACATAATCTATTATAGGTGTGCAAGCAGAAACTCAGCGTTTCTTGGCCAAATTCAACTTTATTGAAAAGCTACTTGTTACAAAGATTAATAATCGAAATATTCGCCATTACTATCTATAGTCTTTTGCCATTTATCGGGTATATAATGAATGCCTTCGCGGTAGAAACTTGGTGGTTTCGAAGCAAAATAATCATCGTACCATTCTCTCACATCTTTAATTTTCGTGAACCGCTGGTCTTCCAAATATGATGGCATCATATCATATATATGTCGCATGATATATAACTTATCAGCCTAAGGAGAAGATGAATTCCTGGGTTGATTTTGCTCTATGAGGACGAGTTTTCTCATACAGCAATATCACCTTCTGCCTTCCTTGGCCCGTAAAGGGTTTTTCCTCCAGAGTATCACTTAATTTAATAAATCGTTCAACTGTAATAGTTTGACCAGGTTCCAGAAGCCCGTAGTAAATGATTCATTCCCAATCCCACCAGACATACAGTAACACTTTCTTGTCATGAATATTCATTTTTGCAACTGATGTTGATGGCTGGCCTGAACCAACCCATGCTTTTCTTTATTCTTATTTATTTATTTTTTTTACTTTTTTATTATTTCTCTAAACCAACTATGTACAAAAATTATTAAAATAATAAGTGCTCTTAACTATAATAGCTCGGCTAAGAAGGTAGGGTAATCTATGTCGCAGAGAGTAGCGATTAACCTAAAATCATGATTTGAAAGATAATAAAATTGTAGTGGGGGGTAAATCGAAAACTTCAGATATATAAAAAATATAATAAAAATAACAGAAAAGTAATTAATAGTATATGAAAGTGATTAACAATTGTTTAATAAAAATACTGTACACAAATAAAAATTAGTTCTAAAAGTAAATAGTGAATCATTTTGCAAACATAAAACCAACATCCTTATGCTCCAACAACCAGTTTTTTAAGAATTGGCAAACCTATTACTACTAAAGCCTAAACGTAAATGAGTGGGCAATCGGTGAAAAAATACAGACCAAATAATCGGTAGTAAATCTAGGAATTGTAAAAATAATACGGTGATTCTTGCGTACATCATAAGCCGCTACCAATCTCAGTAAACGATGTCCACTACACGAATAAAATAGTTTTAAAACTCGAAAAATGTAGAGATGTTGTAACGAGTAACGGTAAAATCTGACATTCCAACAAAATGAGCCTGTGATTGATCATGACGACATTTGAAAAATTTAACACGTAAAATGTACTTCTGAAAGGCCCCTATGTGATATGTAGTGAAAATTGGGCCCCTCGTTTTTGTACTTTCGCATGAAGATAGAGCCTTGAAATTGAAATATATGTTTAATCACATCTTTCGAAACCTGTCTGCAAAATATGAGCGGCAGCCTTTTCTTCGTTTTCCAGAAACTGAATTTTTACTAGACCAATTTTTACATGTGTAAGCATAGGAAAGCATAGAACAATGGCATTTTACATATGTTCGCATTGAGATACAATTTTGATTTTTCACATATATATTATATAAGAATCGTAGAACAACATACTAAAAATTCTCTAGCAGCCCCTTCTTTGTTCGCATACAATTGGACTAAAAAAATTATTTTTATGCAAGAGATGTCAGATACACATTACACATTACTCTCAATCTCAATCAGTACAATTTGGTTCATAACTTTTATGTTTATATAACAATCACATATATAACAGACTATACAACTCATTGGAAAATAGACCAATCAGATAGTTCAATTTAACACAACTAGTGGTGTTTCGGCCACAAACAAGTAAATCATATTATGTTATAATCATATCATCCATGAATATAAACAAACAATTAATATTTTTGACATTTCGCAAAAATGAGTTTATTTGGTGCAGTTTTTATTTGGTTGTGTAATATATTTGGTTGATTCGTTGTATAGTCTTAACGTATACAACTCTAGCTTCGAAAATCATCTGAATATACAGTTGCGGGCTCGATGTGTTACCTAGGAAACACATCTCGTCCTCTTAACTGTATATTAGATTATTTTCGAACCTCTTGTTGTATAACTACTGTTGTATAAATCGTATTTCAAGTCTTGTTTTGAGTAATATAACTTGTGTGTAACATAATCTTTAATACTTTTACAATTCGTTAACTTGTGTGTTCATCATCATTAGAACTGTTTGACTTAACACTAATGGGTCCAGAAGGTAAAATGTACTTTTTATATTTATTTTGCATGTAATCTCATAAAATTGTTTATTGTAGTTGAACGATCTCATATTCTCTGTCGCATATGTAAGTCACGCATATTGAAATGGCGAGGAGTTTGCACTTTAGGAGCACCTTCTTTATGGATAAATGTTACTACATACTCAAAAAGCGTAGGAAAGTCATATAATCCAAATAGTTATGCCTGTTTGAAGTGTCATTCAAGATTAAAGTTCAAAAGATATCACTTACTGCCTGGTAATACAGCTGAGGGTAATACTGTGGACAATAATTTGCATAATTATGAAATGGATATAACTCCTGATAGTTCTTGTTGCACTACATCTTCAGAGATTGATTTCCAGGCTTCAACCATGAATAGTACAACTTCATTTTCGACATTAGAAAACACAAGTACTGAATCTCAATCTGAATTTACATCTGAATTTCTCAGTAGTCAAGCTTCTGTAACGTCAAGCAAAGTTTCTTCTGTTCCAAGAAATGGAATTATAGTCAATCTTCCTAGCTGCTCTGGTACACAGAGAATCGATATGTGGAAAAGAAAGAAAATTGTTATTCCAATGAGCAATAGATGCTGTCGCTCACATTTTGACAAAAATGGCTTGTTTAATAAGAAGACTTTAGAATCATTAGTTGCAACTAAAGAAACAATAGTATTGTCCGCTGAACATATTACAGCCACATTAGGTGGCGAGTCAGTAACCATCAGGGCCGTAAAGGGCTGTCCCCAAGGAGGTGTACTATCTCCTCTTTTATGGTCATTGGTTAATGATAGACTGCTGATCCTCCTGAATAGCCATGGGTTTGATGTCCAGGGCTATGCGGATGACGTGGCTATCGTGATTAGAGGCAGGTTTGATGAGATCATCTCTGATCTCATGCAAAATGCACTCAACTTGATATGGCAGTGGTGTGACAAGGAAGGACTTAGTGTCAATCCAAACAAAACTGTCATTGTCCCTTTTACGAGGAGGAGAAAGCTCTCGCTTGTAGCTCCCTCGTTAAACGGTACTATTGTTGCCTTTTCCAAAGAGGTTAAATATATAGGGGTTATCCTGGATC
This sequence comes from Tipula helvola, assembly GCA_963556165.1. Classification (NCBI taxonomy): domain Eukaryota; kingdom Metazoa; phylum Arthropoda; class Insecta; order Diptera; family Tipulidae; genus Tipula; species Tipula helvola. The sequence continues at coordinate 204,901,780 of OY744481.1, read as the reverse complement.
ATAAACTGAACTGGGAACAACATATACAAAAAATTCAAAATAGAGCCACAAAGGCTTTTTGGGCCTGTCAGAGACTCTATGGACGTATTTGGGGACTACAACCAAAAATGATCTACTGGTAATTTCTAACAATTATTAGGCCTATGATCACTTACGCATCGCTAGTGTGGTGGCCTAAAACTCAACAAAGGACAGCGCAAACTTTATTGAATAAGGTTCAGCGTATGGCCTGCATTGGGGTTACGGGCTCAATGAAAACATGTCCGACCGCAGCAATGGAGACACTCCTAGGACTAACTCCATTGCATCTGCATGTAAAAAAGGATACTGCTACTATGGCCCTTAAGATGCAGGCGGAGGGTAACATCAAACCAGGCAATATGGTGGGCCATCTGGAGATCCTTAAGGAGTTTCAGACAGACCCCACTATAGGAATGCCTTCCGACTGTATGCCAGCCAAACTGGATTTCCACAAACCATTTTGTGTTAGATTACCTAACCGGGAGGAGTGAAGTACAGGGGGACCATCCTTTGAGCGAGGGTCATTGGTGTGGTTTACAGATGGATCAAAAACGGAAGATGGGGCGGGGGTAGGAATACATGGGAGTGGAGTATCACTCTCGAAGTCCTTGGGTACCAATGCAACCGTCTTTCAAGCAGGAGTGCATGCTATAGAACTTTGTGCTAGGATAGGCATTTCTAAAGGCCTAAACGACGCAAAGGTTTATATAGTATCAGACAGCCAATCGGCCTTAAAGGCTCTTAGGTCTTTTACCATTGAGTCAAGGCTGGTATGGGATTGTCTGAAGGTTATTAAATTGCTGGCAAGCTCAAATAAGGTAACACTTGTTTGGGTGCCAGGCCACACTGGAATTGTGGGAAACGAGGCAGCTGATGTCCTCGCCCGCGAGGGATCTGCCTTTCCATTAATTGGACCAGAGCCCTTCTGCGGCGTCTCTAAGGGGCACCATAGGGCAGCAGTTAAACGCTGGGAGGATGTGCAAAAGTTCTCTTACTGGCGTGGAATTCCAGGTTTGCGACAGGCGAAGGAATTTATTTCACCTTCGTCGGCCAGGGCCAAGGAATGTCTCGTACTTAGGAAACCTGAGTTGAGGCTGCTTACCGGCTTCCTCACAGGTCACATCCCCTTAAGGTATCACCTAAAGAAAATGTGCCTAAGTTCGACGGATAGATGTCGCTTCTGTGACATGGAAGCGGAATCAGCGGAACATGTTCTGTGCCATTGCCCAGCCATTTTCTGCAAAAGGTTACAACACCTAGGAGGGAGAGTAATGAGCCCGGATGGTATGCACCATATACCGGCCGGCAGTATTGTCAGGTTCATTAAGAGCCTGAATATTGACTGGACGGCTCATTAAGTAGGGTCCATGCACAAAAGATCTTTTAGGTCGCAGTGCGGGGTGGCTTGAACGCCCACATGGCCCTCAACTAATAATAATAATAATAATAATTGTCCGCTGAAGATATTGAAGAATTTTTCAATGCCGTTTACTTTAGTAAGGCCAACTCATACTCTAAAATCGATTTCGACAACGGCTCTCCAATAACTCCATATAATTATCAGAAATTCACTGGGATTTCACAAAAAAAATTCGATTGCCTTCATGCTTTTGTAAAGCCACACATCAGAAATAGTTGCAACAGATTTACGAGAAATGCGTTAGGAATATTCCTAGTAAACTTGTCACAGGAATTTTTGGCATATTTATTCAATGTATGTAGATGGTCAAGCAAGAGTGTCTGCAATCTTTGAATCTTCTCATCTATCACGAGAAGATGCAATGAAACATCAAACTAAAATGGCTCATAAACTTCTGGGTGCAGATGAAAATTCTATTGTAGTTATCATTGATGGTACTTATCTATATGTTCAAAAGTCATGTGATCAGGAGTTACAATTATTGACGTATTCCAATCATACATACAGAAACTTATTGAAGCCCATGATTTTGGTTTTCCCTGACGGATACATTCTTGAGGTTGAAGGTTTGTTTTTTCAAACAACGACAATAGCGATTCAAAAATTTTAGAATACTTGATTTCTACCCCTTATGGATTTAAAAAATATTTCTTAGAGAATGATGTTTTACTTCTCGATCGTGGGTTCAGAGATGTCATAGAAAAGTTGAAATTGCTAAAACTTAATCCAATAATGCCTCATTTACTAACCAAGGGACAAAAGCAGTTTTGCACAAAAGATGCTAATGAGTCCAGAGCTGTGACTATGAATCGATGGATAGTGGAAAGTGTGAACAGCAGAATCAAAAAATACAAGTTCTTTGCTTCAACTATTGAAGTCACTTATTTCCCCAAGCTGTCATCTTTAACTAAAATTCCTTGTGCCTTACTGAATGCATACAGTCCTCCTATGTTTATAGAAAACGAAAATCATGCACGTTATGCATAGAAGGCAATGAGCAAAATGAATGATGACAATTCTCTTCAAAAGAAGATTGAAGAGCTAGGCCTTGAAAACAAACGAATTTGTTGGGAGGAGGCTACTAATCAGATTCAAGACTTTCCATGTTTATCAGAAGAAGAAATTAAAAATATCACTTTAGGTATGTATCAGTTAGACCAAGGAAAATGATATACTTATGAACACATGAAGGCAGATTCTAGTTACAAGATCTTTATACATAACGAAATGAAGAATTTGATAAGACGCAAAATTGAATTCGTTTTTCGTCAACTCGGATTCATCAGTTATGGTTAGAATTCTTTCCTAATGGTAGTGGAGCCGAATCAATTTTAGGATATTACTGTAAGTGCAAAACTGGGAGCAGAGTTGTCGGTACATGCAGTCATATAACTTCAGTGATATGGTATTTGGGCTACGCAAGACACAACCCACATGTATTATCAAAGCACCGCAAAGGTCTAGCAGATAATATTATAAATGCTATGAATTCTGGTTGTCAAATCTCAGACTCCGATTCAGATTGAGTCTCTACATAACTTGTTCTAAAGTTACAATAGTTTAGTAAGGAATGTTTCTATGGATAAGTTTGTTTTGCTCCTTCCAAAATAATGTGAATTTTTTATGCTGCTTATTTTGGAATAAGGTTATTTCTGCGCTTATCCAAAAATTCTCCGGTAAAATAAAAACGATAATAAATGAAATACCAATTGAATACAATTTTTAGATTTTTTATTAATAATGATCGCACTTCTGTTTGGCTTGGTAGTGTGCAAATTAATTATACAGTCAAGTACTAAATGATAGCCGCACTCCTAATTTAAGATTTATTTAATTTCAAATAAATTCTTTTAAAATTCTTCCTTTGCAAAAATAATACTTTTCACTTTACCAACTTTATTCTCTGCGGCGTCATGGAAAATTTATGGGTAACCCTCATTTAGTATGGTAATAAAAGATAGCCGCACACAATATTTTATTGTTTTTAATAGGAAATAAATATAAAAAGCACAGTTATAAAAATGATTTTTTATTCCAATTAATATTTTGTGTTTCGGCCATTGTTTTTAATTATTTCGAAAATTCGATTTGGCATACTTTTGTACAAGTTTTGGCATATTAATTTGAAATATTAGCCAATTCGCGTTGTACTGATGACTTTAGTTCATGAACGCTGCTGTATTGTGTTCCTTCAGCATATACAACTCTGCTGAGTACACCCCATATGTTTTCGATGCTGTTAATGTCGAGTGACCTTGCTGGCTGTTTCTAAACTGGTATCTGAGCCTCCGTAAACCAATAATTTACTATCCCGGCGGTGTGTACGGCTGCATTATCCTGCTGGAAAATAAAGTTTGGGTCGCCATTTTGTGCATCAACAACTGGTAATGTTTCGGGATAGCATGGATTTATACCGGTTGCTGTTAAGACGACCGGACATAAACTTCACATCCATTCTTCCTCCATAGCCAATTGCACCCCAAACAATCAGAGATCCTCCACCTCGTTGACGCCTCGATAGCACAAGAAGTTCTTTTCAAAGGTCGTGAAAATAATATTGCCATTAATCAAGGCTATCCATATTCAATTTTTTTCGTCACTAAAAATAACGCGCTGCCACTTTTTCTTCCACGACATATGTTCCTTCGCGAAACGCAATTTGGCATCTTTATGATTTGATAACAGTTGTGGTTTTCTTTGTAATTTTTTGATTTGTATATTATCTGACTCTCTTAATACTTTCCTCACATTACAAATCTTTGTATTATCTCAAGCTTTTAACGCAATTTGTTGCACGGTGCCAATAAAATTAGAGACGTTTCGTAAAATTAACCGTTTTTCTCTATCAATAAGTTCCACTGGCCGGCGGCCTGCACTTTTATGCGAACCGTATAATTGCGAATTTTTTAAATAATTTAGCACTACCTTCTCACTCCAACTAATATTTTCTGCTATTAACGGATACTCATATTACTTTTCTTAATAACGTCAATTTATCAAACTCGTTCAAACTACCTTTTCCACCCATATTTAAAAAATAACAAAAATCGGAATAATATTTAACGGCTATAATACTTAAGCGGCTATCTTTTATAACCATACTAAATGGGGGTTCTCCAATTGTCCATGATCCCGCAGAAAATAATGATTTGTATTTGTGCACGCATTGGTAAACTGAAGAGTATTATTTTTGCATATATAGGAACAATTTTAAATGAATTTATTTGAAATGAAATAAATCTTAAATTAGAGGTGCGGTTATCATTTAGTACAGGACTGTACGTCACTGTAGTGTGCAAATTAATTATAATTCGCATAATTAGGCTAACATACACCATAATTACTGTTTGGAATATTTTTTTATTCAAAACAAAGCAATTTATTGAATTTAGAAAAATATAAAAATTATAAAAATGACAAATGCATAAAACTGCTGTAACACCCTGTAAACAAGTGGGAGGGAGTTGCGAAATATTTTTGCAATTATAAAACAATATACTAAAGAACCACCAATCCTAAAAAGTCGCAAAAAATATTTAGAAATATCGAAAAATGATGTATATTCAATTATGTAATATTTGCATTCAAAACCGGAAGTGCGTCACTGTAGTGTGAAAATTAATTATAATTCGCATAATTAGGCTAACATACACCATAATTACTGTCTGGAATATTTTTTTATTCAAAACAAAGCAATTTATTGAATTTAGAAAAATATAAAAATTATAAAAATGACAAATGCATAAAACTGCTGTAACACCCTGTAAACAAGTGGGAGGGAGTTGCGAAATATTTTTGCAATTATAAAACAATATACTAAAGAACCACCAATCCTAAAAAGTCGCAAAAAATATTTAGAAATATCGAAAAATGATGTATATTCAATTATGTAATATTTGCATTCAAAACCGGAAGTGCGTCACTGTAGTGTGCAAATTAATTATAATTCGCATAATTAGGCTAACATACACCATAATTACTGGCTGGAATATTTTTTTATTCAAAACAAAGCAATTTATTGAATTTAGAAAAATATAAAAATTATAAAAATGACAAATGCATAAAACTGCTGTAACACCCTGTAAACAAGTGGGAGGGAGTTGCGAAATATTTTTGCAATTATAAAACAATATACTAAAGAACCACCAATCCTAAAAAGTCGCAAAAAATATTTAGAAATATCGAAAAATGATGTATATTCAATTATGTAATATTTGCATTCAAAACCGGAAGTGCGTCACTGTAGTGTGCAAATTAATTATAATTCGCATAATTAGGCTAACATACACCATAATTACTGTTTGGAATATTTTTTTATTCAAAACAAAGCAATTTATTGAATTTAGAAAAATATAAAAATTATAAAAATGACAAATGCATAAAACTGCTGTAACACCCTGTAAACAAGTGGGAGGGAGTTGCGAAATATTTTTGCAATTATAAAACAATATACTAAAGAACCACCAATCCTAAAAAGTCGCAAAAAATATTTAGAAATATCGAAAAATGATGTATATTCAATTATGTAATATTTGCATTCAAAACCGGAAGTGCGTCACTGTAGTGTGCAAATTAATTATAATTCGCATAATTAGGCTAACATACACCATAATTACTGTTTGGAATATTTTTTTATTCAAAACAAAGCAATTTATTGAATTTAGAAAAATATAAAAATTATAAAAATGACAAATGCATAAAACTGCTGTAACACCCTGTAAACAAGTGGGAGGGAGTTGCGAAATATTTTTGCAATTATAAAACAACATACTAAAGAACCACCAATCCTAAAAAGTCGCAAAAAATATTTAGAAATATCGAAAAATGATGTATATTCAATTATGTAATATTTGCATTCAAAACCGGAAGTGCGTCACTGTAGTGTGCAAATTAATTATAATTCGCATAATTAGGCTAACATACACCATAATTACTGTTTGGAATATTTTTTTATTCAAAACAAAGCAATTTATTGAATTTAGAAAAATATAAAAATTATAAAAATGACAAATGCATAAAACTGCTGTAACACCCTGTAAACAAGTGGGAGGAAGTTGCGAAATATTTTTGCAATTATAAAACAATATACTAAAGAACCACCAATCCTAAAAAGTCGCAAAAAATATTTAGAAATATCGAAAAATGATGTATATTCAATTATGTAATATTTGCATTCAAAACCGGAAGTGCGTCACTGTAGTGTGCAAATTAATTATAATTCGCATAATTAGGCTAACATACACCATAATTACTGTTTGGAATATTTTTTTATTCAAAACAAAGCAATTTATTGAATTTAGAAAAATATAAAAATTATAAAAATGACAAATGCATAAAACTGCTGTAACACCCTGTAAACAAGTGGGAGGGAGTTGCGAAATATTTTTGCAATTATAAAACAATATACTAAAGAACCACCAATCCTAAAAAGTCGCAAAAAATATTTAGAAATATCGAAAAATGATGTATATTCAATTATGTAATATTTGCATTCAAAACCGGAAGTGCGTCACTGTAGTGTGCAAATTAATTATAATTCGCATAATTAGGCTAACATACACCATAATTACTGTTTGGAATATTTTTTTATTCAAAACAAAGCAATTTATTGAATTTAGAAAAATATAAAAATTATAAAAATGACAAATGCATAAAACTGCTGTAACACCCTGTAAACAAGTGGGAGGGAGTTGCGAAATATTTTTGCAATTATAAAACAATATACTAAAGAACCACCAATCCTAAAAAGTCGCAAAAAATATTTAGAAATATCGAAAAATGATGTATATTCAATTATGTAATATTTGCATTCAAAACCGGAAGTGCGTCACTGTAGTGTGCAAATTAATTATAATTCGCATAATTAGGCTAACATACACCATAATTACTGTTTGGAATATTTTTTTATTCAAAACAAAGCAATTTATTGAATTTAGAAAAATATAAAAATTATAAAAATGACAAATGCATAAAACTGCTGTAACACCCTGTAAACAAGTGGGAGGGAGTTGCGAAATATTTTTGCAATTATAAAACAACATACTAAAGAACCACCAATCCTAAAAAGTCGCAAAAAATATTTAGAAATATCGAAAAATGATGTATATTCAATTATGTAATATTTGCATTCAAAACCGGAAGTGCGTCACTGTAGTGTGCAAATTAATTATAATTCGCATAATTAGGCTAACATACACCATAATTACTGTTTGGAATATTTTTTTATTCAAAACAAAGCAATTTATTGAATTTAGAAAAATATAAAAATTATAAAAATGACAAATGCATAAAACTGCTGTAACACCCTGTAAACAAGTGGGAGGGAGTTGCGAAATATTTTTGCAATTATAAAACAATATACTAAAGAACCACCAATCCTAAAAAGTCGCAAAAAATATTTAGAAATATCGAAAAATGATGTATATTCAATTATGTAATATTTGCATTCAAAACCGGAAGTGCGTCACTGTAGTGTGCAAATTAATTATAATTCGCATAATTAGGCTAACATACACCATAATTACTGTTTGGAATATTTTTTTATTCAAAACAAAGCAATTTATTGAATTTAGAAAAATATAAAAATTATAAAAATGACAAATGCATAAAACTGCTGTAACACCCTGTAAACAAGTGGGAGGGAGTTGCGAAATATTTTTGCAATTATAAAACAATATACTAAAGAACCACCAATCCTAAAAAGTCGCAAAAAATATTTAGAAATATCGAAAAATGATGTATATTCAATTATGTAATATTTGCATTCAAAACCGGAAGTGCGTCACTGTAGTGTGCAAATTAATTATAATTCGCATAATTAGGCTAACATACACCATAATTACTGTTTGGAATATTTTTTTATTCAAAACAAAGCAATTTATTGAATTTAGAAAAATATAAAAATTATAAAAATGACAAATGCATAAAACTGCTGTAACACCCTGTAAACAAGTGGGAGGGAGTTGCGAAATATTTTTGCAATTATAAAACAATATACTAAAGAACCACCAATCCTAAAAAGTCGCAAAAAATATTTAGAAATATCGAAAAATGATGTATTCCATTTCATGCAACTGGGCCCAAGCTTATCTATGGGGAAAATAGAAAATACGTTGTTTTGGGCCCAATTTACTATGCTTATCCTATAGGGTCCTTTGTATAAAAGCTTCAAAGTGTACATGTAAATCCCACCCCAACATGGCAAACCATAAAGGGCCAACCAGCCAACCTTTAAGAAATGTAACAGAATTTAACGAAAGTTTTTTCTTACGGAAAATTTGACAGTTCGGCTAGCGAAGCTGAAACACAACTTGTCAATTAGATACTTTGAAGTGACGGTAGTTTACTAAAAAAAAAAAAATTAATAATAACATTTATATTTTGTCAATAAAATAATATCAAACGATGAAAATCGAATTGGAGGAGGTAATTGTACTTTTTAAATTATTAAAATAATTTTTTATTACAATTTATAAGATCTTTGATAATTCGGTTATCAATTTACCTACATGCATGTAATAAATAATTTTGAATTTAAACATAAATTATATTTAATAAAAACTTAAAAAAAAGTTACAATTTTAATATGACATTTCCTAAAGTTTTGGCGCGATAATTTTCGCTCTGTTAAGTTGACACTTCAATTTATCGAAACTGAACGAACATTTCTTAAAGGTTCGCTGGGCAGTAACATGTAACCTCCATATACCGCACTGGTACGTTAAATTTCTTAAATGTTGGCTGGTTCTCTCTTAAGTCAGTCGAGATCCAACACAAGCGTAATAAAAATTAAGCAAAACCTATGTGGGACAAAATTTACGTAACAAATAAATAGCCCGTAGGGCAGAATTGAGCTGTACCTTAATCTTTTAACATTTTTTTTTTTTTTTTTTTTCGCTGGCGCTACATCCCATAATGACATTTGGATTAAGAAACGCGACTCAAACTTTTCAACGGCTTATGCGTTCGGTACTTTTCGGTTTAAAATTCTGTTTTGTTTATTTGGATGACATTTTAATCGCTTCAAGATCTTTCGAACAACACTTAGAACATCTAAAAATAATTTTTCAAAAACTATCAGAACACAGGCTTGTTATAAATTCGAATAAAAGCGTGTTCGCAGCCAACTCACCTCCCCAAAACGCTACCTACTTCGTGTTTTACGGTCCCAACCATATATCGTTATTGGGCCCACCAAGCGCATCTACTTTCAATGCAAGTTCCTCTCACTTACTTTTCAAGATCCGTGCTTCTTTTATCGCCACAAATCTAAATATATTAAAAATAATAAAAATGTACATAACGCTCATATACGAGTGTATATGGCTTTGCATTTTTAAATAAAGAACTTCATTTTTTTGAGCAACCGAACGATTATCTTCTAGGAAGGTGATTATTGTATCCTGTTGTTAGGTAGTCACTGCAATGCGTTGCTTATCCATTGCTTTCATTCTAAATATTAATGGTAACCAAATTAAATTCCTTTTAATTATAAAATGTATATATTTCTTAAATTACTTACATGACAAATATATATTTAAAAAAATCATTTTGAAAACAAAATCAAAAAACGTGGTTTTTTTCAACGTCGAGGATGTGCACGTTTTATTTTCTTTCAGATTCACATTTTTAACTGTAAAAAAAACGTAAATTACTCTTAAATCAAGTTACGTTATTTTTTTCAGAATACTCGAATTTTGGTCTTGACACGTTAATTTTACCCAATATATTGCCAATGGTTGGCGGAGCTGAATGGACCCAATATTAAATATTTTTTAAACGGTGAATACAATTTTTTTTTAATAAAATAGTAATTTGGTAGAAAAATTTATTTTTGTATATTGAATTAAAAATAATAATTATTAAACAAAACAAAATTTAAAATACCCCTTTCCAATCAGTCTCCGATTTAATTGGAGAGTGGAGAGCCGTTTGCATTACGCCGCGTTTTTAAGCTCATCCATACAAAATTATTTTATAATGAAACATTTAATACATACATATAATATGCGTTTTAGCAAAATTTATATAAATAATTAAGCTAGTAAAATAGGGCTTAACTCGACTTCCACCACTTCAGTTATTGACCAAATATTCATTACTTCGGTTCAAGAACTACACAGTAAACAATTTAAGCGTTCTTTCATTCATGTTCTGAATCTGTTAACTGCTGAAAAAATAAATGATGGAAATTTTTAGATTAGTTACATATATTTTCTAATTACATTGGCATGAATTCTACAAGACATCCGGTCATATAAAACAATAAAGTAAAGTTTAAACCATCAATTAATTACCTTGTTGCATCAACGCTAAACCAAATAAGTATTTTATAAAAAATTGGTAATTAAAATTTAATTTTTCAGATGTCACTAAATAACAATAAATTTTCCCTGGTGTTACTGATGATGGCTACACTACTATATACTCCCTTGCAAACAAACGAACGTAACAAAAATACTTTCGGTTTTATTATTTCCATTATTTACACTCAAACTCCAAAAAATTCAAATAAATTTTCTTTCTTTGCCCACTTTAAACCCTTTCTACTATTTTAACCCTCGTTCTATCGTTCGTTCGCATAAGACGAAAAATTACAGTATAAAATAAAAACATGAATTAAAATTCTTATTTCTCTATTTAGCTTTATATACTTATTTGTTTTTATTAAATAATTTTATTTCATTTGTATTATTCACCTATAATAATTTATTTTTATTGTACAAAACAAAAAATAAAAATTAAATATTACAAATTCCTTTCCTAAAAACTTGAATTTTTTTTTTTTTGTTCTCGTTGCGAGGTTTGTTTTTTTCGTGAACTTATAATAAGTAGGAATTAATTAATAAAAATAATTTTATGTATTTTTTTAACCCTTTTCGGGGGAATTATTTATTTATGTATATAAATATGTTTTGGCTGATTATTTTGATCACGATATTATGAATTTTTCTATTTTGTCGTTTGTTTGTGTAGTGTACGGGTACGTTGATTAAGTTGTCAAACGAATTGCAGGATAATGGTATTGACGTTGATGTGATTTTAGGGATATTACAAACAATTATTCAAATATATACATATATTTTTAAATTACAAAGATACATTTAATAAGGAAATGAATTAACTTTCAAAAACCTTACATGTTGTATTTTTTAGATTGCACAACATCCTCCGGAATTAAGCTGGTATCAAATCACCGGGATTGTAATTCGTCATTAATGGTGTTTAGAAAAACTTAAAATGATAAAATTTCTGGCTCACTCTCAAGTAGATTAAGAATTTTTGCAATGTAAAGGTAGCGGCAAAAGTTTTATCAATCGAAGTTCCAATTCGCAACGAAACCATTTCCAAAGAGATATTAGAAAACAAAAGGTGCACAATTTCGAATGTTATTATTTAAACGGCCCTAAGACCAAAGGTATTTATTGTATGATAAATTTTAAGATTTGGCTTGGTCGATTATTGGATCGAAAATCTGAATGATTCAATTCCATCTGATGGCAGTGCGGACTGTTTTTGAGAATTATTTACTGATTTTCATATTTAGTATATAAACTGTACCTAGTTTACTGTAACTGCTCTCTTTGGTTTAGCTTTCAACAAGAGTATATATAGCTTTCAACATAGTACAAATTTCAACAACTCAGTTTAGCAGGTATTTACCGAGCTAGATCGAAAAAATACCTATGGAACGTGACTTAAAACTATTCCAAGAAGAACAAACGCAATACAAATTACGATGCGATGACAAATAAATTTAAACTTAAAATATGAGGACAATGTTCAGGAAAGAGAGAAAGAACTATAAGTTCGTAAAACATTTTGGAGGGGTAATTATTTATTTCTAACTCTATTTATTCACTAATTCCAACAATTAATGAGCGTTTTTATTTGCCATCACTAAATAGTCATAAAAGTCTGCAAGTTCATTTGTTCGTAAATTATAAGCTGGTGCCATTTAACTTCTCTAATTTATTTAATATAATATTAATTAATAACAAATTCAATAACATTCTTAAACAAGACAGAGGAGCAATATAACTTCTAATTGGTTCAAACATCGTTACATGTGTGAACAAATAAAACAATGTGCGATAAATTGGTTCAATTATTTCTACGATTTGCCTATAATCTGCACTACGATATGGGACCTCTTTACCACTCACATTAGGATGAATAAAATATTTCTAATTAAAGTATGTCATGTTTCTTGTTCTAAATAAATCACCCTAATTTGTCTGGTACAACATTTTAGGCACAGTGTGGGATGATGAAGACAAAACCACTACTTACCTATTATAAATAACTAAATTAACGATTTAACATCATCCTCTTTGGTTCATACATCCACTCGAAGGCAAATCTAACAATGTGAAAAATTTATCATTGGCCATGGATGGAGAATACCAGACGACCAACTCTGCACGAGTGGTTCGATTGTCAGCAAACCGTCGAAAACAAGGAAAAAATAAGTAAAAAGTGCTGGCAGATCTGATACCTTTTGCCAAATATCATAAAAATAAGAAAGCCTACCAGATTTCCCGATTTCATTTTCCAAGTTCATTTTTGTAAAAATCTTGGGAGTTATGAAAACAGCTGACAGTAATGTTTTGCTCACACAGGCATTAATGTCATTCTGGGGATTATTTGGTTAAATATTACAGTACAGGTTGAATCATTGGCTAGTCGCGATCTGTTAATTTGAGACGGCATCAGCCATCATCATCACAGTCAAGAAAGAGTCAGCACCTAGAAGTTTTGAAGTTTTCAATCCAATTTGTAAATTTAGTAACTTGTTTGGTTACTAGTTTAAATCTTCACCTAGTAGATATTTAATCATTGCAAGCGCTTTAATTATTGTTTTGATCCAAACTTCTAATAACTTGTTCGAATAATACAGAGTAACGAAGAGGATTTTTATGACCAGGTTTAATAGGTATATATGTATCGATTATATTATTCGTGGTAAGTGGAATGATGATATGAATGTGTGCCTCTTTTATCAAGAGTCAATTTGTAACGTAGTTTTACATTCTCATTAAAACCAAAAATATTAATAATAAAAAAAAATAAGCAAAGAGATATTATTTGCAATCGAGTCAGAGTAATTGGCTCAAAGTAATAATCGCTTCAATTCTGCTTTGCATTGTATAAACAAGTTTTTGGCACCCTTCTGGCTTTAAATTATTCCAAATAACCTGCAGTTTTTTCTGTAGTTCACCAATTCCCCTCCGCCGTTTTGTATAGTATTGTCGTAAAGTAAGCCCAAAATCAAAGATTTGAGAAAATTACGTTTAAATGTTTAAAGTAACATTTGAAAAAAAGTAAAAACCGTTATTTTGGGAATTACGACAATATAATGGAAGGTCTAAAACGTAATTGTTTCTTCATATTGGTCTACAATGTTTTGATTGGTGACCAATCTAGTCTACTGGAAGACTAATCGAGTAATGGAATGTTATTTGCTGTTTAACAGGCCGTAGCTATTTTAGCTGATTGGTAAGGGGCACAAAAATATATTTACCGAATTGACCATACCATCAACTAAATGGGGGCTAACCAATCCTGCAGCAGCCAGGCATCCTCATATTTTCTCCTGGAAGAAACTCATTATTTTGGTCGATACCTGATCTACTTCCAATAAGAACTTCCTATTGTTAACAACCTGACAGGGTTATAAAACAATCAATTGGTATGAGTATATAAGCTGAAAAATTCCACTCCACGGTGCGCTTTTTATTGTTTTAAAGCACAAAAATGGAAAACAAAATGAATTTTAATATGAAAATGGGTAAGATCACCAGGTGCAAAGAATGATTATATTCTGATTTATTGTTAAAAAAATTGTGCTGCTTTCTTTCGTCTTGAACATATTTTTCCCTTAACGAAATGTTTTTACTTGTTGGTAATAATTTCATATATAATTATTACGGATGATTTAAATTGTAATTAAGACTAATTTTTTGTATGCGCTGGTGGTGTATTTTAATTCGAATTAGATTGTGTAATCAAAAAATAATTAAAGAAAAATTATATTTTTGTAATTTTACATATTCACGTACACAGTCACATACGTAAAATCTTGACAAGCTTTTATATTATAAATTTCATATTACTTACGTACATGTACAATGTACATTCATGATTAACCAAACCATGTATGGTTATGAATTTTCACAACCACTTTAATCGATCGAAAATAATTAGTACGTTTTCACGATACGAACATGCATGTTTCCTTTTGTACATACACAATTTTGTATTTAGGTTTTTGTATTTTAACCAGGCAGGCATCACATAACAAACGAGAAAAAAATAGCAATATACAACATAAAAAAGCGATAAAAATTATATTTATTCACATGCAACCATCCACCTTGTAATATGTAAATTTTTAATACGCCTAGAAGTGTCCAATATATGTATACGTATGTATTTTTATTGTTGGTGTAGTTATACTTCTTTATTTCTTAAATTTTAGATACCTAGTTCGTAAACTCACACACGTATGTAACAACGCAAAAAATAATTTTTATCAAAATTTCCCCCCGATCCCAAATTAGATTTTTATCAATTTTACATAAAAATAATTAAAAATATTTCGAAATGAAATTGGGCTGCCCACACCCACCAAATAAAATAGTGAACAAAGCGCAAGCAACGTAAACTGCACTCATTTGCGTGGTCAAACCTATTCTATATTGGGTATATTAAACTAAATTTTCTAAATAAATATTTAAATTTTTTTTTAAATTACTTAAATTTTTATTAGGTTTGTGATTTTATAAGTTAGGAAGTAGAAAAATTAAAAATTTTATTGTATTTTGAGGGACGAATTCTACGTTGCAAATATTTTATATGAAAAAAAGCGTGCAGATATTTTAATGGGTAACAATAGTTTGGTTTGGCAAATTAAGTTGGGTTAACGCTTGGAAGGAGTATCGTTTTGCTAGCAAATAAATTATTCCATTTTTTATTATTATTATTTTGATATACTATAGATGCGATCGTAATCCAGAACATATAATTATTTTAATGTCTTTATTATAAAAGTAATCTACTCCATAACTACATAATACTCCACACTTTTATGATAAAAATGGTTTTAAAAAATAAGGATTTATAGTTTTATAGTATATTTAAAAAGAAGGGAGCTTAATTCAGTATTTTTGAAAATATATAATTAAACTCTTTTACCAATATTATTATTAATCTAGTTATATGAAATAATGCATCATTTTAATATATAAGGGGCGTCGCTCATGTTGACATATAGACGAACAACCGCTAATTAACATACAAATTGGAATTTTTAACGTTTACTGTAGTGTTATATTTAGTTAGAAAACACAATATCAATGATTCGAAGTCGGCATATCTTATTTTATTATTTAAACAAAAATTAAAGTATTGGCCATATAATAAAACAGCAGCGAATATATTTTCGGCAATTAGATTTTTCATTAACATCCTCTGAACGTTTGACTGATTCATTTTCATCCATTTTAATAAGAGCCATTAATTTATGACGATTTGTGAGCAAATATTCTTTAAGATCTAGGGCTTTTATTCATACGATTATGTTTTGAGGGATGGTAAAAACGATTTAGTACTACCAAACCACATTTATTTGTAATTTGCAAATCAGATTATTTGGCTCAAAATTTTGATCCGAGTAGGTAGCTCTTTGCATTGTCGTTTCATGAAGCATGATTTGATCCGGATAGCTTGGTTTAATGGTTTCATGAAATGCAGCTATTGTAAGCAAAGTAGCTTTCGAAATCTTGATTTACGTAAATAAAAATAAAGTGTGAAATATAAAATTGTTTTTTATGTTGAATTGTTTCGGACCAACAAAATTTATTTCGAAACAAAATATGTATCGATGCCTTAATGTGAATAGGGCGTAAGTCGCATTTTCAAAATTTAACAGGAGGACGACAAAACTTAATATTTTGGTAAAAATTAAACTTACAAATAATAAATAATGTTGATATAAATAAAAATAGGTGTTATTTGGCAAAACTAATTAATTTTAATGTTATTTTTTATTGTGTAATTCAACCAGAGGCGTCGTAGAAAAACAAAAACCCAATTTTAAAAATTTTGATGTTACGCCTTATTCATATTAAGCCATCGATATTTAGTATGTTGTAAGTATTTGTTTTTAACTGTTGAGTCGCCAGTACACTCGTAATATACATAGTAAGTTGTTAATCGTAACTTATAATTATATAACAAGCGCAGTGGCAACTAGGTAAAAAGTAGGTAAAATAACTGAATTATGTATTTACAATTTATTCTATTTTTTATTTTGTCCTATACAATAGGGTGCAATAGGGTGAATTGAAATGATGACCGAAAAGTCTAACATGTAAACTGTAACCCAATGAAATTTGACTGAAATGATGACCGAGTCTGACAGTTAACATTAGGTTGGTTGACTGACTGAAATGACGTTTCACAAGTTTATTTCTTGATTAGAATTTAGAAGAATAAATCATCTAAATTAAAGAACATAACACAGAAGGATTTAAAAAAACCGACGAGCTTGTATCCGAGACACGACCTATTAACGTAGGACTACGTAGAATTAAGAAAACTTTATTTATTTCAATTTATTTCTATAGTATAATTTTTAAAGTACATAAAAAAGGACATTAACAAGAAATAAATAAATTTAGGCAATAATAGCCAAAGTAAAGAAGTGTTGATCAAGCTGTTTAACCCTCCGTGTGTACACTGGGTCTTTTAGGGAACAGTCGAAATTTGAAACTCAAATTTCCCTCACATGAATAGATGGCGGGCTTCGGTTACCTCCTCTAAAAAATCTGGGTAATAGTCGGCACTAAAGGCGGAAATGACGCTGGGGTCTGCCAGTTTACTTGCAAACGCCAACCAGTGCAAGTCATGTCCGTTCCCTAAAAGGGTCAGTGTACACACGACGTCAGTATTTTCGAAGGTAAATGAAAACAGTTTTTTTGCGTTTCTCGTAGTTTTTCAGTTTTTTCATGACTAAAATAAATGTTTTATGTAATTTGATGCTGTTTTGGCTATTTGTTACGGACTTGTGGCGGTTCATCCAATGAACCACTACAATATTCATTCATAATATTCCACCGGCACCGACATGATCTCGCCGCGCATTGCGTGCCTCCATTGTCATCCGATACACATACATTTTTATTGTACGTCTTCTGCCGGGGCCAATCAAAAACACGAAAACAATAAAAACACAAACAACAAAAGTTAAAACAAAATAAAATTTATTCAGTCTCGTCTCAAATTTATAAACGACAGCACGTTGGTTCATAGTGTTGCCTTTCGGCCATATTTTTAGTTTCGCGTTTTGATGGTTTTAAATAATAAAATATAAAATTGTTCAAAATAATTAATTATTTACAAAAACTAATTTTGTTTGCAGTTGGAAGGAAAATAAAAAATGTTTTCTTGTGCATCGTTCGAAACGCCGGTTTGCGATAATCATTGAACGCACTTTTATCACAATTGCGCACTGTAACTTCCTTTTTTGTCGCTAATTATTTATTATTAGTATTTTATAGTTTTTGTATTTGCAACATTAAAGACTTATTTTGTGCCAAATAATTACCGCTCCATTTATTATGACATGCCTGAATCCGTAAACTATTCCCCACTTTCAGGTGCTTAAATAATTCAACTTTTTGGAGCCCACGCCAAAGACACTATATTTTTTTTAAAGCTCATAGTCTAAGCTACAAAAGCCTATAACCGTTTTTTTAAAATATTTGTTTAGTGTAGTTACGAATTTTGTAACAAAATTCGATTTTTTTCGTTTTTTTGACTATTCTTCAATTTTTATTACCAACGGTTTTAAACTTTGGATTTTGGCAACTTCTGGGCCATAAAGTAGACACTTCAAGAAGTAACCCAGAATTTTTTCAGATTTTTTGAAAGCTTAGAAAACTTAGAAAATTCAACTGCTCCCTAAAAGACCCAGTGTACACACCGTGTCTCAAAAAATATAGTGTACACACGCAGGGTTAAAATAAGAAAAAGTTTGGTGTGGTTATTTTTAATTAATTATACATATGTAATATGTATTATTAATTACAAATAAATGAAATTTGCAAAATTACGAAATATTCAATTTATAATAAAAATATTAAACAATATTTTGAAATTTCCCCAAGAACATTAAAGAGAAAATGTATTTCCGGATGTTCAAAAAGCCACAACTTAACTTCTTTTAAAACCGATTTAGAATCAATCTGCTGCCTAATAATAGGAGGAAGTTGATTAAAGAATGACGAAACGTTAACTAAAAAATATTTTCTGAAAAATTCGAAATAGAAGACCGCAACATCGAATATGAAATTGTCATTATTTCTAAAATTATATCTTATACATTGAGTCTCATCATCCGGCATCCACTACTTAAATAATAACCGTAAAACTTTATATACATAAAGATGTTGCAAAGGTAAAACTCTCAGATTCAAAAATAATGGCCAAGAAGTGTCACGAATTGACTTAAAAGAAATAAGACGCATCGCATGCTTTTGCGTAGTAATGAGAATCTTCAATAATTACATGTAGCATCCCCAGCACGCCACTGCATATTCTAATCTATTTGTTCAGTTTAAATGAAACAAAAATTTAGAAATTACAAATAAAAAAATCGTTAATTGTCTAATTTATTTATTTATTTATTTATTTGATTCAATAACAACTGATAAACAGAAAACTAGTTTCCACTTACTTATCAGTCTATACAATAGCAATAACATCAAAATTAATTATAATTTAATAATATATATAGTAATAACAATAATAATTCCAACAACAAAATAATTACAATAATAATACAACAAAAGATTTACAATAAAACTAGAATTATGTAAAATTAATAAAATTAATAAAAAGAAAAACAAAATTAAAACTTATCTACCAAGCTTCTCAAAACAATATCAATAAGATTTTTAAATTTAGATAGAGAACCAATACACAAATTACAATCATTAAAGTAAGTATTATGATGCACCTGGAAACGAATTAAGGGCGAGTTGTTCCTAAAATTAGTTTTGTACGTGCTAACTTTAAACGTTAAAGGACGCCTCACAATATAAGGATTATTGTTAAATTTAAATAAATTGTTGAGATAACTATCAATTATGTTATGCAACATTTTATAGAGTGTAATTTCATCCGCAAAAATCCGTCTACTATTAAGTGATAATAAATCATATCGTTCAAGCCTCCTAACATATGGTTCCTTTTCATGCTTAAACTTGAAGTTCAAGAATCTGGTAAACTTACGTTGAACACGCTCTAAAGTATTAATATGAGCAGAATAGTTTGGGTTCCATATAGGAGTTAAATACTCAAGAATACTCCTAACATATGATCCATAGATTATAACGTGTGATCTATAACTAGTAAAATCAGACATCATTCTTGTAGCAAAACCTAGCATCTTATATGACTTGTTTACTGTTTCCTGTATGTGTTTTTTAAAGTTCAAATTGTTATCAATAATTATACCCAAGTCTGGCAAACTAGATTTTTCTTGTACACATACATTATTGATGCTATATTCAAAATTCAAATGAGAATTTCTAGGCTTGATTTTAAGAACATTGCATTTATCAATATTAAGTGCCATATCATTTAAGACACACCAGTTATAAAGCCTATTAAGATCATCTTGTAGTGAATGACAGTCAAGTAATGATTTCAACATACTGTACTCTTTGAGTAAGATAAGTTTGGAACCAAAGGAGATTGGTGCCACTGATACCATATCCATACAAGTATACAACTTATCAAGTAGTAATGAATGGTTAACCTTATCAAATGCTTTTGAGAAATCAGTATATATCACATCAACTCCAAAGCCAGAATCGCATACTCAGTAAACTCAATTAAGTTAGTTAAAGTAGAACGTCCTTTATAAAACCCATGTTGATTTTTGGATATCATAGATTTAGTGTAAGTGAAGAGTTTTCTATGTACAATTTTTTCAAAAATTTTTGAACAACAATTCAGAATTGATATTGGTCTATAATTGGAAACATTGGCGTTGTCACCATTTTTATAAACTGGTATAACTTTAGCTATTTTCCAGCGATCTGGAAATCTTCCCTCAGCAAGAGATTTATTAAATATTAACGTGAGTGGAACGTAGATGGAGTGAGCAACATTTTTCAGAAAATAAGGGGTTAGGAAATCAGACCCACACCCCTTATTAGTATTAATACAACTAAGCTCTGTGAACGTTTCCTCTTCACTAACAGATAAATCGTTTAATATTTCGCTTTGAATTATGTTTGCTTGAACATTGATGGGACTGCATAAGCCCTGATTCGAATTATAGACAGTTTTAAAAAAATCTCCAAACAAGTTACAAATGCCTTTAGAATGGGAAGCTGAAATGTTATTATAGTACATTTGAGCTGGAAAACAGTTAGTTTTTTTTAATTTTTTACAATAAGACCAAAATAATTTAGGATTTTTACTTATTACATTTTCTATTGAATTGACATATTGAGAGTAGCACAATCTCTGCTCTTTCTTTACCCTAGCTCTTACTAAAGAAAACATTCTATAATATTCACAATCATTCAGTTTCTTGTATTTTATTCTTAAATATTCCTTCACTCCAAGAAGTCTAATCAAATGCTTAGAATACCACACAGGATAAGATTTTTCTTGAAAATAGGAATGAGTACGCGGAACCAATTTGTCAATTATACCATTAATATGTTTGTAGAAAAAATCCACCGCATCATTGGTATTGAGGTTATCCAAATTATTTAGCCAATCTACTCCGTTAATCTCAAAGTTAATAGCACTAAAATCACAGTTTCTAAAGTTGAAGCGTTTAGGGTTGCTTTCCTTTAGAATATGCACTTTTTTGTATCTGATCAAAATTTCAAGTGGTGGATGGTGAGGATCCACCCAAGTCAGAACATCATTTGAGCTATTCACTGATATATTTTTAGGGTTAATATTAGTTAAAATCAAATCCAACAGCCTATTATTATGATTAAAGACATTATTACATTGACTTAGCCCTGAAAGATGAATTGATTCTAACAAAAATTCACTTGCTCTACCACAACAGGCGGAGGGAATTAATGTATTGCTATTATCATTAGCAACCCAAGTAATATTTGGTAAATTAAAATCACCAACAACCAAAAAACTAGATGCAGATTTATCAATATTCATAATCCTGTTAAGATTATCAAAAAACTGTTCGTACGCAGCACTTGCTGCTTCTGGATAAATATATGTAACATTAACATAAAGTTTTTTAGTTTTGGTTTCAACACAAATCCAGATCTCCTCTGCGCATAACTCCCAAGATGACAAACGATATGATTTAAGATTAGACTTCACTGCAATAAGGCAACCACCACCATCAACTTTATCAGGAAAAAACTAAGATTTCTGTCACATCTGTACACAACATAATCAGATGAGAATAATTCAGTATTAAATATAGTACCATTAAGCCTTGTTTCCGTTAAGCAGATGACATCATAATCACATAATAGAGTATTTTGTTTGAATTCGTGCAATTTGGTTCTCAATCCATTAACATTTTGGTAGTAAAATAAAATTTCATTCATCTAGAAATACAAAAAAAAAAAAAAAAAAAAAAAAATATTAATGTTAATATATGTATATAATAATGATAGTGTAAAAAATATAAAAAATAATCATAAAAATAGTAAAATACAACAACAAGTAAAAATTAGAAAATTAAAATGTTACAATAATTAATTATAAAAAAGTGAATAAAGTATCAAAATTATTGCCCAGTTCGAAGTTTAGTTATTATGCTTTCAGAAATTATTTTGACGATTTTGGAGTTTGAAGATTTCTTAGCCAACACAGTGTTATTCTGCACCCAGACAAATTGGATGAGGTTTTCCTCTTTCAATTGCCTAGCTTTGCTTAGCAAATTGTGTTTAAAGCTAGTTAAATGGTCAGTAACAAAAAAATCCAATTTTCCACCATGATCGTTGAAGCCCAAGTCAGTTATAGCGATATTTCGTTTTAGTTCAACTTTTTTCACCTTTACAGCGTCAATAATTTTTTGTTTGGATGACAAATTATCACACTCAATTATTATTGCATTAATTAAGTTATTTCTTAAATTTCCCTTATGATGCACCCTAGTAATATTTTTTATTTTGTCAATAACAGAAGGGATTTTTAGCTTGTCTAACACCTGCGCTATTTTATTTTCGACAACTTCATCAGCCTCGTCAGGTAAGCCATGGATAACCAAATTATTTCTACGATGAATATCCTCAAAAGTCTCCAATTTATGATGAATGGTTGAAATTTGGTTTTTTAAAGTTATATTTATATGCTACCATCTTTATGCATTAGGATATATCAGCCAAAAGTTGATTACCCATTAATGATTAGAAATGTAGAAAATGCGATACATATCGGAAATAAAATAAAGTTTCTCACCCAGTACCTTGTCCATAAGAAATACATAGAAAATGCGAAAAAACAAAAATTTGGCTATACACTCCTCGGACTCACTTTCCCCACAAAGCGTCCGTTAAAGATCACCAAACCAACCATTTATATTTTACAAATATTTTCCGTTATTTTGGGCAGGCATTTTCTTAAATTTGGAGACATCTTCCTCAATATCACTATTGGTCACGACAATATAAATCTTCTACTCACATGCCGCCAAATCACAGACTTAAAAATAATCTTACAAGGGAACCTTTTGGACTGTCAAATTTAAAAAATTATAAAAACTATTCCAAGGCTAGTACTCTGTGAGACAATAACGAAAGCTTTTTGTATCGGCCTCCAAGCCCTTTTTAGGCGTTAAAACCATCTCTTACTATTGATTAGTTGTACTTTCTATGAGGAATAATTATCAATTTGTTATATCAAAAAAAGTGGAGTACAAATCAAGATATATCGCAAAAAACGTTTTTTGAGGTTATAACGGGTGGTTTAAATACCACATATATGGGTCTATAGCACAAATCTCAACATACGGCTGGTATTCAAATGTCTACCACAGTAAGTAGATATCATGTTGAGTCTAAATCATAGGAGACATTTACAGGCACTCAATGTTCCTAAGAGCCATTAATTAAAATATCAAATGAAAAATTATCAGAAATAATCATTTTCGGTTCTTATTTACATATATGGGCCTAGCACAAATCTCAACTAAAAAGGGCTTGTCTGCCGATAAAAAAGGGTTCGTAATGTCTCACAGAGTACTACAACTTAGAATTGTTTTTATAATTTTTTGGAATTGACAGTTCAAAAGGTTCCCTTGTTAAGTTACTTACAACTGACACGTGTTTTTATCTTCGACATTTAACAATTAAATCCAGTTCAAAATTTCTTTTTCAGTTCATGTTCAAAATTTATTTCCTGAAAATTTTTGCCGTTTCACAATATTATGTGAGCAACGTCTGAATTGACCGATATGATTCTTCACTCAGTGCTTGACTTCACTGTGGACCATTCAAGAATACAAAATAATATAACACAAATAATACAAAATCAGAATAACCATTAATTACCTTTTGTCACCGAATCCCACCTCCTCGTCACATACCATTTCATTTTATATATCTACCAGCGCCTTTCTCCGGCGTCCCATAATAATTTGCTATTAAGGTTTATATAATGATCTTACACCAAGAGAGTTTTTATAGGTCTGTATTACATTATCACATTTGCATGTCATAGAAAAGTAATAATATTTTTCTGACATAAAACTACGATAAGAAAAATACTTCAAATCATTTTGCTGTATTACACTACAAGTAACATTTTTCGTCATATTAAACCAAAAATGGATTGAACATAATAACAAAAGCATAACTAAAAAAATAATGCGTTTAATTTTGTAGAATTAGGTACAATAATGTACGAGAATTTTCATTTTACAACGTAATAATTAACTATAAATGATAAGTAATAGATAAAATTCACTTATTTTCAATTTTTCGTTCGTAATACTCCAATCGAATTTTTTCGCTATTTTAAGCCGCTGACAAATCAAATATTATTGTATTTAGCTTCATGAAGCTAAATATCATTAGAAAAATACTTCATCAGAAAAATACTATTATATATCCCCATTACACTATCATATAAATATGTTGAAGTTTTTATATGACGAATAAAAGTGATAATGTAATACAGGCCTTAGGCCGATATTACACTGTCATATTTCTACATTGTAGAAATAATTTTATATTTAATGTGATAGTCTAATAAGGATATATCAAAATATTTTTCTGTTGTAGTATTTTTCTTATGATAGTTAGCTTCATGAAGCTAAATACTTCAATATTTGTCTGACAGCTGCTTAAAATGGACGAAGATACGTTTTATGGATGGGGAATTACCAAAAAATGTAATGGAATATGGAAACTAGGAAATTCTATACAATCTAGTTTAACCACTTTTTTGTGCAGTCGAGAAACCCAAAGTTTCATCCAAATTCAGTTTATTGTTTCTTTTTTTATATAAGAACCACAAAAATGATGGCAGATATTGCTGCTGCATTAGCATACACACATATTTCCTCAATATTTTTCACGTTTTCTAAACATTTTCCCCGTTTACTAGATATTGTAACGCCACTTCTTGAATTCATATATTATTATGAATGAGCTCTTATACGCTCAAAATAATGTATTTATGATGGAGTGTATGTGAGAGTTCAAAACTATTGTTACTAAATAAATAAATAAATTACCCAACTATGGAATATAACTAAAATGTGTGATGTAGTGTAATAAGCACAATATATTATAGTATATTTATTTTGTTATAAAAATACTAAATTATTTCTATGTTGTAGAAATATGATACTGTAATATCGGCCTTACTCAGAAATAATACCTCTAAACGCGATTTTAATAAATTAATTCATAAATAATGTATCAATCAATATATCGATAAAATTTCAATCATTAAAATGTCACAAAAAGCCAATAAAACGTCACAGAAATGTCAATGTCACAGAAATGGGAATGTTCTGCTATTATTAAAAGCTTACTAGATATAATTTATTTTTAAATATTGGCGATTCAAATGACGTATTAAATCAAATTAGTTTCCGGTCATTTGGAAACTTTGAAGTCCCATAACTCGCAAACCTAAAAATTTTTCGGCCTGATCTTTGCGCCTATAATTTTTTCTGGGATTGCATAGGCTATACAGCATATAACTTCAAGAAATGTACGCAATATTTTACATAATGAAAATAAGAAATATTTGAACTTTTTCTTTTTATTTTGTTGCTTTAAATCAATATGGCGTGTGGCATATTTGATCAAGTTCATCACTATTTAATTAAAAGTTAAATTAAAATACATAATAATAATTTGTTCTTTTACTTTTTTTCAATCCTTACATTTTTATTTAACTTGATTTGATTTTTACAGTTTTTAAAATATTACATTTATATTTATCAAGAGATATTGCTTTAATCAAATAAATTTGGTAAATACGTCAATTCTGTGACGCGCGTCATCACATTGAAATTTTGGTTTACCCCCTTTCCCCTTATATATAATGATAACAAAGACGTAGTCCTACGTCAAAAAAAGAAATTTATGGTCGGATAAAGAAGTAAATGTTTTAATAGATGTACTAATTAAACAGCAAGTGACAAAACATTTAGAGAATGTCGGCGAGTTGAACAGTTATGGAAAGAACTGGGTATTAATCGAGAAGCCAATTTTTCTTGCAAAGATCGATTTGTTCACCGGGTGGACTATCATGAGGCGAACAATTCAGATATCTCAAATACAGCAGCTCCCACACATGCTGTAAAATCAAGTATTTCGGCTAACCCCATTAAATCTGCAGTTAATTTTGTTACTACTAACATGCAACATTCTTACGAGTTTACCCCTTTGAACACAGGTGGTATATCTATTCCTACACATCCATCTGATAGTCAATTGTTTTTACAATACCAAAATTCTGATCAATTAAACGCAGGCTATAATTATGATGAGGAGGTATGTGCTATCAGCGATAACCTTAGCCGTAATGCGCAGAACGTCTACCAAAATCAGAGCCAGCGCAAAGTTTCATTCAACCTTCCGGTATGTTAGAACTGTAAACATTCGGGTCATTTTTTTTTAATTTTTTAATTACTGGCTATAATTATAGACCGTGTATGATTATTAAGTTTTTAATTATGTTTTTATTTAAAAAATTGCTGTCGCCGATATTTCGATGTTTCACATCATTTTCCAGGCGGTATATCTAGTTTACAAATTTTATTTTTTATTTTCCTCGATTCAAATTTTTCCCCAAAAGCTACCAATTTAATAATTTATTATGGCTACGGACCTTTTTGTGTCTATGCCTGGTCCTGGTGACCGCCACCCAAACCTTACCTAATAATTTATTTGTTGTCCTTGACCCAATATTTATTTACGAAAGTTCAAAAAACAGCTGACCAAAGTTCAAAATAAAAACATTGTGACGTAATAATTTAACTTTGGTCAGCTGTTTTTTGAACTTTCGTAAATAAATATTGAGTCAAGGACAACAAATAAATTATTAAATTGGTAGCCTTTGGGGAAAAATTTGAATCGCGGAAAATAAAAAATAAAATTTGTAAACTAAATATACCGCCTGGAAAATGATGTGAAACATCGAAATATCGGCGACAGCAATTTTTTAAATAAAACCATTTAAATTAAAAACTTAATAATCATAAACGGTCTATAATTATAGCCAGTAATTAAAAAATTAAAAATTAAATAAAGACCGGATATAACTTATATCAATAATTCGGGTCATTATTTCCGTCGTTGCAAAGCTCCCCTTAGGAAGTTTTGTTTAGTATGTGGCCAAGATAATACGGTCTATGCCGAGTGTCCCAATTGTAATCTCTCCAGGGCGGGAAACGTGCAAAGGAAGGATTGGATCCCACGGGAATCCAACCTTCAGAATTCCAGCATCCCGCGTCAAAAGGTATTGTTCGAAGATGCTCCTCCAATACGGATCCCGAACTCCGAAATCGAGCTCGAATGTAAATTCCCCAATTATTTCACAAAATCCGAACACCACAAACCATAAATTTCATCGTTCTTGGTTGTATTTTGGCGAGAAACGTAAGATTCAACGTCTAATTTGTGCCTCGTTAATTTCCACTGAAACCGATGGTTGTCCCTACGTTACAGTTGAAATCTTCAATCAATCAGTACGTGGTCTGCTTGATACAGGGGCAAATATTAGTCTGTTGGGCAAAGACTGCGAGAAATTATTGTCGTTAGCGGGACTTCGCTTTCATCACTGTCCATCTACTATTTCCACAGCAAACAGGGCTAAAGAACATATTTTAGGGTATATCGTGGTTAAAATTCGGTTTAATAACAAATTAAATTCATGTCGCTTATTTTTGGCTCCTAATTTATCTCAGCAGCTTTATTTGGGAATTGATTTTTTAACCTTTTTGACATGGAAATTCAAATCAATGAATTACACTCATCACCTGATGATTTTCCGGTAAACGATTCCTCTGTGGATCCTTTTTATTCCGCCAGACATGATCTCTCACCAAAACAGCGCGATGAGTTATAAAGTATAGTCGAGATGTTCCCTTCAACGGATCACGCTAGTCTCCGTTGGCTCATGAATATGCCTGATCTATCTGGTCGCTTAGTCAGATGGAGCCTTAAATTACAGAGTTACAAATTTAATATCGAATATCGTAAAGGCCATCTTAAAGTTGTACCTGATGCTCTGTCTCGCGCATTTTGCGAAGGATTACTGAACCACAATGACCCAAATTTTAATGGATTAATTTCGTTTTGGGTCGATTTGGAGTCACCAGCCTTCAGAGCTGACGAATATTTAGATTTAATTCATAAATATCAGAATCTTCCTAATACCGAATCTAATTTCAGAGTCGAGGATGGTAAATTGCTAATCTCACTATCACATGGTACCCCTTATGAAGACACCGATATACCAAACTGGAAACTTTGCATCCAAAAAAGCTTAATCTATTTTAGATGCGGTACATATACCACCTTCCTCTGGACACATGGGTATTTATAAGACACTGGAGAGAATACAACGTTATTACTATTGGTTTGGCATGGCCGCAGATGTTCGACGATATATTAATAATTGTGCACAGTGTAAAATGTCAAAAGCAACCAATTACACGACGCGTCCGCCGATGGGTAGTAACTCACAGGTAAGCGTGCATCCATTTCAAAAGATTTATATTGATTATTTAGGTCCGTACCCCCGCTCAAGAAATGGAAATACGTGTGTATTGATCGTTCTCGATCATTACTCTAAGTTTGTACGTCTCAAAGCATTTCGAGATGCTTCAACTCCGTCTCTGTGCGAGTATCTGGAAAAGGAAATCTTTCTCCTGTTTTCTGTTCCAGAAATGATTATTTCCGATAACGGCAGACAGTTTCAGTCTAATTTATTCACTAATCTGATGAATCATTACGGAATTCAGCATATGAAAACTCCGTTCCACTCTCCTCAGAGTAACGCCTTTGAAAGAACTAATCGTACCATTTTACAGACAATCCGGTCGTACTTAGGAAACAACCATATAAATTGGGACCTGTATCTAGATCAAATTGCTTCCACGCTCAGAAACGTCGTGCATTCATCTACTAATTATTCCCCACATTATTTAGTTTACGGTCAACACATGGTAACACATGGATCCGAATACAAACTAAGACATCTTCTTGGTTGTGAGAATGAACATGATGTAAGCTTAAATTCGAGAGCAGCACGATTGGACTTAATTCATCACACAGTACTCAAGCATCTAAGGGAGGCCTATTTAAAATCTTAACGGTAGTACAACATGTGAAGTAAACCACGAGAATTAACCATTGGACAGCAAGTATTCGTTCGTACATACACCCAAAGCGCGGCGACTAGACAATTCGCCCCAAAATTCACGCCAGCGATCATAACAGCCAGAGTAGTAAATGTCGCCTATACGTTAGAAGATCCTTCAGGTAAATCGTTAGGAACATATCATGCTAAGGACATCCGAACCTAACCGGATATGGTGTTACTCGAGGTACTTGAGCCGGCTTACGTCCCCACGATGTAACGATTTTATCGCTACGTAAGAACATAATAAGTTAGTTTTCTCGTTGCATTCGGTAGTCATTTGTTCTCCCCGCTATTTCATGGAAAATTATTTTAGTGGCCGCATATTTATATTCATAGATGGCTTGCGAAATTTGTTTTGTGATTAGTGCTTGGATTGCACGTTATTCGGTATTATCGGGTGGCGTTGCGCAGATGATACAATTGGTATAAAAAGCTAAATGACAGCGTTCGACAAGGACAAGTATTAAAAAGAGACAGAAGGCAAGACGCTGTTTCTCTGTGTGATTTATGAAATTATGCCATGAAATTGATGGATACAGATCACAAATATTAAATCGGCAAAAATTTATACCGAAGAAATATCATATATATACGAGTTAAACAATATAGTGAACGTGTTTGTAATTTTATTGAAAAATAATGTTAAGATTTGCCGTGTAGTGCGAAAAATCTAAAAATATAAAAAATACCAATGAATCGCTTCCTACAAACTATTTGTAGTCCATATTGTTGAAATCCGCGGTATTAAATTTTAAAATACACGGTCTAAAAATAATAGTCAAGATTTAACGGTAGGATCACCTATCGTGTGAGTCATTTACCGTAGTACCGTATATGTTACGGATCGGTGGATTTATTTGAGGGGCATTCCAACACGAAGACACGATACTGCACATATTCCAGAGTACATCATCGGCGAACGGTGCATACAATCACCTATTACCGAAGTATAAATTTTCTCCGAAAAGTCGGACGAGCGTCATCCGCTAGTGTATGGGATAAATACGGGTGTTTGTGAGCAGCCTTGAATAAAAGCAATTCTTAATTGTAAGATCTACAACATCAGGCGTCAGATTATGGCAGTTTAGAAAGGCGAACGGTTTTCATACAAAAGTCAACGGGACGTGGTATTGGAATCACCGTGCATTTATTCGCGGTCACAGGGTAATTCCCAAATTTACCTGTCGGTATATGTATAGCCAAATAATTTATTAAGTTATATTTAATTTTCTGCTACGAACATAAACCTAACAGATTATTATTTAAGTTCTTTTTGTGGTATTTTGAGATTATATAACGTAAACGCAAACACATTTTTTTCTGTTCTGTAAATTAATTTATTTATCAATTTTTTTTTGTAATAATATATATTTTTGTAATGGCTATACAATCGAACTTAATTATTATGTGTTGTTAATTTAATATTTTTCTGGAGATGAGTGACGTGACCAAATGAGGCGTAGGTAGATCCGCGGATTATTTTTGCCAGATTAGCAGCATCTTAAGCCAGATTAGCAAGCATCTTGTTTCACAGGACACCACCACTATGATCCACCCCCACCCTGAGCGATAGCCGACAAAGCTGCAGATGGTGACTGTGCGATAATCTGGTTGCGGGATATTCAGCGAGCAATTGACTTGTTCATAGAAAAATTATTGCAGTTTTTGAAAACAAAAGTTTCGGATTTATCTAAAATTTATTACGTCACAGATGGTGCAGTAACACATTATAAAAATAAAAAACAATTTATGAATATAACTAAACACAAAGAGGATTTTGGAGTTGATTGTGAGTGGCATTTTCACGCAACTGCTCATGGAAAGGGACCATGCGATGGAGGTACTGTTAAGAGAATGGCATCCAGAGCCAATCTCACCAAAGAATATGATGGTGACATAACCAATGCGGAGGAACTTTTCAAATGGACTAAAAAACGTTGAAAACTGATATGGTTTTTAAATTTTGTTCAGTTACTGAATAAAAATTGAAACAAATCGAACTAGGCAGTAGATTAGAGAACTTGAAAACAATAAAAGGGACTCGCGATTTTCATGCAGTTATACCTTCAACAGAAGGCTACTTAAAATGTAAAAAATATTCAAATAGTGAAGACATGTAAATTTTAACCGTATAAATATCTTTAAATTTCTATCCTTATTTTGTAATACATTTTTTTACTGTCAATATTTTTTGTTTTAAATTTAATTTTGAATCACAAAAACGAATGAAAAAATTACCCTGGAAAAATGAAATAAAATCGAGTTTTTGTAAGAGGACCAAAAATCTACCATTCGATTTTTGAAATTTTCAAAATATGTAGAGCCATACTTAAACGTAATTTGCACAAAACCAAAAATTTTATTAGCGTAAGTTTTCAGTATGTTCAATAGAATTAAAGGACGTAAAATTTAAAAAAAAAAAAAAAATTGGACGATCATTGAGAAAATTCAAATATAAAATGTTGGCGGGAAATTTGAAAATGAAGAAATTAAAGAATTTGCCATTTTGTATTTTTTTTACTAATCCGTATTAAATTACCTTTAAAACGAGCCCTATATCATAAATTTCGGATATTTATTTTTCCTTTTATAGCCATAAACACAACATCATGTTCATCATTTTTCTCAAAATTTGACACCCTGTATTTTAAACAACAACTTTTTTTAACTAGTACTACCAATTGAAAAAATAAAAAATTTAAACACGACTTTGTGATTTGACGTATTTTTCATCTATTATGTATCTGCAATTATGTATGATAACAAAATTAGTTTGACAAAAAATAAATTTTCAAATAACATTTTCTCTACGAGTAGATTTTTTCCTGCTAAATTTTATATCTAGGTACTTTTTTCGGGATGGTCCTACATTTTATACGACATTTACACTTTTTCTGAAGAGCTACATTTTAATCAAGAACGAACCAAAATACCATCTAATCAAATTCTAATTAATTAATTTATGTTACTTTTCTGTTTATTAGACCCATTTTTTAACGTACTACCAAACAATGGCCACACTTCCATTTATTTACTAAGAAAATAAAGGAAAATTAGTGTGTAATGAATGACATATGTATGTAGGTAAAAAAAGACCAAGATATATGCTACATGAGCCACAAAAGTCACTGCGTTTTGCATAGACAATCATTAGTAATAAAAAAAAAGTTCGCCCTATTTAAAAATATTTTGGATGTAGCCGTAAAAATTATTAATTATATAAAATCACGACCACTTCAATCCAGAATATTTAAAATTATTTACAATGAAATGGGTAGTAAACATAGGGCACTTTTATGCCATACCGAAGTTAGAAGGCTATCCACAGGAGGGGCATTGGTGAGATTTTTCGAACTTCATGATGAATTATTACTTTTTTTTCTGCTTATTTAGCAGATATTTTTACTCAGGGCAATAAAATTAACTTGTCATTACAAGGAAGAAATATTACAAGTTTAACGTCAAAGATAAAATTACATCTTTCAATAAAAAATTACAGTTTTGGATTTCTCAGGTCGAAAAATATAATTTTGAGTGTTTTCCCACATTAGGAAAGTTGTTAATTGAAATAAATTCTAAAGTAGATGATGAAGTCTTCAAAGTAATTTTAGGACATTTGCATGACTATTACAAGTATATTTCCCAAGTCCACTGAGGATAACTCTTGGATTAAGAACCCATACTATGTAGTAACAGATAAGCCAATGGGTTTCAGCGTAAGTGATTAAGCAAACCAAATTGATTTAATTGCTGACTCTGGTTTAAAACAAAAATACAACGAACTTCCACTGCATGATTTTGGATTAAATGTAACAGAAGAGCACTCCCATTTGTCAAAACTAGCCGTTCATGTTTTACTTCCTTTCACAACAACATATTTGGGAGAGGCCAGATTTCCAAATTATGCATTAACAAAATCGAAGTACAGAAACCGTTTGAACGCTAGGCCAGATATAAGAATTCAGCTTTCTAATATTGAACCTGATATTAAAAGAATTTGTAACTCCAAGAGTGAAAACATCCGATTTATTAAGAACCTAATTTATTTTGTTATTTTCATGTTTTCTATATCTACAATTGAATTTCGGTTAATTTTTACTTTGTTTGTAATTATTATATGTTTGTAGGTATTTTTCAAAATTACAAGCTTCTTTCCTATATTAAAAAAAAGTGTTCCTCCATTATTTTGATTTATGCGAAGTATTCCTCGGTTCGAAAAGTTTGGGAAACGCTGGTCTAAACCAATGTGTATTTTCTAAGTCGACTAACAAAAATCAGTCTTCCTGCAATAAATTTCATACGAAATGTACAACCTTAAAAAACATTAAAATTTTAATCCGGACAATGCATTTAAACAATTTATAATTTGTAGGTTAAGTTCCTAATTTCCTATTAAAGAGATTTTCGTTTTATTCTAAAATCTAAACTATAAAACTACCCCATTTTCTTTCCTGGAAACCTAAACTGTAGGTAGAATGTACATGCATATTCGTATTTTGTTTTATCCTCACTCATGTTGCGGGCAGTAAACTAGCCGATACAATAAAATAGCAACAAATTTAATTTTTATTTTGTTGGTTTTGCTATTTAACAAGAGTTTTAATTGTTTTGTTACTGCGGGTATGTTTTGTATGTATCCAATCCCCAAAATAAATATATCTTCTATCTGGTTTTGTCACACAAAAATAGATAAATTTCTAGTGTTTCATGTAGTTTTGTTTGCGCCAACTAAAAAAAAAATAAAAAATAGAACCAAAACTACATAGTAAAAATTAACATGGCTACATATTAATTTTGTATTTTAAAAATAGATTTATGATAGTTTTTGTCGTATTCAAATGTTATTATTGTTTTGTTTTGAGGGGATTTTTATGTTTAGGGTGGTTTGTGTATTTTAGTTTTGCACCGGGACAATCAGGGATATTTTATATTTGTAAGAAGGACAATTCGATTTTACCTTCAGCACCAGAAAATGGAATTCATTCAACAATAAAACACACACACACACAAACATACACATGAATGATTGATTTAAATCAAAAGCATAAACATTATGTAGCCAAGTGGAAAATTTTTCCCAGTATTTCGTTGAGACTTTATTATATTTGTACGAACGAATATGCATTTATTGTTATATGAGGAGATACCCACTTAATGTCGTATGATCAATATTCAACCACCCGTATATTTCACACCCATTTTATGTGTTTTTGATACTCTAATGTTATTTTTTGGTTTATGATAATTGATTTCTAAATTTCCTAAATACATGCACTACACACACACATACGGAATATGGTAAATAATAGAAAAATAACAAGGGGGAATATGTTGTACGAGATTAAATGAGCTTAGCGTTGATCTCATATTTCATACCAAAGTTTTCGGTTGAATTAAATCCGTATACACATCGCAGACACATTGGACATATTCTTGGTGCTTGAAGCTGTTTATTTTGCACACTCGGGAATTGTATTCTAGTTTTTCTACTTTTTTGTCATTTATATGCGTTATTAACGGAGATAAACAAGCAAAGGAAATTTCTTCTCCCATCACAACAATAAATGTAAATAACAACCATAAGCTTAATGTATGTACACTCGTACATCTATAAAACTTTAGACAGGCAAAGCTTTGTTAACCATTTTAGCACAAAGACTACGATAGAAACCAATGAGTTATAATATTTTAGTTGTTCTGGTCTGGTGCTACCAATTTTAATTCAAAATATATTATTTATTTTAGAGTTCAATATCAAAGAGAATAGATTCAATTAGTTAAATAAACATAACTATGTGTACGGTATACATAACGCTTGAATTGAAAAATTGATTAATAATATTTTTATTTTTTCATATCGTTATTTATATCCAGTTCGTAGATCAAAAGTATAAATAATTGAAAGGTTTTTTGTTGTGTAACGCCAAACAAAAAAACCAAATTATCGGTAATTGAATTTTATTTATTAAATTTGGTTGGTTGGATGCTGATCAAAAATGAAAATCTGTTTAGTGGAAATTGAAAAATTGTGTGGAATTTGAGAGAAATATTATAAATCTATGAGGTTCACATATTTTAGTTCATGTCTGGGTAGGATGTCATTATTTGCGTATTATTTATTTTCTATAATTTTGTGTAACGGGAAATAATTAATATAATAATAATTTCCATATTCCAGTATGCGACAGAAGTGTTTATTTAATATTGTGATATAACTATGGACATGTACATATTATACGTCAACATGGTTGATACGAACATAATTCACAATGTGACCAAATGGAAATTTATATTTGATCGTCATGAAGATAATAAACAAATTTAACGAACAAACAACAAGA
This sequence comes from Tipula helvola, assembly GCA_963556165.1. NCBI lineage: Eukaryota > Metazoa > Arthropoda > Insecta > Diptera > Tipulidae > Tipula > Tipula helvola. The sequence continues at coordinate 204,866,101 of OY744481.1, read as the reverse complement.
TTATGTAGCTAGGGAATTATTTAATGACCGCAACAATCACATTATGGTTGCATGAAAAATATTTTCTGAGAATCGATGGAATACAACAAAAGACCAGTAATAGAAACGCGGTTGGAAAGTATATGCAAAATGTTACATGTTCAAGTAAGCCATCAGCATTGCAATAAAATTCCGCAGCAAAAATATTCCTTAATTTGGATAGACCAACGGTAAATAATTGATGTTTACTACATATACGAAGCTAATCGAAATCATGCAAAACAGTCATATGTTACGGTTTAGAACAATGCACGCTATTTAGGGTTAGCCTTTGTTCCAACACTACACAATTTTTTTGTTTTCCGTAAGCCAAAATAAATATATGAAATGACAACAAAAAATTTAGTTAGTACCAACTGTAACGTTGCTAAGTATTAGAGAGATCCATCTCTTTTCCTTATAATTTTTGTTTGTTAGCATACTTGCTACAATTTACCGTACCAATAAGTTAGTTTTCAATTTATACTCAAAGTAGCTAATTATTTGAAAACTTACCGGACTGGTAAAAAGAACAACAATTTTATGTATTTTAAAACAAATTTTTATTATCGCCTTCAAAATAGGCTCCTTTTGAGCCAACACAAGCATGCCAATGGTTAATCCATTTTTCCATACACATCTTATAAGCCTCAGCCGGGATAGCCTTTAGTTCCTTCAGCGAATTTCTTTTTATGGTTGCAATCGGCTCATGGCGCATTCCCCGGAGCGAATATTTGAGTTTCGGAAACAGGAAAAAGTCAAAGGGAGCCAAATCTGGCGAGTACTGTGGCTAAGCGATGACTTTTGATTCGTGTCTTGCCAAAAATTCAGTCACAATCAGGCTGGAATGTGACGGCGCATTATTGTGGTGAGAAATCCATGAATTGTTTGCTCACAAATCCGGCCATTTACGACTAATTGCTTCACGTAGACGCCTCAAAACGGCCAAGTAGTATGCTTTATTGACCGTTTGACCCTCTGGAACGAATTCATGGTGAACCACACCACGGTAATCGAAGAAAACGATGAGTTACCTTGATTTTCGACCGACTTTGACGTGGTTTTTTCGGTTTTGGCGTAGATAGCCGGAACAAAATTTTGTATTTGTTTTTGAAAAAGATGACCGGAAAAATTATTGTCGGCACTTTTACAGTAAGCGGTTAAATCAAATAATTTTTTTTTTTAACCAAGCAACACTTTATTTATTAAACAAAGATTATTTCTTTCATTAACGTGATATTGAATACTTTCGTTCTATATACATTTTTTTTGACCACGTTATTGTTTTTTTAAATAAATCTGAATAAATAGTTTTTAAGTTTCAGAAGTGAATTTAAGTGCCAGTACAATTATATAATACATACATATAAAAGCAAGACATTTTATCATATTCAGAAAATCTAAGGTAAGATTTTATAATTTTTTTTTTCGATTTTATGTTATCAACATTCAATTTATTTAAAATATTTGCTTTTGCTTTGCATTTATTTTATTGCTACATATAAGAATCAAGATGAAGAATATCGTGAAAATGAATGCATGGCCTACAAAGATTATTTGAAGAAAGAACGCGATGTTTAAGGATATCGTGAGCGGGGAAAGATTTTGGATATGACATCGAAAGGAAAATCGTCAAGATGAAGAGTATCGTGAAAATGAATCTTTGGCCCATAAAGATAATTTGAAGAAAGCACGAGAGGTTGAAGAGCATCGTGAGAAGGAAAAGTTTTTGGATAGGACTTGTCGAAAGGAAAGCATCAAGATGAAGAGTATCGTGAAAATGAATGCATGGCCTACAAAGATTATTTGAAGAAAGTACGAGAGGTTGAAGAATATCGTGTTCAGGTTAGTTTTTTGGATAGGAATTATCGAAACCAAAAGCGTCAAGAGGTAGAGTATCGTGAAAATGAATGCTTGGCCTACAAAACTTATTTGAAGAAAAAACGCGATGTTGAAGGGTATCGTGAGCAGGAAAAGATTTTGGATAGGACTTATCGAAAGGAAAATCATCAAGATGAAGAGTATCGTGAAAATAAGTCCTTGGCTCACAAAGATTATTTGAAGAAAGTACGAGAGATTGAAGAGTATCGTGAGCAAGAAAAATTTTGGTATAGGATTTATCGATAGGAAAAGCGTCAAGATGAAGAGTATCGTGAAAATGAATGTTTGGCCCACAAATAATATTTGAAGAAAGAATTTTGATCGGTTGAGAAAACGTGAAGCACGCATGAACGGAACTTATGTGTTTTGACAAAATTTAATTACTAATTTAAAACAACGACTTAAATATGAATCTAATAAAAACACATCTGAAGCTAAATTCCTTAAAGCAGAACTTGATTTCATTAAAAAAATTGGAGAAGTTATGTGTTTCATTTGTTGTTGTTGTGAACCACTTCTTTTCAAAAAATCTGTTGTTGTATTATCAATCCCAATCTCGCTTAAATCGTTTAACAAGAATACAAAATTAAACAAAATTATTAGCGAAGAAGCCTTTATAAAAAATTCGTTGGCTTTACTTCTAAATACATTTGTAAAACTTGTAATGACAATATACGATCTGGCAAAATCCACGGTACAATCCACTTTGCGGCTTAAAACATGATGATGAGGAAGCTGTTACAGTTTTGTCTGATTTGGAAGAGAGATGTATAACACCTATTCTTGTTCGGTGGTAGTACGTGAGCTGCAACCATTTTTATTAAATCGACAACCAGGAACCAAAGGAGCAGTAATTAATATTCCTGTTGATATTTTTGAAATGGCCCAAGTTCTACCAAGAAAATTTGATGTTGTTTCAGTAATTCAAATTAAATTACAAGGACACATAGACCATAAATCTGATTATATGTTTGAAACTATTAGTCCTGCTAAAATTATGAGAGTACTTTCAATTCTCGTGAAGAAACCTCTGTACATAGATCCAAGTGATCCAGATACATTGGTAAATTTTATTGTGCATAAAGAAGACAACGAAGTATTTAAAAATGCCGATAAAATTGTGTCGTTGACAGAAACGTGTAATGTTGAAGAAACAATATATTCTCAAAATCTGGAGACCAATGGGCTTGGAGATTCTTTAAAAAATTTTAATGTTGCAGTTATTAATAACAATGAGCTGCATGCAGACTTATCGCAAAACCTTAATAAACTTCTTGAAATTTTTGATGATTATCATGTTGATATTGATGATGGATTAACTGATAAACAATTACAACAAATCAATCAGATTGAAGAAGAATGTAGAAAAATGCTCAACAAGAGTGACCACGATTTCTATCTAAATATGCAAGATATTGAAAATCTGAACAAACTGGAAGAAGTTTATAATGAATAAAAGGATATCCCGAACATGATATGAATTGTAGGTTATGGTTAGAAAAGACTTCAACTTGATTCAATTTCAAAAAATTTTAGGCACAGAAATTGATTCAGATGCTAACGAAAAAGATACTGGCATTAAAATCATTGCCCCAGGGTAAGGTAAAAGGCCGGTTCCTGCAACCAACTATGGACATTACGATGAACTTACTTTTTCAACCGTTTATGGAGGCCAGAAGTTAACTTATAATCGAGAGGAAATTTTGCATACGAAAAAATAAAATATTTGCGATTAAATGCTCTTTTCAAAGCAAAAATGAAAATTTAAAAAGTGTGGGAAGTGCCATTCAAACGCTTTTCAATTTATGAATAATGTCCGAATAAGTCCCGACCAACTTACCAACTAAATTTTACACGATTACTGCAAACGAGCCATCTGAACCAGAATTGTTTCGGTAATTGCATAAAAATAAAATCAATAATCCAAGCAATCGCTTAACGGACGAGAGACCATTATCGATTTTGGAAGCTCTTCAATTATTCAAAGAGCATCTGCGACTACGAGGTTGCCCAGTATTATCAAAAACGATCAAGAGCATTTTTTAAATAGCTTTGTGTTAATGGGCTTTTCAGAGAAAATCATGCAATCAATCATCTTAGTCGACGGGAATATCAGATGAGAGGGTCACAGCATGATCATGGGATGCTGTATCTCAAAGGCGCACCGGTTGCTGATTTTAAACAGGAAATTTTTTTGATGAAGTTGTTGCATTTACCTATTGACAAAAACCTTACTTGCGACTATCAGGAAGGTAACCCTTATATGATGCAATTTCATATTCACAAATGCAAAGCTACCTTTTACAAAGGAAGGAAAAATAAGTTGTACATTTAATTTTCCAAGGTTTATCTCACCTAAAACTAGTATTCTTAAACCTCTTCCTAAAGACAAACGAACTAATGAGATCAAAAATAATTTCATCAACATGAAAACACAAATGAATATTTATCGCAATTCAAGAGAACTGGAGTGGTTCGATGACAAGCTGAAGAAACTTGATTTGGCAGAAATACAATATTTTGAGGCATTAAAATATTCAATTGATAACCCAACAATTTTCTACCGACGGCGTACCAACGAAGTCTCTGTCAACACTTACAATAAAGTTATTGTATACATGGGAAGGAAACACAGATATGCAGTATAATTTGGAACCTTATGCTGCGATTAAATATCTATTTGAATATTGTTTCAAAACGGAATCTTGCATGGTAGCAACCATGCAAGCTGCAGTGGAGCAGCAATGTAAAGAAGGTGATTTGTCATTAAAGGAAAGATTGAGAAAAATCTCCAATGCTTTCAAAATTCTTCAATAATTTCGGCGCAACAAGCTGCTGACGAATGCCTAGGGCATTCAATGGTTGCATTTAGTTTGGGAGAAAAATTTATTAATACGAATGTTCCAGAAAAACGTATAGTAATGCGAAAATCTGAGAAAGAGTTTAAAGTAATGGATGAAAGTGATACCGACTTTGCTAGAGAAGAATATATTGATTAATATAGGACTCGTCCCGGAAATTTAAATATGTAATGTTTGTTTAGCTGATTTTGATGCGTGGTACACGCCTTTTTATCCTTGGAACATTTTCAAAACTTAGTTTAAGGGTTGAGTTGCAACTAAATTTAAGTTACTATAATTTCGAGGGTAAGAAAGGGAAATGAATTATCTACCACAACGTCAACTCCTATCGAAAACACAAAAACGACATTTTAAATGAAGCATGGTACTTGCAATTTACCTGCAAACTTTAAAATTTTGTACCCAATACAAGAAAATAATATTAAACAACAGAGATCTAAAGGATTGATTCTATGGTAAAAATATAAAAGGTAATAACTCTAAATTTGAATTTTTCCAGGAAAACATTTTTAAACTGAAGAGTTACTCAAAACCGTATAAGTTTTTTGAATTTTAGTGTTTTTTTAACAGTGATTACGGTTGTTTGTAGTTGTCGTAATATTTCAAAAAAATTGATATAATATGAAATTGAATATGGAGATTTCGAAATTGAAATAAAATGTAAAATGGAATAACTCGACTTATCACATTTTAAATCTTCACCACAAGATTGTATTAGCAAAGTCACAAAGTGAAATTTAAAATCTTTCAACGTCTCAAATTGTAGACGGAGTAACCAACGAAACAAAACATATGTGGCATGTTGATTTAAGAACTTTTTACATTGATAACCACTTTGTAATAACTGTATATAAATCACTACACACACCAACCTCAATTTTTCAGGATGAATTGTAGAAAAGAGTTAATAACTCTCCTGAAGATTATTTTACAACAATTATTGGAGATTTCAACTTTAACGCGATGAAGACAATGTTTTGACTAAGACAATGGAACATTTTTTGAATCAATTACCGATCAATATTTCTGCAACCGATGCCAATACTCAAATTGATGTTGTTCCGATCATCTTACTTTTCAGACCATTCTTCAGTCTTCTATTAAACTGAGAAGTTTATTAAGACAACTTACTGTAGAAGTTCAAAAAGAAATTTTTGAAAGACAAGCCAAAATCGAAAAAATCGAAATGTGGAAATCGAAAAAAACGGAAATCAAACATCTTAATAAGGGAAGAGTTTGTCACCCTCCAAGAGATTTGTTTTACTTCAGAGAAAACTAGCAAAAAACGTTTCTCGATTTTATTAATCTTTCAATTAAACTGAGGAACATTCATCGCAATAAACAAAAACTAATTGCTTTAATTGAATATTGTTATGAAAAATTTTCCAACAAGTTTTTAAATTCAGCATGCTCCTATAATATGAGTGGAAATGTGGGAGAAGTAATACAAGATTTGATGAAGGACTTATTGTCATACAATCTGAAATACAATTGCGTAAATCTGTATAATTGGAAACCTGTATAATTGGTGAATGAAATTTTCAGCCAGAAATTATCTTTATCAATGTCAATAAGAAAATGATTTAATTATCAATACAATCATCGATAATCATAAAAAATGTGAAAGCTGTCAGACAAATACTGATATAAAAGTAACATTTGGCGATTTTGTAATTTTAAGAATAAGCATGCAACCAATCGTAAATGAGGTGCCGGAATACCCCAATGAGGTTGTATTTGATTTGTCTGAGAGCTTACAAATAACACCTATAGCTCGGCAGGATGCAGTGATTGTTATTATAAAATTAATAATAACAATTTCCTTAAGTTCGAAAACTCCGAATCTGTTATACATATGTAGAGTTAAAGGCCACTTCTTAATGAATAAAGTTGTACATACTTGTGTTTTTAATGCAATAAACAGAAATCGTGCTATTTGTGAAATACTGAAAAAGTTGTACGTTACTACTTCTGATTTTTTTTTTAACGGGTTATAAGGTGTATAAAAATAATTATACCGCAGTTCGGATCTAAATATCCAAAAAAGTATTTCATGGGCTAAAACAAAGAATTTTCTTTCAAAAGTTGGAGCCGTTTGCAGATTATGATGAAATGGTCATAAAGAAGAATCATTCAAGCATAATTATTATTGAAAGTCACAACCGATAAAAATTATTATATTTTCCAAATTTTTCCATGTTCCTGGCTACTCGGCTTCAAGGACCAGTGATACCATTTGCATTTTTGGGTTGTTAATACCTCAAATTCCAAATACAGATGACCACAACCAATGTACAGAATCATTTTTTTACTTTCTGAGAAAACGCACTGTTTTGGCTTTTTATTTGATTCATCAATTTCTGATTTTTTGGCGTCGTTAAAATCAAAAAAATCACAATATTATAAAATTTATCTATCCAATAATGCACCGAACAGATACATTTCTGTGCGAAGCATGTGGCGATTTTACACTAGAAGGGTAATCTATATGAGAAAAGCATCGGCCAGCGAAATTACCAGCTAATTTTTTTTTACGTCAAGTTTATATAGAAAATTCTCTTCTCATAGCTCGAGCTGAATACCTAGTTTTATTTCGGCTTAAAAATCCTACAACAAAAATAATTGAACTCCATTCAAGACCAGCGTATCAGTTTTCTAATCAAGAGTTAATTTTCCCTTAATTATATTACAAAGGCTGAAAAGCTTCTTAGAAGAATGGTTAAATTTCAAATTCGTGGTGCAATTCATTATCTTTATTTGAAAGGCTTATTTATCAGCAATCAATATCGAAAAGGATATGGATCTAACTTGGGGCGAATCTGCATATCCTTAAAAACTGTCCATTTTTGAGTCGGTGAATTTAAACATGATCGCACAAGTGTTTTTGATGATGAACGTAGCGGAAGACCAACACCACCAGAAATGATTAAAAGTCCGTGGCATTTTGATAAACATTTCACAAAAACGTATAGAAAATATCTTGCATGGACATTTGCATTTGAAAAGTTAAATAGGTGCGGCGTTCGCTCACTGTCGATAAATAACGTGAACGAGTTGATAAAACATGGATTTATCACAACACATGAGAGCTTGAATAACAATCTACACGTTGGATGAAACCTGGTCAAAGTCGGGAGGCTTGAAAAAATCAATCGGCTGGAAAGATTATATGGACATTATTTGTTGCGACACACATGGAATATTGCTCATCTACTATAAAGAAAAATGAAAGAAAATCACATTTGGCGCGGAAAGATTTTCTTACTTGAAGACAATGTATCCGCTCACAAGTCAACAATGGTGATAGCAAAATTGCATCAAATACACTTCGAATTACTTCTCCATCCACCGTATTCTCCAGATTTGACAACTAGCAACTATTTTCTGTTTCTAAAAATAAAAAGATGGTTGCAGGGAAAGAGATTTGTGTCGAATGACGAAGTAATAGCCAATAACGAACTCCTCTTTTGAAGTGTTTGAAAAATTGCTTTACAAGAGCGGTATTGAAATCTTGGAAAATCGTTGGATAAACACAAGCACATGTCATTTGAATTCAAAACTTCACGTACATTTTGTTTTGAATTTATTTTTGAAAACTTGATCATATGAATCCCTTGCCGCAAAAATGCAATCAATTTACATTTTTTTTTTTCGCTGGCGCTACATTTCATAGAGGGATTTGGCCGCTTCATTTTGAAGTTTCGTAATTATTTTGTTAACGGATAATGAATTAATTCATTGACCCTACATGAACCAGCAGTGATTTTTTCATCATCCGCCGGGAATCGAACCCGGGACCTTCGGGGTGTAAAGCAAGTATGCTAACCACTGTGCCACCGGGGCGGCAAATTGTTTTACATTACATTTTACATTAATGCGCTTACATCAAAACTGTCGACTGTAACTTTTCTGGTAAGTTTGCTACGGAAGAACTTGAAGGCGAAAAAGTAGTTTTTGAAAAAAGATCAGTAAAAATAAATTCCATTAAGTTCTTCTGATGCAAAATTGCCAAAAACTGTCGACAGTTGACAGTTTTGATTTATGGCCCATACTTTAATTTGCACACATGTTTCGTTCCGTCTAGCGTCAAGTCAAATTTTAATTTGCACAGATGTTTCATTCCGTCTAGCCGCGTTAATTGACGACGATAAACTTGAATGGTTTAAATTACGGAAGCGCAATTGAAATGGTTTTTTACGAGTATTCTTACCAAATTTCCATATAAATAGGGCAACAAAGCTTCGAAAAAGTAAGCGGATAATGTGGTGATTATTTATATATCGCGGAGCCGCCATTTAGAGAATGGAACTACTGCTAACCTCACACACTGCTAAATTTTGTGAGAAACACTCATTCCAAACTACTAAATTTTGTGGCTCACGCAGTAAGCGTTGTCCAGCTGTTTTTTCGAAATTTTATTTGAACACCACCCAACAGGCTTAACCCTTGATTGACTAACAGGGTTGGAGGCGATATCCCAAAAGCAAAATCTTAAATAAAAAAAAAATTTTTTTTTTAAAATTTAACAAATTTTTCAATTATTATTTTAATTCGTTCTACACCTTAGAGCGGTGGTGCCCAAACAAAATGTTTATTTCCGACAAATTTTCAAAATAAATAGAGAAATGAAGCTTAGATGAAAAAAGTCAGACGGGGTACACGGTAATTTGTGTAGTTATTCCATCTTAGCGGCCCGCGAGGCTGGATGTATACATAATTACCGCGGTGTGGCCAGCTGACTTTATTGCTTATACTAAAATACTTCTTTTCTTTAGGCGCCACTGTCTTATATGGAGATAGGGTGCCGTCTCCAAACTCCCGTTTTGACAGTTTATTGAAATTTTAATACTCGTTGAAATAAGAACATTTTTCAAATACATATTTGTGTTTTTTAATAAATATTAAATAGAGTCCTACCAAAGCCTGCATTAGACCAGTCGAGGATGACAGGAAAACTTCAAAAAATAATTCAAATATATTTATATTTTTATTAATACTTTCTTTAGAGGCTTTATAAGTATTAAATAAAAAATAGTTTAAAAAAATTAAAATTTTGAAAAAGAAATTATTCATAAAAAAATTATCACGCTAGGAACATTTTATACATTTTGACATGTGTCACTAGTGAGTTAAAAAATAGAACCTCGTTTTGTAAATATTGGTTCAGTTGATGACTAATGATATTTCTACTTTTTTCAGTAGATATATTATGATGAAGTGATTATCATTTTTATGATTGGCCAAAGTGAAAATACTGTGAATGTCATTACTACTAATATATTTTCTATGACGACCTGCAAGCTGCACCAACGCCAATAAACATTGCAATCGCTACAAAAATATGCTGGAGAAAATACCAATTTTATGGTAATAAATACTAACTTGAAATGCATATTTTCCTTTACTAAATAGGAAGCGCTTATTACTAAAATAGTACATTTTACTATTTTAATGGTAAAAATTTGTATTCGCATCTCTTTAAATTAACTATGTGTTATAGTAAAATGCTTTCCTATATTAGGCCACAATCCTGTGGGCTCCTACATATAAATTATAGAATTGTCTCCTATAATTTTTTTTCCGTGTACCTCATGATCAACATAAAGTCAGAAACATTCAGATGTATACGGCAAATTAAAATCAACGAAACACTTTTCTTTTTTTTCTTACTGTTTTTATTTTAAAAATACATAAATATGAAGTAAATACATTATGTGATAACATCATTGATAAAAAATAAAATTTTAAATATGATATCTTCTGTTTGGTTTTTAACTTTATCTTTAAATTTCCCTCTAAATATGAGCCGTATACATCTGAATGTTTCTGACTGTATATGTATAATTACCGTCGTCTGTCTGTTTGTAATTTGTATGGACATAACGCAAAAAAATTATCGCAGTAGTCGCGCTTTTATTTTATATACATATGTACATATTTTTGTTTCGTTGTTTGGATGACGTGAAAATTTCTGTGTGTGCTGTGATTTGAATTTTTGAAAAAAAATAAAAAAAAAATTTTAGTTTGTTTTTCAGTTGTGTTCAAAGTAGCTATATGTATAGTTTTCAATAATTTTGATTTTTTTTTTTCATGCAAAAATTTTTGTTATTTTGACTTTAACATTATGTTGCGTTAGATGTGTGCAAATTATGTTGATTGTCTTAATTCGGTTTCCTCTAGAAACAAAAATTTTACTTTTCAGGCTATTATTGAGTTTTCAGAAACTTGCGCTAGTTTTGTTGACGGGCAATAACATTTATATTTATATTATACATTATATTTTACATTACATTATATTTTCCTCTAGCACGTTGCTTTAAGGTAACAGCCCTCAGCGTACGGCATCGGGCTGTTACCAAGCAACGTGCTTTCGAAAAATATAGTAAAATTATTTCGGGAAATTATCAATGCCCTTGGAATATTTCTGCTGATAAATAAATAATTTGATATATACAAATTAATATTTCATGATAATTTGGTTTCCACGAAATCTTTAACTAATTATTTTTAACATATGTATTCACACACATTATGAAAAGAAAGACAAGAAATTATGTATCATCCTTTTGTTTTCGAATTGTGGTTAATAATAATTTAATTGGGTCTTGATTTTTAACGGGACACATTACATTGTATTTTTTGGATTTTAATTTTGGGAATAAGCCCGGTTTGCGGTTTAAATTTTGGGAGCACCTCCAAATCTCAACAATAAAAATCCCAAAAAAATACAAAATAAACTGCCACATCGAAAGGGAAGACCCCAATAAATTTTTGATAACTAAAATATGAAAACAAAAGGAATCTACATAATTTCATGTCATCCTTGCGCGGAAAGGACCAATGCTAAGCGACTTTGAGGAGTTTTTTATTTTAGTATGTGAAATACAAACGTAAATATTTTTACAAATGTTAATATTTTTGAAATTTTTCTGATGTTTTCCTGTAATACTTGCGCAAAGGGTCCAATGCTAAGCGGCTTTGGGGAGTTCTCGATTTTAGTATGTGAATTATTATTCAAAAATACAAATTTTTCAAAAATGGCTCAATTACTATAAATACATATTAGAATTTCAATAAATCATCAGGGCGGGGGTTTGGGGGCGGCAGCCCCCATCCTCAAAGGTATAAATCGAATTAAAATAATATTTCAAAAATTTGTTATTTTTAAAAAACTTGGTTTTTTGGGATTTTTGTTTTTTTTGGGATTTTTTTATTTTGGATAACGACCCCAACCCTTAAATTTTTCTTTTATTCTTACGCGAATTGTTCTATTTGGCCTTAGATTCTATTTATCGCTCAATCTTAGCATTGATTCAAACAATTCACGGCTTTTTCGTTCAATAAATAAAACTAACTGTTTAGGACAGTTTTTTTAAAGGCTCAAGAATTACTACAATATACTTTTTTTTTTTTTTTTTTTTATAAATTTTTTAATTGGGTGCAGAGCGGACTTATTAACGGTCCTAGCTCCTTGTAACTGTCAGAGCTTCTGCACCCAATGCGCGATCCTGCAAGTAAAGATTAATAGCTACCTTAAATTTATTCATTTTATATTCCTTCGGAAATTTGAAATGTATTAGCGAATTCCACTTTTTTGATGTTCGGTATATAAATTCGCGCTTGATTTCTTCAGTTCGAGGTTTCGGCAGCTTCACCGTAAACCTATGTACATTGGTTGTTCCTCTTGTTACTCTTGTTGTTGTAACAAATGGTGGTATTTTCTCCGATAGTTCTGCAGAACATTTACCATGTAAGCATCTGTAGAAGACGCAGAGTTCTGCAACATCTCTGCGGTGCTGTAAGCTGTCTAGTTCTTGAGTAAGTCTGGGATTCCGTATTATTCTGATAGCGCAGCGTTGAACCCTGTCCAATAACTGGAGGGTGGTACCGGACGCACCTCCCCAAACTTAACAGCAATACTCTATACATGGTCGGATGACGGTTTTATATATTTGGAGAACTTGATGCGATTTAAAAAACCTTCTACATCGATTCAGGAACCCGAGTTTTTTTGAAGCTGATTTAGCCAATGCAACAATGTGTTCATTCCATTTGAGTTTGTTACTTATTTGAACACCAAGCAGTCGAATTGAGTCGCAACCCACAAGAATATGGTTTTTTACCACAAATGGGTAGTCGTTGCGACTTTTTTTACGTGAGAATGTGCATATTTGTGTCTTTTTTTCGTTAAATTGTACTAAGTTTTTGTTACCCCACTCAAATATTGTACTTAAATCGGAATTAAGAGAAGTTATGACTTCTGACCGTTTATTATTTAGATCTGTAATGCTAGGCTCCGCCTAGAATGAAATAGAAGAATGCAATGTGGCATCATCCGCAAAGCTATGGATAGGGTTTACAGTGCTATCCAGCAAATCGTTGATGTATAGCAAAAACAGGGTCGGTGACAGAGGTGATCCCTGAGGGACTCCGGCATTTGGGGAGTGCGTCGATGATGATCTCCCATTAAGCACGACGCTGATTTTTCGGTCATTGAGATAGCTTTATTTCCACCTGGTGGTCATCGAGTCCAGCCCGTATGCCACAAATTTACAAATAAGATTCTCATGCCACACCTTATCAAAAGCCTTGAATATATCCAAGGCGATTGCAAAGGCCTCTCCGTGGTGTTCTAGGGCGAGATTCCATTTGTTCGTGACATACGTCAGGAGATCGGTCGTGGATCGGCTTTCTCGAAAGCCGTATTGTCTATCCGAAATCAGTTTGCTAATTTCAAGTTATCTAACTATATGTTGATTAACGCATTTCTCAAAGATTTTAGCGACGGCTGACACAATTGATATTGGCCGGTAGCTCGAAGGGTCAGTTTTGTCACAACCCCGTTTCAGCACGGGTTGCACCATTGCATTCTTCCAGGCGTTCGGGTAGTCACCTTGCTTATATGAAAGTAGGAAAATTTTAGATAATATTGGAGCCAATTCACTGGCAAACTCCTTCAATATTCGAACTGGAATTCCTCAGGTCCGGTGGCCTTGTTTGCATTCATTGACTTTAGATTAGTAAGGACAATTTCCTCCGAGATGACGACGGGGCTCATTTTAGAACCACAATATGGAATTAATGGAGGTCCAATTTCATCTGGGACAACTAATGTCGAGTTCGATTTGAAGACGCTCGCCAATAAGTCGGCTTGTAAATATGGATCCACTACCAAGGCGCCGTCACCACGTTTCAATGATGAAACAGATGTTTTCGAAATATTTGCAACCGATGCGACCATGTGGTAAAAGTTGCGATCGGAGATTTTCAACCCGGAAGCCACATTGGCTTTCTTGCTGTCGGCTCTTTTTGCTTCTCTACCACAGGTTTTTTTGCAGGTGTTCCGTATCGTTTTGTATTCCTCATAAGAAATTTCGTTGCGTTTATATTTTTTGTGTGCCGTTTTATTTTGTTTGGCAGCTTTGGTGGCTTCTTTTGAAAAAATTTTAAAATTTTGATTGGGATTGGAAAATGATGAGGGTATAAATTTATTCATTCCATGTAAGACGGTGTCAGTAAAACTGGAAACGGCGTCGTCGATGTTGTTGTTATGTAGGCAATGGCGTTCCCAAGGGAAATGTTGAAAAAATTACCGTAAACCATCAAAATCAGCTTTATTAAAATGCCAAAAATGCCTTGGCTGTTGTCTAGATTCTAGTGGTGTTTCGACAGATATTTTTGTGGTTATTAAGTTATGGTCAGAATTTCCAATACCAGTTTCGACATGGGCCTCCATGGAATAAGGGATTGATGTCAGACAGAGATCCAGAATATGAACTCCTCTAGAATTTTGGCATTCAAATGTGGACTCACTAACAATTTGTGTGAGGTCATGCGAAACGGCAAGCCATTCCGCATGGCGCCCAGCGACATTTGTATCTTTGTGATTCAACCATTGTTTATGGTGGGCATTAAAGTCACCGACCATAATTAATTCGCATTCAGGATGTTGATTGCGAATATCGTCACATTTGTCTGATAAGCCCTCGAAGAAGCTAATCGTTTCTGAATCCGTCTGATTAGGAGATCTGTACAAGCTAATTAAAAAAATGAGTTTATTAGGAAGAGAAATTTTAAGCACAATAGTTTGAGCGGTTTTTGAAAATATTTCGTACTTTTTGTGTCTTGAGTACGGTATGTGATTTTTAACGAAGATGCACAAAATTTTCGATTGAAAAATAAAAAAATGCAAATAATTAAAGTTAAATTTAATATTTAATTGCAGACGTTAATTAATGACCGGTGGAATAGAGTTGCACGGCTGATTTATAATATATAGAACAATAAATAATAGAGGTATGTAAATAAAATGCCTCCGCGATCACAGCAAAAGAGTTATATTGCATGATAAAGAATAAAGATCATTTCCACAAGAATCTTTCAGACACAACCATGATTCGAAAATTAATTATAGCTTGCTGGTAAAAAACAAATACTTAAATTCAATTTTCCTATATAGAAAATTAGTATTCTAAAGTAATGTTTTCCTCCGTAAATCAAATAAATATGAAATTGCAGTCTACTAGGTAACTTATTATAACACCCCAACCTAGCACTCGTTTTTTGTGCTACCGATATACCATTATACACCCATAAATAATAACACAATTTTATCAACCCGGTTGTTGTTGCTTTTGCAAGTAAAACTTATAAATAAAATAAAAATTAAATTTTTATTTACAACATATTATATACAATTATTACGTGACCACATCAAACCCCTCAACAATACAACAACGAACGAAATGAAATCATATAATCATCAAACCATACCTTCCTTAAAAATTGTATGTATTTCAGTTTTGGGTTTTTACAACACTAACAACAACAAAATTAATAAAAATCATATTAAACCGCACATATATGAAAACCATAACGTTATTTTAAATTGGCATTTCCCCACAAACCAAACTAACAAAAAGCATACATATATCCAACCACACACTATATAAATATTCGATTCTTAAAACTGATAAAATAGCAAAAAAAAAATATGGAAAACTACTTTGAATTTTTCACTCTCCAAAAAAGCACACCACCAACTCGGAAAAACTTTTAATGGTAGAGAAGAAACATTTCCACCCAATCATCCATCAAAATTATTATTTTTTTTTTTATGTATTAACATTTTCCATATACATATACTAAATACAGAATTTTCCAAACGATATACTATAAAAATGTGTTTTTTTAAAGAAAACTAAAAAAATGTGGAAAACTGGAAAAACGTGAAAAAACGTTTTTCGAGTATAATTTTCATATTTTTATTTGATTTTTATCAAACTGTAATACAACAATATTGTGCGCCGGGAAACAGGTTGTGTGTGCTAGTTCTGTGAGGGATAGTAGAATGAGTTGTGGATTATTGTTGTACGCGAGTATAGAAAAGTAAATAGTTTTTTTTGAGAGTGAGAATGGTAAAACAAAATAATACTTGTTTAATGTTAAAACGATCGGCTAAGTAATTTTATTCTGTTATATCATTTCTTAAGTGGAATTTAAAAAGCTGCTCAATGGCACATATCCCCGAATGGTTAAGTTTAATGGAATACAAACTGAATATTTTTTTGATACGTATTTTCTCTGGTACAAACATATTTTGAATTCATTTTCTGTGGTTTCTTAACTACATATTTGTACTTTTAATAGAAGGAGGGAGTTGTATGTTTTAAAATTAAATTAGATTATTCAAATGTCGGATTAATAAAGGTTAGGTTGAAGCTCGTGCAATTGTCCACAATTCTAAATGTATTCTGTAGGTAGATTCTGGTTATATGGAAATGTTTTATAGCATAAGATCATAAACTAAATAAAATTTCACAAAGACTTCTCATGTCGAACAAAAAAAAATTTAAATTATTTGGGTGTAGAAAATACCTATTTGGGTGTAGAAATTATAATCCGAACAATACAGTGAGCCCCTCGCAATTTACTTAAAATCACAACAACATAATTCTCTCTATGAGTAAATTTACTCTCCAACTATTGCAAGTTTGCCTTGAGCAGACATTTAAATAAAAAATATTTACTCAGAAAATTTTTCGTGTCTTAAAGTAAAAGTAGTGTGTGCGGTGGAACACCGGTAAGCATGGTTCAAATAAGGTTAGTTCGATCTTTTGAGTCATGTGTTCGTGACGTCATACAATTCCGCCACGTGTTTATAAATACAGAGAGAAAAAGCAAGTTATTATTTTTTTTTTTTTCATTTGTTTACTTGTAATTTATTCGACGCTTTTAATAGTAGAATTGTGTGTCGTCAAAAAAAAATGCTCATTTGTTTACATATTTAGAGCAACGTGGTATTTATTGAATCATGATTCATGACCAGTGAATAAAGGGAATATATACATATATGTTGATTTATTATTTTGTTAACCTATATCCAGCTGGATAAGTACAATTGCACCACCATGTTTATATGAAAATAAAGCGAATTTATGAAACGAACAATGGGTTTTCATTGCATTATGTGTTATTTATTGTGGAAAGCCAGGAATATACATTTGAATAGATACTGAATGGATACATTTGAATTGTTAATGAATGGATACATTTGAATTGTTACTGAATAGATACATTTGTTGTGTGTTTTGTCAGTATGACTAAATGTGGGATTCTAAATTAGGCCAATTAGAAAGGATCTTGGCTATTTCTTAACCAATCCTTGTGAAATTTCACATGTGCGATAGAAATGGGATTCTAAAATGATTGTTAGATGAAGTTCTGGAATATGGCCAATTAGGACGGTACTCGGCTATTTATTAACCGATTATGATAAAATTCGACATCTAAGGTGGAAATGGGATCCTAAAGAGATTATTAGACAATGTTCTGGAATATGGCCAAGCAGGATGGGACTTGGCTATTTCTTAACCGATTTTGATGAAATTCGATACATGCGGTAGAAATAGGATTCTAAAATGATATTTAGAAGGAGTTCTGGAATATGGCCAATTAGAAAGGAACTCGGTTATTTCTTAACCGATTATGATGAAATTCGAAATATACGATGGAAGTGGGATTCTAAAATAATTGTTGGATGAAGTTCTGGAATATGGCCAATTATGGCTAATCTAAAATGATTTTTAGATGATGTTCTTGAATATGGCCAAGTAGGGTGGAACTAGGCTGTTCCTTAACCGATTTTAGTTAAATTTGATATACATATGCGTTAAAAATGGGATTCTTAGATTATTTTTAAGAGAAGTCTTGAATGTGGCCAATTAATATAAAATTTTGCTACTTCTTAACCGATTTTAGTGGAATTTGATATTTGCGATGGAAACAGGATCCTAAAATTATTTGTATGCTGAATTTCATCATAATCGGTTAAGATGTGGCCAAATCCCTTCCTAATTGGGTTTGCACATAATAATTGGCTGAGAAATAACCGAGTCCCTTTCGAATTAGCCGTATTTCAGAGCTATTTCCAAAAAATATATTAGAATCCAATTTCCATTGTACATGCTGAATTTCATTATACTCGGTTATTAAATTACACCGAAACGTAAGCATGTATCGTAATCGGCTAAGAAATTACGAAGTTCCTTCCGAATTGGTTATATTCCAGAACTCCTTCCAAAATTCATTTTAGAACCCCATTTCCATCGAACATGTCGAATTTTATCATAGGTGGTAAAGAAATAGCCAAGTAAATTTATAATTGAACATATTCCAGAAAATCAATCTGTTTTTTAACAAAATGCCATATAAGGAATATGTCTTGACTTTCACGGATACTCTGAAATATCATAAATAATAAAAAAAAAATTGTATCCCTTAAATACGAATTGAGTCCATTAAATCGGGGGTCCCTCAAATCGAGTTTTTACTGTAATTAATTTGAGAAGTTCTATATTATGTACACTAAATTTTTATACTTGCTTAATAACGAACCGCGTTGATAATTTTTGTTAATTGGGCGATTATGCAGTGAATATACAGAAAATTTGAGATCCAATGGTCCAATGTAACTGTCTGTAAACGACCAGAGGCTATATTCATGGAGGGACTTTAATCATTTGTCGTTTTACTGATCTTACCAGAAATAATGCAGTTTTTTCTTAAAATTATCAGATTTCGTAAACTCTATTATGAATGAGCTATTGGAATAATTAAAAATTTTACTAGATAAATAAAATAATATCCGTTTAATGAGCTAATTTGGATCTAGTGAAATTTAATTATTTTTCTTGTATTTCGAAATCAAATCTTATTGAATATAATTAAATTTATGGAGAATTTTATTGATAAAATGTTGATTAAATATAAAACAGGCTAAACCGCCTTGATTTTCAATTTCACATGTAAATTTCATTCGCGGGGTAAAACTATTAATGGCCCAAATAATAATGTCTTCAACTTACCGATAAAAGAAGTTATAGGTTTGACGGAAGATGTTCTGGACACTTCGGTTTCTAGTTACGTTAGAAAAACATACAGCTGGTTTGATAACTTATATCAGCAAAGGATATACTGGAAAAGCATCTGATAAATACATATTTAATAAAGAAAATATGATAGATCTGTTTGGAAATGACGATGCAATAATGGTAGATAAAGGATTCGCTATTGTTAACGAATTGAAATCAAAAGGAATAAAATTATATCATCTAAAATTTGTGGATTCCAAACAACAATTTACGAGAAACGAAACATGCATGTTGAACGAGCTATTCAAAGGATTAAGCTTTACAAAATTATGAGCAATAGGATCGACCACTGTCTATTTCCAGCAATAGATGATTATATTCCATATTATATGTATGTAGCTTAGTTAATCTAAGCAACCCAATTTTAAATGACAATACATTTTAATAAAATCGTAATTCAAATGTTTTATTCATGTTTTCATTTTACATAATAATAAAATATATATATTGTACTTATTTCATATACATAGTTAAATTTTAAATTCATAATTTCTAATAAATCACATTTCGAAAATGTTATCACGTTGAATTCATATTGCACAAAAATAAAAAATATTTAAATCCTATTCTAAATTAGGAAATATATTATTTTGAAAGAAGAACGGCAACATTCTTTCAAAGTATATTTATTTTAAAGCGGTCACCATTTCCAGCAGAAACGTCTGATTAAATGGAACATTGAGTATTGCAATTTCGTTACTTTTTTTAGAATAAAGTACAAAGTCTGTTGACTCGCAGTTCAGTAAAAACATATTAAATTGAATTTGTGCATAATACGGATGATTCTTCTTCAGCTCCAAATTACTGTTGTGATCAACCAGCTATTTTATTGTTGGTATCATTTCGATTAAGTTCAAGTATTCTCCATTTACTGGACATTTTATTTCTAATAATTTCTTTTCTGTAGGGATATAGCCATCTGGACTACATCCCATCCAAGTGCTTTAGGATTTACTACAAATCCCAACCTCTTGACATTACCTTGAAGGTCGCTATATTTTTCTAAAGCCAGCTTTTCTGTTTCTCTTCCGTATGTTAAATTTTTATTGTCCGCCTTGGGCTTCATGTGTAGGTGAAGCTTCAGAGCTTCCTATTCCAGTCAGGATCTTTGTTTTTACCGTAAGTACATATATAAATAATAGCAGCTAGTACCAGTAATTCGCTTAAACCTCTCCTGAAGCCAAACGTGCCCCGTTTGCTTCATTGAAATCTGAATAATTTTGATCGACTTCTCTAAACTTAATGCTACATGGTTGCTAAAAAATGTTGATAATTCCACATCTAACGGATACGAATTTAAATCTAATTCGGTTAGTAAATAGTTGCGAAGTAAAATGGTTTTTATTTCTATTTCTAAAATTTGGCTGGTATCAATAAAATTTGAATTCGCATGTTGATGTTGCTATGCAAAGACGTTAGATTTCCTTCCTAGTGTGTGCTTGGCCACTGATAAAAAATTAAAATGTTATCGTTTAAATATAATTTGGATTGGTTGTTTTAAAAATGACCATTAACAAATAAGGCAAAATTTTCTTTATCTACTTATTTATCTGTTAGGATGGTAAACGATTTATATTTGTTGGATCCACAACAATTATTTTCGCTCAGTACTCGAGGGATATACATATGTGTGCTCGGCAGTATTTTTGGCTACTTTTCCCCAGTTTTGCCGCAGCTCTGTTGACGTTAATGTCCTTAATGTTGAATACCTATAAAATTTATCAACTCATTACCTTTCTGTAATATAAATATAATGTTATGTCACTTTCTGATTGATATATAAAAGTGTTGCAATTTATGTTTGCACTTCTCCCCGTGGCCTGCTGAACAGGTACATGCAGCTTTAGTGATTTGCCTGATGCCGTCAATAAAAATATTTATTTTCCACGGTTTGTTTTTGGGATTGGTGGATTGTAAGCAAACACTCACAATCGAATGTATATCACACCGCTTTTCTTTAACACCACATAAAATTATATTCTTTGTTTGGTGCACCTTTTCACCCTCCACAAAACAACGTTTTAAATGGTCACCACAGTAATCAATAATATTGGAAATTGAAATAAAAAATTTAACCGACATTTTGAATTCTGAGACACAAAGAAGGACACTGTAACTTTAAACTCGTAATTACACATGAATATTGACATGATTTCCTAAAACTCAAATTAATATCGATAACATGGATTAAAACAAACACAATATAATAAAATTTTCGCAGTTAAATTGGTGTGGTATAATAATAATAAACAATAATACTTACATTGCACTTTTTTCGTATGGGATTTGACACATAAATAAACTAATTCACCTTTAACTTTGATCGATTACGCGCCGCGTAAACAAGCAATTTATAATCTAGTGAAAAAATTTGAGTCTAAATATTCGTTGTCGGATATTCCCGTGCCATTGAGACAACTGGTTGGTCGAAGTGCCGAGAATATTGCTGCCGTTCAAGCGTCCATCGCAAACGAACCAAAATAGTCGATTCCACGGCGTTCTCAAGAATTGGGCATCGCTCAGACCACACCTTGGTGAATTTTGCGAAAGGATCTTGGCTTGCACCCTTATAAGATAAAGTTAACTCTCAAATGGTTTGCGTTTTATTTAAAAAAAAAATTGTCAAGTCCTTATTAGAAAACCCTTTATAATCGATGTAGCAATACACCTATAGATGTGCGTAGGATTGGTCAACACGCCAAAATATTTTACTGATATCAATTTACTAACAAATAATTTAAATTGATAAAGTTATTTTATTTTATTATTTTTTTAAATTAAATATATTTTGTTTGTTATTTATTTTTATTTTTCTCGCTTTGCTACGAGTAACATTTTTCCAATCAGATAACCCCTAAACAAAATTAAAAACCAAATCATTAAGATTACACGTACACAATTTACACATTGTTTTACCTTTTTACACTCTTTTGCCAATAATTGTGGCCCCGTTCCGCAAGAATTTATAAGCGTTCCACTTTATCCCATTTGTCCGAAGTGTGGTTGAAATATAATTCCCGTTCTAAAACTTGTAAAAATAATTTAGTTTGTTGAGGGCTCGTGTTCGCTTTCCTCTTAACACAATAACAAAAAGAAAAGTAAATTTATTTATAGGTAATTTTATAAAACACTTATTTAAATTTATTAATTATAATATATTTAATTTTAAATATGAAAAAAAATATTTCATATTTTATCAACATACGTACCGCAGCCATCTTGAATAGACTTTGTTGTGTACATTTTGACATTTCCTTTTATCAAAGGCTACTATTTTTCTTACAGCGGCGAATTCAAATGTATGTATTTATCCTACAATTTGTAAATACCAATTTTTAGTTCTATATAACTTTGGCTCTATAAACAATTTCCATAAAGTTACAGCTATAGAATTTTTACATTTTGTGAATATAAGGGCCTAAAATGTCGTGATGTAGAGCTAGCAACTTTTTTGTTTCTTTTAAATTTCGTCTATATTTCGATTCTATGTAAGTTGGTTTTAATGTGTGGTATTTTGCAAAACAAATCATTCCGTGTTCCTGACTATAACTTGCTCTGTTCTGCTTATTTTGGTTATGCCTACAGTCATCCTCAACATGATCGTTTATTCAAAATCAGATCTTTCTTAAAACATTTATAAAGTAAATATGTATATTATGATTCCTCTAAATAGCATCTATCTGACGATTTATAATTCATTTACAGATTGCATGTATATCTTTGAAATATACTCAGGGCAGGAAAATGATAACATATTGTCGGCCGAAGAAAATCTTAGAACGTCTGCTAATAGTCGGTTTTGCATGTTCATCCCGCGAGATATGGACTATAAAGGGTTTCGTACAACTTTTCCACCAATATTATTTCTTCGAAAAGAGGGGATCCATTGTATTTGGACCATCAGGCGCAACCGAATTTCAAACTCAAAACAGAACGAGAAATACGCAAGTTACCAAGGGGAGCGTATGAAGAATATTCTTCAACATTTGAAGAGGGTGACCTGCCCTTCGTGCAATGGAAGACTAATAAATCTGTAACTCTGGTCTCTTCCTTTGTTGGTGCCAATCCGATGTCCACCGTTAAAATATGGGATAGCAAAAAGCATATCGAAGTGTGTATAGAGTGCCCAGAAATTATCAAAGAGTATGTATAACCATCATATGGAAGGAGTAGACACTTACACGATAATTTTATTGGCCAATATCACTTCAAGTACAAATTGGCGAAGTGGTATCATAGAATATTATTTCATATGCTTCATAGCACTATAGTAAGTTCTTGGATATAAATACATAAAAAGTATTATCTTCTATATTAGGCTGAATTATAAACCTATTTATTAACTTTAATGAATTTCTTTATTAACAATGTTTTCTTTATACAAATTTTGCCAAATTTTCGGTTATTTAAACCATTTTCAAGGCACTTAAAAATTACTAAAAACTAAAAAATATTAAAATTACAATTATTAACAAAAAATTAAAACATACACTTATAACAATATACACATAACAATTGTGTATATACAAAAACTATTTTTGACAACAAACAAGAAAGTTTATTTTGTTTGTCTAGACAAGGAAAACATTTTATTTACAGTGTCCTTGACCAAGTAAATTTTATGTTAGTATTTTCTATGCACAGCTGATTCTTATGAGTAACAAATTACTTTATACGTAACATATAAACGTAACATTAATCATTTAGAATTAAAGGGTTGTGGCGCTGTTGATAAATTTCAAATTCCTTCACTCGAGCCATAAAGTTGCCCTTACTAAATCTGTGTAGAATTTGCAGGTTAGTGCCTTAATTAGTGTATGTGTGGCCATCTTCCGCTAAATGTTGTGCGTAATTTGATTTATATTTGCTCCACGCCTGTTTAAGTTCGTATTTGTGCTCTCGTAATAAATGCGAAAGTTTACCATTTGTTTTAAATGCTACGGTGTAGCATAATTCGTTTTATTATGTTAGACGTGTGAATGTGGTTATATCCGACTGAAACATACCTACAAATTTTGTGTTGTTGGTACCGTCTTCACTGTGTAAAGTGGTTAGATTGTGTAGTTGTATTTTATTTCTAATTTTGAAATTGATGCGTTTTATATTATCCTCTTTGTATCCATTGTTAACAGCTATGTGCTTTATGGTATTTAATTATCTTCATAATCCATTTTCTGCATTGGTGAGCAATTGAGGCGGTTAATTATATATGGTGGTATGCGGCTATTCTATGCTGATAAGGGTGATGTGATGAATTATGTATAGTGTGATGGTGATCCGTTTGAGTTGGTTTACGGAATAAAGTTGTGTTTGTTGTCTATGTTTATCCAAGAAATTAATACTTTTGTTCGATTCCAATTCTACTGTAAATTGTATGTTTGTGTTTGTTGTATATTATTGATATAAATATGCATATTGTTCAGTTGGCGATGAGTTCCTTTGAATAGCAGCAAAATGTCATCCACGTATCGATGCCAATATAAAATGTTTTTGTATTTATTTTTGTTATTCATGATGAATTCGTTTTCTTACAATTTACGTGTAACTTACAATTTTCAGTATTCTGTCCTTTTGAAAGTTTGACTTGTATCTGCCTAAAACTGGGTTGTTTATCGAGAATTTTGACGTTACGTAAATTGATTAAATGATTTCCATTTTTCAGATGCCGTGTAAGTGCACGGCACTTACAATATATTTCTATTTAGATCGTTATTTGTGTCATATCTGTGTGGGTAAATTCTTTTTTCCAAAAATTGTTTTTTATGTCTGGTATACGTAGCGTTGCAACCACAACTTTAAGCTCGTGGCTGCATATCCCACAATTTTAAATTTATAGTTCTGGAAAAGACGTTTTATTTTTTCATAAAGGTTTTTTATATATGGAATGGCCAAAATGTCTGTGATTGTCAAATTGTATTTTGTTATCTACTTCTTTATCTAAGTTAATTATGTATTCTGTTATTTACTGGATTTAAAGCTTCTAAAAAATAATAAATTTTGTTTTTGACTAATAATATTCCGAATAATTTGGCTATCAACATTTGTAAACAAAGATTATATCTAAAGAGATTAACAAAGAATTTGGTGGGATGGTAACGTTATTATTAACATACCTAACAGTTCGGCCGTGCATTAATGCATGGTTGTGTGGCGGATCAAACGCAAACACACAAATTTAATACAAAATTGATAATGGTTTGACGTTCGTTTGACAGCAAGGTAAAGTAGGCACACAGAGATAGATATGCTAAATTCACATGGAAAAATCAGCGAACTCTCCATAAATAAGGAAGAGTGTTTTTTCCCTAAAACGCAGCACGTCTTACACACGGAAAAACAAATTCCGTAGAAAACAATAGTTTGTGAAAAGAAAATTATGGTACAAAAATTACAATTACAACATTCGATCCGAGCGGACGTTTAACAATAATAAACACGCAAGATATAATAGGCAACCGCCTAGTAATTATAAAAACGAAGACCACCAACTGGGAGCCGTCTACAATAAATATATACAATGAGCTTTATAAACATGTATATTAAATAAAAACTGATACAAAATAAAAATATATATAAAAGAATAGAACGCAGTGATATCGTGAACTTTATTTATCCCAGTGCAATATAAATTAAATTAATTATTTGGGAGTGGACACCACCACCACCTCCCCAAAGTTGTATTACTCTCGCTAAACCGCCCTCCATGCATTTTTGCATTCTGTAACATGATACCCTTATTATGGCTATATATTTACTTAGAGAATGCGTCATAATTTTTTTTTTTAATTGCTTTTGTAAATAAACATCTAAGTAAATAAACATATTTTTTTTTTGGTAGAAATTTACACTGTTTTTTCTTTAACAAGTTCATTTTTAAAATTCGTAAAATATTGCCGGATGTTTACGCGCGGCGGCAAAATAAATATGCGGACATTAAAGTGTTTGTTTTGTTTTTGAAATCCTCAGAATTTAGAATAAATGAATTTGTTTTTCCTAAACTTGTTGAGAATATTGTCTAAAAATGATGATAAAGTAAGTGTCTGCCTATTTATCGAACTTATAATATGTATGTATGGTACATTTGGCTTATGAATTTTGGTAACCCATTTAAGAATCACTGCTGTATAATCTATAAGTTTCCTCGTTGTAGCCAAATCTATGTTGCCAAATTCCTTCCATTCTTTTACTAATGAGTTAATTTTTGTCTCTATCGTTGGCTTTAAAAATGTGTACGTAAGTCGAAGTGTCCTGGAGTAAGTCATATCTTTTTTCAATGTAGTCCGTCCGTAATGTCAAAACAGTTACGTTTTCTTTGTTCACTAAATGTCTGGATAGTCCTTCAAATACTTCTTCGTTTGTTTAACGTATGTCGTACTTCTTTTTTCCGTAGGTGTCAAATTTTAAATATTTGTGCTTTTTTTGTAGTTTGTCAAAATATGAATACGATCAATGTATTCTAAAGTAGAAATGGCACTTGCAGCGTCTGAAATAATTTTGAAAAATGATGCTGCAGGACGATGGTAGGGCTGCCAAAATGTATTTCCTAAACTTACAGGCCTATTCTGACGCACAGTCACAGACTAAAAAATCGTCTTATGTTATCGAATTTTAATCAATAACTAAATACTGTAAGGTAACTAATTGTTGCAGGTTTTACACTAAATCGGGGTAAAGGTGTGATTGGTCTATCGATTGCACCCGATGCTGATCGCCCAGCTCGATTATACATGAATTGGAACGGTTTATTAAACGGGTTTTTATTCAGCAACAGGACAGTAGTAGGCATAATTGGCTAATAGGTGATAGTGGGCATCCTTTAGAGCCCTGGCTCCTTACACCGTTTTCACAACCAACTTCCCAACAAGAGCAGAAATTCAACAGAATCCAAATAAAGGCGAGGAATTCGGTGGAAAGGGCCTTTGGTGTCCTAAAAAACCGTTTCCGATGTCTACATAAATGCCGCAAACTATACTACAGTCCAGATAAAGCGGCTATAATTGTTTATACGTGTGTAATACTGCACAACTTATTAATTGACTGTGGTGGTTTCGATGATGAGCAGTATGATTCTGTCGAGTATGATGAAGAAGAGGACACAGACTCATTGAGCTTCGTAGATAACAGCTATTTACCTGAAGGTCGGTGGATTAGAAATGATTACGCAAATACTTTGTAATTTTAATTCAAATTTTTATTTCATTTTAAAGCTAAATACTATTAAATTACCATTAGAAACTATAAATACTAGCGTCTTTGTTTTATTTGTTGTGATATAATATACATGGCTTTGGCCATTCTGGTCATAGCATCGGCGTTTAGATTGCCGATTTTTAGACGGTCTCCAGCCATTTTTTTCCGCGCTGTACATACACCTCTGCCAATTTCGTAATTTTCTGGACACATTCGTTCACGGCTGTTGAAGATAAAGAATAATTTCTTTTTCGAGTGTGAGCTTTATTTCTAATCGAGGTGGTTGGCATTGGCTCCTCTTCCATCATATCACAAATTTCCACGGCACTTGGTATTTCGTTGTTCTAGGAAAAAAAAGGATTAATAAAATTGTACCATGGGTAAAGTCATCTAAACAGATTTTACAGCGGCAATGAATACTTACAGTAAATCCCATGACTGGCACAGAATCATCTCCCCTGATAGCAATTACAACAAAAATAGAGAATCTCTTTCTTGAAATGCCTATAGCTGAACTGTTGTGGTCTTACGCTCACCGCCACCAGTCAGGAGTTCTTCTACCCGAATTTTTCGCGATCTTGTTTTAAACTGGTTTTTCCAATGATTCAGAGACTCAAAGGTATTTAAGAAATAATTAATGCAGTACAAAACTCCAGTAAAATCAAATAACACACTATACATACCGTCTTCCATTCATTCGATTTTCCATTTCTCATCCAAATATTTCGTGTTTTCCGGAGTATTTCTCTAGGCTAAAAATTTTGGGATTTTCATCTAAAAAACTTAAAAATATTTCCAATTGCTCGTGCGTGGTTCGAGCGGCACGACTTTGACGTGGAAAATTCATTTAAACGTTTAAGAATTTATTATTTATTAGTTCAGAAAAGCATCTACAAAGCAAACGTAAAACTGAATAAATGTTTGAAATTTGAAAAAAGACAAAAAAATAAGTTTGACAGGTCTACGCATCCTTTGTAGAGTTTTAGTACAGAAGTTTAAGACTATCACCACCAGAATTCCAATTAAAGGCCGGAATTCACGTACAATTAAATTGCGCAATATAATTGTGTGACGTCAGAACATTGCACAATATTCTCAAATTTTATTCAAGATTTTGGAATTTTATTGTGCAATATTGACGTCACACAATTATATTGCGCAATTTAATTGTACGTGAATACCTGCCTTAAGACTTTCGTCTTAAAAACAAAAATTTGCAAAATGGATCTTAGCTAAAACAGTCTTAAGAGTATTAACGTCAGAACTGGACTATTAAAATGAATTTTACGTGCGTTGGTAGATCGGTGTTAATATGACCTCGTATAAATAAATGTTGTTATTGGTCTCAACTTAATTGTATCAAAATGGTAAGGTAATTAAAAGTTGGAACTGCTCAACGATAAAATTCTTCATATATGTTGTTGGGTAGAACATCTTGAAGGAGAACGGCAAAGGGGCATCAGAGTGGGTTTCGTAAATTGTGTGTCTTTTAATGTAATAGCAATTTCTTCGTTGATCACTCCGAAAAAAAATTTATTTTCCAACCGTTGGAATATACCGAACAGCCAAAACCGTTTTTGGAAAAAAGAATTTACCAAGACAGATATGACACAAATAAATATCTGAATTCAAATATTAATGCACATTAATACAATGCACATTAATACATTGTAAGTATGTAAAGTGGCTATCACTTTCAATGGTACTTGTCCTCGTTCCGAAACGACACATTGTCGTTCCATTTTCTGTATGAAAATCTTTCTTGAAAGCCTCCGCCTGATGGTTATGATGGTATTTGCATTTCCCAAATTTACTTTTGTCGATCTCTACGGTAACGCCTGGACCGATTCGACCAATATCTGGAGAATAAGGTGGATATAGTAGGACATTTCAGTTATCCGCTTAATTGCAATAACTTTTGATGGTAGCATTCCGCAGTGATGGTTTCGTTGATTATAATGAAATACAGAGAATGAGCTTGGCGCCTACCATAAGTGGTGTTACCATACGTGGTGGTCTGGTCTGCACCATGATTTTTTCCGCTTCCTATTATCGTAGTGTATCACACAAACAATTTGTTCTCCTGTATTTTTCAATTCGTACGGCACCCAATTTGCTTGTGAATCATTCCAATAGCTATTAAACGGCCGAAAATCGTTGACCGATCAACATGTAATGACTCTGCTCCTGCTGCAGTTTTTCTTTTTGGTTCGAGTTCTCTTCGAGTAAAGCTTCTACTTCTTTATTTGCAGATTTTTTCGGCTGTCCCGTATCAAAATCATCACCTATTTCATTATTAAAACAAATGCACACTCCTAATATTTTGTGAATTGCTTGTTTTACAATTTTTGAACTGGAAATGTTTCCCAATTTTTAGTTCGTTTTTGCGAAATTTGTGCTGCCATCTATGTAATGTGTATTGACTTTCCGTTTTACTTTCCTGTAATTTCCGTTCCACTTTTAATATAATTTTTTTTTTTCTAAAGATGTATTCTCATCAAAAATCTAACCGTATTTCCAAAAATGATGGGCACTAAATTTGCTCAAGTTGACAACATATAAGCATTTCACGCACCGTAAACTGATTGTTATTATTAAGATTTTACACAAGAGAATGTAAAGATTTGTACAATTATTATTTTTGTTACAAAAAAAAATGTAAAATTTGTAACATGATTTCAACTTTATAATACTTACTAACAATAAAAATTTGAATTAAATATTTAAAAAAATGATCACAAGCCAAAAGCAAAAGAACAACGCACGAGGCAGACAAATGGTAAATTGAAAAGATTTTTTATTTAAAGTAACATTATCTTTGGTGTTTACGAGTATTGAGTATTGTATGCCTTAAGGGTATTTTCTGGATATGAACGTAAGAACGAATATAAACAAATCATTACAAATAGTTTAAAAAATATGTTTATTTATTATTCTTGTTGGTGTGCTTATGAGTGTGCGTCATGGTTTCTGGTTCTTGCAATTCATAAACGAAATTAATTTTGAATTTTTGTCTTTGTTTTTTCTTTAAACTTTTATTAAGTGATATTTTGATTTAAGATGTAGAGGTTCATACCGTAATATTACTCATAGAATTTGGATAAATATTTTTAATCATTGATTTCGAAAAGTCTTCAGCTGATCAATTGTGGACCGGTTTTTCCTAATGAGTCAGTTTTGGGCAAATATTCCATTTTGTTTTATTTATCATAAAAGATATTGTGTAATATTGTGTAATAAAAGTGTAAATTATTAACTTACATAATAAATTATATTATTGTTTTTTGACACTCACACGCAAAATTCAACGAAAATTGAAATTTATTAAGTTTAATTTAAACAATTTTTAAGTTTAGAAACACTTTGTCATTTGTGAATTTTTTTATTTTCTCGAACAATCTTGTTTATCATCAGGTAGCTTTTTAAAACTAAACTCAAATTATATTTTACAAAATTGTTTAAATACTTTTTGACTAATATATTTAGCTAGGGACACTGTAGAACGCTTTGAAATTATAGAACAAGAGCGACAAAGGTCTTCAGTTCGATTCCCATCCGGATTTTATTTTTTTTATTTTTTATTACTATTTTTTTAGTATTCATGTAATAACCAAATATTTTACTTTAAATTAAACATTAAGCTTTATAGTTATTATAGTAATTACACAATAAAATACGTGGCACGCGTTTATATTGCGCCTAAATATGTGCGAACAATAAAACAAATTATTTAAAACTTTTATATTATGAGTTGTAGTAAGCTATGAAAATTTTTCTGTAAAATTCGTTTTTCCTGTCATAAACTTCGTAGCATGCTATGCTTGAAATAATATAACAATGAAAATTAAATAAATTTTATTATGGTGATTGTGGCTTAGGAGTAACGTATTGGACTAGAGCGGGTAAGGGCAGGGCTGTCGCAATAAAGAAAAACTGCGTACCTCAAAATTGGGTGCCTCTGGGATTTAAAAAAAAAAAAAAAAATAGCGAAAACTACACAATGTTACAAATTTTATTTTATTTAAATAAAAATTTATCTAATAGGTATACATAAAATATGTGTATATATCGTCGGTTTGCGAGAACAGTGACACATCTCAAAAATGGCCAATTTTGAGATAATAGGAAAAAAATCCTTTGAATGTAACAACCTTTTATCTGGCATAGTGTCACTTCTAAACTACCCATAGTTTTCAATAGATGTGACGTTGAATTTGATGAATTCAACTATTTTACACCAAAAAAAAAAATTCAAATCGATTTCCTCAAAAATATGATATTTTGAGATGTGTCACTGTTCTCGCAAACCGACGATATATATTTTGTATTTCAGTTCTTTGTTATCTATAAATAATATAATACATATAATAATATATGTTGTAATATAAATAATAAATATATATTTAATAATATTTAACTTAAATAATTCAGATACATTTTTAAATAATAATAACATAGTTTAACTTATAAATAATTTTGCACATACATATACTATAATTATGTAGTATGTTGTGGTGAAGTCTTCAATTCAATTTTATTTTTGATTACTAATTTACCTATAATTTAAGCAAGCTTATATTTTTTTAATAAATTTTCGGATATGTTCCAATCACATAAAGTTACGTCTTTAGTAAGCTGTTTTGCAATCATTAATGCGTTGATAGTATCAGTTTTTAAACAATTGCGATTTCTAGTTTTTATATTGTTCAAATCAGAAAAGCATCGCTCTGCTGCGGCACTACTATGAGGAAGGCTTAGAAGACCAGTAATAAATATTTTTAAATTTGGGAATCTAAATTCATTGAGTCCATTTCGTAGTTCAAAAATTTTACCCCAGAAATTCTCCAAATTAGAAAATACCGGAATAAATCTCTGAAAAATCACTTCTCGATATTCTTCTTCTATCTCCTCTATTTTTCCATCACTTAATTGTGAAAATAAATTTATCAAAGGTATGAGAGTTAGTACGCCGCCCCGGTGGCACAGTGGTTAGCATGCTTGCTTTAAGCTCCGGAGGTCCCGGGTTCGATTCCCGGCGGGTGATGAAAAAATCACGGCTGGTTTAATGTAGGATCAATGAATTTATCAATCATTATCCGTTAAAAATATGATAACGAAACTTCATTCTGAAGCGGCCAAATCCCTCTATGGGATGTAGCGCCAGCGAAAAAAAAAAAAAAAAAAAATGAGAGTTTGTCCTAGATTTTGTGGATCTATGATCTGAATTTTAATTAACGTTTCATCTTTAAAATCAAATCGATTAACAATCTGTTGACATAATTTAATATAATAGTTTTTACACCGCTTCTTGATGGTTAGAATACATTCAAGATTTAAGTTAGATTGTGTAATTTCCAACTCAGCTTTAGGCCCTATATAAACCCTGTCAACCTCTACAAAACAAGCGCTATCTTTAAAATCCATTTCATTTAAATTATTTTCATCGATATATTCTACTTTAATGAAATTATGTATCACCATTCTTAAGAAACTTTTAACTGCTGGAAGTAATTTATAAATTTTAGGCTTCTCGCTTTGAAACTCTTTATTTAAATTGTTGGTTATTTTAAGGATATAGGCCATAAAGTGAAAATAAATTTTGTTGTTTATATTTAAATTTTGCGAAACAACACAAGCTAAATCTTTTACAGGGTTTCTTGACTCAAATTTTTCTAGTACAAAATAGTGTTGAAGAGGTTGCCATTGTTCTAATATTCTAAATATTACGCCCTCTGATGCTAGCCATCTTGTAGTAGAAGTTTTCAAAATCTTATGAATCGGAACATTAAAAGTTGTTTGAAAACTTTTATACTCATTTTGCCGTTTAGGGCTATGAGAAAAATAATAATAAATATTCCTTGCTAGTTTCTCGCACTCATCGGGAAGTTCTTTGGCGGCATTAGAGGAGCATAAATGAAGCGAGTGGCAAGTGCATCCCAAAGAATATAAATACGGATTTTTGGTTTTGAGCAAGGCTTGAACGCCACTAGTTTTCCCCATCATAACGCTTGCATTGTCCGCCCCAAAACCTATCAAATTTTCGAATGGAATTTGATTTTTCTCGAAAAATTTAGTGATACAAGTAAAAACTGAGTTTGAATCGGTATTTTCTAATTCAAGCAACGCGAGAAAATTATCCGTAGTAACATTTTTCTTGATGTCATAATATCTGGCGATTAACGCTAATGACTTTTTTGAGCTGATATCGGTTGTTTCGTCGATAATAATAGAAAAATGTTGCCTTTGTAAAATTTCTATTAAAGATTTTAAACTCTCTTCGGCTAATAGTTTAGTGAGCGTTTCGGTCCCCTTTGTTCTGCCAAACTTAAGTTTTTGACAAATTTTTGATTCAGGATCGATTGATTTTACAAGATCGACTAGTGGATCAATCAAACTAAATGGCAAATTATTTTTAATAAGAAACATAATAATTTTTAAATCAGCAATTTTTGGTTTTGTTGGAAAATATTTGTCGTCACCGATATTGTCAATACACGTTTGTTTCTTCAGTGAATTCATCACATTCATATGGAATTTACACTCGTTATGCCTTTTTAACAGAGAAAAGTTGTTTGGCAATGATTGTTGACAAAACTTGCAATAAGCTCTCCCTTTCTGATCGATTAACCAAGAAAAAGTAGTAAGCCATTTTGAAAAAAAATTTCGATCTGAGGTTGATTTAGAAACTCCTTTAGAGCTAGAATAAACGAAGAAAATGCAACACTATTGACAAATTTAAAACATACAAACGATGCTTGCATAAAAAATAAATTTTCAAGCTATAAAAAAACATGTCATTTTAAACGATCACAAAATTTTAAGCGAAATGTTAAAATTGTTTATCTTAACGACTATAATTTTATAATATATATCAAATAAAGTTAAATTCGTACAACTTGCTCAGTACCTATTTTGCCACTAATTTAGAATTTGAAATATGTGATGATCTAAATAACAATTCGAAAAATAAGGTTTTTACATACGTTTTTTTCTTTGTAGTGGGTGATAATTGATCCTGATAATTTATTTCCATTAATTCTTCGTCCGAAACATTATTATTATTAATTCGATTAACATGCGAAATGTCGGATTGCACTTCGGTTAAAACTGCCTTTAATTTTATAGATTCCGATTGTTCCGTTTGATTAGCATCAGAGATATCTGTTCCAGCTTGATTCTAAAGATGACGTTACCATTGATTTTGAAGTTATTCGAGAATTATCCGTTCCAAAAACGTAAACTGGTTTATAAAAACTGAAAATAAATTGTTTAAAATAATAATTCAATCCTATTTCCAATTCCGTTGATATATACAATGTACATACTTCAAAAGCGTTTGTTTAATTTTTGTATTGGCCTGTGTAGGCTCATTTTGAACCTGGTCATATATTTCTACTAATGTATCATCCGAAATGTTGTTTGTTCTTGGCGTAATTGACATCAACGGTGTAGCAATGTATAGAGAACTAGAATTAAAAGCAACACAAAATAACTAAAAATTTGTTTTCTCAAGAAATGTTAATTTACATTACCTTTGATTGTCTGTAGTGGTATTTTTATCATTTATGTCAATTTCCATTGATTTAGAGATAACTGTCAGAGGTTCAGCCGAATTAATTGAAAAATTTGGTAATCGTGCATGATTCATCCGTTCATCATGAGAAATATCCATTAGAGCTCCAGTCGAATTTGGATCTGGGTTTGTTGGTAACGGTAATTGTATACCACCGGTTTGATCAATGCGTGGTCGAGGAGTAACTTTATCGAATCTAAAAATGTATTTAGTATTTTAAAAATGCATATAAGAATAATATACCGCTTTCAATTTCTTTACTACTTATGTACTTACTTTAATAACGTTTGTTTAACCTTTTTATTCATTATAAAAAAATGGCTGCTATATATAGTAGCCTATCAAATTTTCAAGCAATAAAAGTACATATATAATTTATATATGTACCTACATATACATTTATTCACACTTTAAGTACTATTGCACATAAACACTTTCAATTTATTAAGAAAATCACAAATTTTCCAATAAAATATAATTCAATTCGTGTATTTTGCTTTAACGCACAATGAAAAAAACCGGTTGAGTTGACTAGTTGAGGTTAAACACGACAAAAATTTAATGATGAAATGAATTACTTTATACTTTCGTTTTCGTTGCCGTTTGGTTCTGATTAATCCACTGCACTGAATCGTTAAAACATTACCCTATTAGCCTTTTATCGAAACAAACAGCGACATTGTGCTTAATAGCGTAACTATAATATTCAGCAGAATATTCATTGCGACATCGCGCTTTGTAGCAGACACCAAATAAATTATGTTATAAATTATGAAATTTGGAACAAAATTTAAATTTTTTTTTCGGTGCCTCTAAGTGCCTCTAATTTTTTGGGTGCCTCACTTTCTCTATAAGTGCCCGAGAGGCACTAAAGTGCCTCTTTCGACAGCGCTGGTAAGGGGTGCGATTATGGGCGTGTTTTTTTTTAATGTCGGAGAAATAAGATAGAACAGATAGATAATATATCGGAGAAATCCGATAAATATTTTCTCTGATGAATCCGAGAAAAATAAATGATTATTTTGCTAGCGTCGTAGAAATTAATCGTCAGTTTAATATTACCAAATAAATATTATCGTGTTCCTTTTATTTAAAATAAATGTTTATCAAAAAACAATCTGAACTTTTTTTCAGAGAAAAAAGATTCAATTTTAAAATTATCCGAGCGTAAAAAAAACGACACAGTGAAATATATTTTTCCTCGAATACTAAAAAAAAACGCATATCTGTATTTTGACAGTTAAATTATTTCTCAGATTACTTCGATATCAAAAAAAACATGCCCTATGTATCTTTCGTATTACACGAGTTACGAGTTTCGAGAAGTCGAAACTCAGTATGCCGTAATTGCGACATAACGCAATTATGTAAGCAATTACGAGAAGCACTTTTTTTAAACATAAATGTTGCCCGATAGCGTCATTTTCGGCATAAAATTTTGTTGTTGTTACGCACAGTACTGTGGTTGTTATGCATATTTTGATTTTTTTTCAATCATTACGAGTTGTCTGTCGTACATTAAAATCTGTTCGAGTAAAACAACAGCAACAAGTCGCAATTACAAGAACTCGTAAAGTTTTACATAATAGCGTTTTGTCGCAATTTCGAGAAACTCGAAACTCGTAATGCTTACATAATCGCACTCAAGGTCTGGGATTGTGCTCAAGGCATGTTTGTTTTGTATTTCCAATTTATATTTTTTTGACATGATAAGATAACGTCTTACACCGCATATTCAGAAAATTGACACGAAATTTTGCCTTTAGTGTAAGCATTACCTATAATTTAAATGTATGATTTCTTAGGCTTCATGCTTCATGCAGCATATTATTGCAATGACGTCATCAGGCGGCAAGGCAAGCCATTGTAGCGAGAGAACGTCTCTTCTGATCGGAGCAATTCTAATCTCAATTTGTGAGTAAATAAACTGTTGCGGATAATTTATTTTAAATTAAGAAAATTAACCTCCACATAAATTTTAATTGAAATTAAAATCTGCGCAATAGAAATTTACAATAGTTGAAAACATTGTAGAGAGAGAATCTCTCATTTATTTGTGCGTAAAGAAACTGTGGCAGATAATTTATATTAAATTAAAATAATTAATATCAACATCTTATGAACGTTATCACGCAAAACAGCTACGGCCAATAGACCACACAGCCCACCCCGATTTTTTTTGTGAAGAAACGCACAGCTCCCGATGTTTGTCGGTCTGTAAGGTTTTTTGTATGATATGATGCCCCAACATGTATGTAAAATCTTCCTTAAAAACCATTACTCTTTGGCTTAAGGTCTATTTAAGGTACGATAGTAATTAAAGGCCTTTAATCTCGAGTTATTAATATTCGGCTAAAAAAATATCAAATTGTCAAATGGTGATTGTAGCAGCGGCCGCTGGACAAATACATTTTATAAAAATTATTGCCGTCCTAGGACAGGTTGTACCCCCTTGTACTACATAATGTACATGTACATATAGAAAATAAAAATATACATGTAACATTACTAATTATAATTTATATGTATATTAATTATATACTCGTAAATTTGGTTTCTCCTGATTTTATCATTTAGTAGATTTGTATTGTTTCTGTTATTGTATTTTGTTATGGGTTAATATTGTCTATGTGAGAATATCTGTGATTGTCTTTTGATGTCTACTGCGTTAATATGGTATATATGAATTGTATATACTCGTCTTTTATTACGTATGTACTGATAAGTGTAGAATATTTGTTTAATTCTATTCTGTTGTTAGTTTCAGAATAGAATTTTATGTGGAGAAGTTTTTTGTCTTGGTTAGTAGACTAGGCTTAACTAAGGAATTTTCTCTTATTAACCAATCAATTATTACAGCAATTACGCCGCTTTTCTCTCAATTGGTTCGTCTTAGAAAATCCCGCTCATCGGGTTAGTAGGATGATTGTTAGTTTATAATTACCTATTATTTTCGGCAAATCTGGATTTCTGGATATCAATTCTGGATCTCTGGATACTGTGGTTTTTTATGGATTATGTTAGATAAATTCTTTTTCTTTTATTTTTTGATAAAAATTATTCTTTATTTGTTTTTTATAGATGAATTTTGATTTACACTTGATGATTTTTATTTTACTTGTTTGTTTGATATTAGAATTTATTTTAAGTATAATGATTGATGTCGAAAAACTGAATGCTTTATGAAAACTGAATGAATTTTGTTTGTAAATTTCTGTGCTTATATACTAATTTTTCTGATATTTTACACTAACAATTTGTGTACTTAATTTCTATTTCTGCTAATTTGCATTATTCTAAGAATTATAACGCATGTGTATCAAATTTTCAACTCATCATAAATTATTTTGGGTCATTATATTGTGTTCGATTTAATTGAATTGCTTAATATTATTTTTACTTTGGGTCAATATTCTTGGTATTCCAATTTTCGCTTTATTTTTGATGTTCTACATTTTATTTATTACATATTACTTCTATATTACAATTTTATAATTTTCTTTCGAATTGCATTGTCATCAACACATTAATTATGTATTTCTTTATTTCATTGTCAACGTTTTATTATATAACATATGTTTCATTTCCTACTATTTTTGTTTCCTTAATTCTACTCTTTTGTTTTGGTCTTTTTATTTCATCTTGACCCTTTTTGTTTGATCTTTTTATTTTGTCTTAAATTTTATTATCTATTATCTTATTTTGTATTCTGGGAAAAACACTTGTGAAACATTATTTTGAATTTTTGTGACTTTCTAAGTTTTTGTTATTTTTCGAAACTAGCCTTAATATTATCATACTACAATTTCTGCTGCATTATCTCTGATTTATCCTATTTTTCCTATTAGATTTTATATTTCATTTTAATGTTTCACAACACTGTGTTTGTATATTTTTATTTCTTAGAATAACCTACTGAATTTAATGACACTTACTCACGTTTTCAGACCCAATCTATTTCTAATAGACCAACTACAAAATCTGTCCAAACCATCTTGCAGTTTTGCGCAATCGAACACCCTCTGTTGACCCGGGCGAAAATGTTCATATCATCGGCAAACTCAAGGCAAACAGCAATATCGTTGATAAACAATGTAAATATAATAAAGGGTCAATATGACTTCCTTGAGGTACGCCAGATGTCGCGCGAAATAGCTGAGAGAACTAGAACCCATAATCCTGACGGTTTGCCAACGGTCGGAAAGGTAAGAATGCAACAAGTCAATTTAGATGAACTGACAATTTAAGTTCTTTAATTTGGTGATAAGGAGCGAGTGGTCGATCTAATCGAAAGCTTGTGTAAAATCAGTATAAACAACGTACAGTTGTTGTTTGGGGTTTAAACTGTTAAATAATTTGCCAGAAAAAGAAACCAGATTAGTCACTTTGGATCTGTCTGGATAAAACCCGTGCTGAGCAGAAGAAATTAATGATTTAGTATGAAAAACCAAGACCCTGTGAACCATACATTCAAATAGCTTAGTATGACGGAAAGAATGGCGATCCCCGATATTTACTTACTTCGTTTCTTCTACCCGCCTTGCAAATGGGATGGGTGGAGGCAGGAAATTTTCCAAGGAAAAAACTCACTACGTAAACTTTCATTAAACATAAAGGTAATTGGACAGGACAAACTCTCGTACAATGCTTAGTACACACAACATCGTGACCCGCGGCCTTTTTAACATCAAGATAAAGCAAGGCATCACGAACTTCCTGCTCAGTAAATTTTAAATAATTAAAGTCCACGAAACAGTGAGTACTTGAATACATGGTAGGGGACATCGCAGCTGGTTCGTATACTGAGGCAAAAAAGTTAGCAAACAAATTTCAGATCTCAGAGGGTTAACTGGCGACGGATTTCTGGTAAGACATAGGTGACGAAAAATCAAACACTTTTAAAAAAATATAAGCATTTAAAAAAAAACGATCTTTTGAAAAAAAAAAATGTTCCGCTAATTTTGTTTAACTATTTTTGTAGGTACCTGTTTATTTTATCGCAACAAAATCAAAATTATGTTTTTTATATCCTTGAAAAATGTTTCTAGAGATTGAAAGAAATATTAATAACGATTTTGATAACGAGATATATGTTAAGCTCTCAAAGTATCGCCGGGTATTATAAATCACCCATGTGTTGATCTTACGTAACTTTTTGATAGTGTATATTTTAAGGGTTATTCTTAATGAATTAATTATTAAAATTTCTAACCTAAAAAGTGACAACTTTAAAATGACAGTACGATACAAAGGTACACAATGAAAAAGGAAGTTAAAATTATTAGTTATGTAGTACCGAAATAAATGTGCGATTTTCCAAGCTGTTTGTTTGTTATATCATTATACCTGGCAATTTTGCGAGAACCGGTTATTGTTATATACCGTTATTTTCAGCAAACCTTTCTCTATATGTCACAGATGTGTTCATCGGCATCACCAATCGTAATCAGATGATGAAAAATCCCTTTTGAATCCCTCCCCGATTGGGATTCGAACCCGGTGCCTCCCGATCCAATCGCAGTGGCTTAACCACTGCGCCCTGGGAGGACTTTTGTATTATGTTAGTATTGTTTTGAAAATTTATTATGAGTTTTAATATTTGTTGTCATATTAATTAAATACATAGGTTTAGAAAATGTCATGATATTACCATAAAATATCAAATAAAATTTAAACAGAAAATCTTTTAATGCAACCGGTCATTTTAACCGGTCGGTACTTCTAGTGTTAATAGTGTTGCGCAATATGTTATTTTATTTGTACTGGAGTGAACTATTAAAAAGGTTTGGTTCTTCTGCTCGGGGGAAAGAAATCACTGCCGATACATCATTTTGTTGGTGCCTCTCGAAGTTATTTTTTTCAGATGAGCTAGGTTTTAAAATGAACTTTAGAGCTATAAACCGGTCGCATTGTTTTTTTTTGGCTTATAAAAAACAAGTTGAACTCTTCATTAAAAACTTTTGAGCAAATATTATGTTTTGCTGGATTGTCGGTAACATTCGAGTATATTCGATAAATAAGAGATACTGCCTCGTAGAACGTGCTCCACAATAATGTGAGTCCATAGTTGGAGAACTACTATGTAATCTAACTTCAGAGATCTAAAACTTGATGTGATTTAAGTTATTTTGAATATACAGTAAATATATATTTACAGTAAAATAAACAATTAATACACTTTCTTTGTGTGATAATAAACTACTCCAAAAAATTAAAGGAACACTAATTTTTTTAAATTTTTTTAGTGTTTTTTGAAGAGCTGTATCTTTGTAAAATACGGTCGTACAGAGATGAAAAGAAAAGCATTTTAAAGCTTCAAATCTCTAGTTTTGAGACTTTTGAGCGGAAAATTTTTGTGAGATCCCTTTATCACGCAATCATAAGAAAGAGCGCGAAATAAAAAAAATCGATTTTTTTTTTTTTGTAAGGATCCATGGGCGCGGGAAATTTTTTTTATGTTAAACCAATGCATAGGTCGGTTAGCCTGTTAATTAGGCGTAAATTTAATTTCATTCTGGTCTCTCTATGTCAACTTTTTGCTGAGATATCTGACTTTGAATCAAAAAAGATCCTTTTGCCTTTGATCATCTCAGCAACCAATTTTCATCATCTCAGCAACCAATGATTGCACAGTAAACTTTGGGGCAGCCTTAAAAACTTCAGTAAATTTCCTACAAGACCCTTTAATGATTAGTTGAGAACAAATTATTTTTTCACCCTCAATACTGATTTGAAAAAAGTACAAAAACACGACTTTTTAGGTTGTCTTAGTAAATCTACCGTTTTTTTACAAATATTGATGAAAAGACTAATGTTGTGAGGTCATTTTACAGTTTAATGTACTCCTAATAGACCTGTATTATTTTCAAATTGATCCATCCAACCGTTTTTCCGGACAGATTGATCAAAGTTTTATAAAACAATTAAAGGAACAAGTGATCATCAAAATAAAAAAACGACTTTTTTACATTTTGCGTTAGTTATTTGTTAACCCTTAATGATCGTAAGATTTTTTTGCAATACTCGCCCATAAGAGACGACAGAAAATTAAATAAAGTTCTGTAATATGACCAATTATTTTGGAACTTGGCCATTTCTCCTCCGATATTGGTGAAATTCAGCAAGTGCCTTAGAATGGGATTCTATACTGATTTTTGGATAAAGTTCTGGAATTTGGCCAACTAGGATGGAACTTGGCCATTTCTTAACCGATTTTGATAAAATTTGGTATGCGCAATGAAAATGGGATTCTAAAATGATTTTTGGATAAAGTTCTGGAATATGGCCAACTAGGATGGAACTTGGCCATTTCTTATCCATTTTTGATAAAATTTGGTATGCGCGATGGAAATGGGATTCTAAAATGATTTTTTGATAAAGTTCTGGAATATGACCAACTAGGAAGGAACTTGGCCATTTATTATCCATTTTTGATAAAATTTGGTATGCGCTATGGAAATGGGATTCTAAAATGATTTGGGGGGGGGGGGGGGGGGGGAGGGTCTTGTAGGAAATTTACTGAAGTTTTTAAGGCTGCCCTAAAGTTTACTGTGCAATCATTGGTTGCTGAGATG
The DNA here is from genome assembly GCA_963556165.1 of Tipula helvola. Lineage (NCBI taxonomy): Eukaryota > Metazoa > Arthropoda > Insecta > Diptera > Tipulidae > Tipula > Tipula helvola. Next base: position 204,823,572 of record OY744481.1, on the reverse strand, counting down.
ATGAAAATTGGTTGCTGAGATGATCAAAGGCAAAAGGATCTTTTTTGATTCAAAGTCAGATATCTCAGCAAAAAGTTGACATAGAGAGACCAGAATGAAATTAAATTTACGCCTAATTAACAGGCTAACCGACCTATGCATTGGTTTAACATAAAAAAAATTTCCCGCGCCCATGGATCCTTACAAAAAAAAAATCGAATTTTTTTATTTCGCGCTCTTTCTTATGATTGCGTGATAACGGGATCTCACAAAAATTTTCCGCTCAAAAGTCTCAAAACTAGAGATTTGAAGCTTTAAAATGCTTTTCTTTTCATCATTTACGACCGTATTTTACAAAGATACAGCTCTTCAAAAAACACTAAAAAAATTGAAAAAAATTAGTGTTCCTTTAATTTTTTGGAGTAGTGTAAAAGAAAGTAGTGTATTATATGTATATTTCTTATTTATTAAGAAATATATATTATTATCACACAAAGAAAGTACATTAATTGTTTATTTTACTGTTACTGTAAATTCAAAATAAATTAGTATTGTGATAAAAGTACGGTATAAAAAATGGAATCATCGCATTGTATGAACTTGATGTGATTGCCTTGTTGCAAAGGTGTATGCGTGCTAAATTATGTTGATTTTGTTTTGTAAAAGTGATAAACACTCAAAGCAACTTGCATACTCTGACTAAAGTGGGCATTTTTGGAAAAAATATAAAAACATACATACTTCGAGTTTTCTTTTTTAGTAAATTTTGAAAAACATCCTAACTTATGAATGGTACTAAAATTTCAAAATGAGTTATTTTATTGCTCTTTGTCGTTAAAATTTTCACGACACTTAAAACTGCACCTTAGCACATCCTTCAGTTAAATGTCTTTGCCGTTTTATCCGTCTCATCGAGTCTTCGTGCTCTCTTCCTTGCTTTCGCAAATTGTTGGTAATATTTTTGTTCCACATTACCGGGTTGCGCGGCTTTTTACGGCATAGATTTAATGATTTAAAAACAAACAAAGAGGGCAAAAGGAACCGATTAAAACAGGTTTCAGTGCTCATAAGAAAAGTGTTCAAGGAAATAAAGAAAACGTTCAATATAAGCATGTAATTTGAATTATTTTAGATTTTATTTTAGGAAACAATGTAGGCTGTTTGCAGAGAACGGAAACGAGTTAATAATTTCAATCAAAGACAAACAAAAATTCCTTATTGGAACAAGCAAAATCAAACAAAAATATTCAAAAAATACGAAAATTTTCAAGTAATTTTGCTCGTTTCGTTTTGTATGATGCAAGTAAACGAGCAAATTGCAAGTAAATCTAATTGTCCGATTTTGTAAAAATTTTTGGGTTATGACCCAACTAGCGAATCAGTAACGAATTAACCTAATAATGCGATATGCAGAAAGTACATGTTAGGTTAGGTTAGAGTGGCTGCTATCGCACACTTAGGCCAGCAGTGGCCCGTAGTGATACCACAGGATCCCATCTCCCCATTACTCCCATTGAAACATGAAGTACATGTTACTGGCCAGCGAATCTTTTAGAACTTTTCGTTCAGTTCACCTGTCACTTAACAGAGCAAAAATTAACACGCAAACTGAAGGAAATGTCAGAATACATCAAAATTTCCAAAGCATGCTTTTCTTAAAAACTAATAAATTTTGATATTCACATTACAATTTTAATACTGTATTTGTCAGTTGTTATGGATTCGGTGGCCGATATGTCAAATATTCTGTAAGAAAATAATTTCGCCAAATTCTGTATGAATTCTTACTGATTCGCTGGTTAGCCCATTACTTGCAAGAAATCATTTAATTTGTTTTTTCGAAATTTTTGTTCTGTTTGGTATTTTTTGTTAGTTTGCCTTTATGTTGTTGGCAAATTTGTTTTTATTTTTTTTTATTGTTACTCTTCCAGTATATTTAATGCTTAAAGGACAAGTAGTAATACTACAAACACAACACCCATCCGTCAAAACACAGCACCAATCGCGACAAAATTCTTCTTACCACCACTGAAAATCGAACCCGTTGTTATCTATACTCCTCTTCAAACCAATCATCTTTGTGACCTAAGGATTATATCATATTTGCAGGTGTTCATTTAAATTCCTATTTTAAATCACGGAACAAAAATTCCCTCAGACATCCTGCCAAGCTTGGGTTCAAACCCGGTACCCCACTAAGATGGTGTTGCTTATAGAACTAAACTTTATTCTATTATTAGAAAATATCATTGGTCCATTTTGAAATATTTGCTATATTTTAGTTTCCAAACAGTTAATAGTTATTCGTCATTCTATTTATTCACCATACAAATTTTAGCCACTTGGGAACATGGTTAACCTGCTCTTCAGAATATTTTTGGAGTAGGGTAGAGGCTTAAATTATATTTTTTAGGCCAGTGTTTCCCCTGTAATACAATAAAACCCTATAAAACAATAATTCGGTTTGTTAATTTTGCGAATAGCTACCATTTCTTTGTTAGATACTTTAAATTCAGAGAATAATCTAATTCTTAAAGATTTTTCAAGCTTTTCATGGACTGTATAATATCCTTTCAGCATAACTTATTTAGCTTAGATGCCAAAAGTTAATAATATACCCTATAAAAAATGTGCATTTATATAAAAACGGTAGACATTTTTGGAGGTACAACATTATTGAACATCGCACTTCGCATTTACGTGGACTTAAGGCGTATAGAAGAAATTTGATTACAGATTCGGAAAGAGCAGACACAATAAAAGAAATGTGATGAGGCACAAACACAATATAAATTGGAGCTTGGTTTACACACTGCTATTTTTGATTTCTTTTTTTTTTTCAAGGAAACAGAATTGACCCCAGAATGAAAAAACTTTAGGATTTCATTAAGTACAACTATCCACATCCGTTTGGTGAATATATTCATAGATAGTCCAAATAACAAATTTTCTTGTTTTCACCCGCGTGAAATACTAATAGTCCAGTCATCTTAGGTCAAATTAGTTGAAAATCTCGGAAAATTGAGATACCCAGTATATTATTACGTGAAAACTTGTATTTTGGCATCCTAAAACTACTCTTAAAATTTGAAAATAATTGGATGGCCGCAAGTTTTAAAATCAGGGGTCAAAGGTCACAAAAATCGATTTTTTTCTACTTTTTTTTGCAAATATCTCGGTTTCTATGGGTTTTACGCTAATTGTATTCATTATCAAATTGTGGAGAATTAAATTCTCTACAACTTTTGGATTTAACATTTTTTCATACCTCGAATTGTTTTCGAGATAGAGGGCGGAGAGCGCGAGGTCAAAGAATCATGTGAGGTCAGCTAATAGTCCCGATCAAAAACTTGTAACATTAAGGTTATAAATTATTGTTAAATATATAATTATCATTATTTATTAACTTTTTTATTAAATTCAATCTTTTTTTCGGTTACTAATGAACAGATGTTCATTTGTATAGTATAGTTACTATACGACTGTCTTCTTTTTCAAGGGACCAGTTTCTACTAACCTCCGTTATTCGTTAGTTTTAATTCCTATCTTGGTAACTACGGATGTAAAATTTTAAGAGCTATGGCTGAGTTGTGTTTTATATGTAATAAGTCAGATTCTTCTGAAAGTGAATTTGTTGAAGTAGTGCGTGGCATGAAAACTTTGAGAACTTCAAGTATTGAACGAAATGACGGTCACATTGACTATTTAAAATCCGTAACCTCTGTGAAAGTGCATGAAAAGTGCCGAAATAATTATATGTACTAATAAACATTGTATTCAAGCAGTAAAACGGCGCCTAGAGGACGAAGAAACTACAGTTTCACCATCTGTACCTTATAAAAGACGAAATGAAGTGTTTGATTTTAAGAAGCAATGCTTGTTTTGTGGTGAAGTTGCTGATGAGGCTGCAGAAAAGAAGAAAAAGGAAAAATATAGACGCAAGATAAAAAAAGTGAGTACCCTTGAGCATAGTATAAACACATATAGTACTACCACCGTAGGTTCACCGGTGAAGTGTTAGATGGCGATACCGATATCGTTTTTAATTTTTCAACAAATTTTTATTTTCAAATTCGCCTAACTTATAGTCAACATCGCCTAAATGTCATCTATTATTTCTAATCTTTGATTGTAGTTGGCGTCGAAATTTTCTTTTTCGTTCAACCAACGCAAAAACCATATTTCTTTCCTTTGTTCGCGGATTATTCTAAAAAAAAAAAGAATAAAATCGTAATATTTTTATCAATGAACAAAACAAATTCATCCATAATGAAAGAATGAAAACTAAAAATATTTTCACAGCCATTATTTTGTTGTAAAGAAAACCGGTTTTAATATTATTTTTGGTTAAACATTTTTATTCAAATTCGGTTTCTCTGTTTCGTTTTGTTAACAGAATGAATGCCATTTATTGATTTTGCACGTTAAATTAAAATTGCTTTTAAATGATGGCTAACATGTCAACATGTTAGAAGCTACTTTTGGAAGCAACAAAAAAATTGGTTCATCGAAATACAATATGTACATGGGGCATTTGCATTTAAATCTCACATGTTTTTGTCCCCAAGGATTTTTTTAATGAATTCGATTTTTTTTCTAAATATTACACAGATAATTTTTAAAGAGTATAAGTTTACTTATTGATCATAATACAGAAATTTATGAAAATGTATTTTTTTAAATTATTTTGGACTTTTATCGTCATGAACGTTACTTTACTTTTCATAAACGTTGCTTTACTTATTTTAGGTAAATTGTGAAATTCAAAAACATAAATTTAATTTATCGACGATTATTCACATTGGTGATAGAGCTCTACTTCCAAATGGTATACATATTAATCTTTTGTATTTTCAAATTAATAATTTTAAAAATAACGTAATAACGTATTTTTAAGTAACGTTCATGAAATAGCACAAAATATTAATAAAAAAAAATGCAAAACCCAAATCTGCTCACGCCCAGATTTAAAAGAAAAAGAAATATGGTTCAAAAATTATACTTTAATTTTTTTTAATTCGTTTATTATAAGCATGAAACTTGAAAACATTGAAATGTGAGATTTGGACGTGTGGACGTATGGTATCTAAACCCGACAATATTTTTCTACAAGGAAATTTTTTTTCGTTGCGTTGATCAAATGCATTGTTTTATTATTCTTGTATTTCGCATTATAATGTACACACATAGTTATATAAATACAAATACATTATGTATCTTATTTAAATTTTTTGGATTAATTGTTATTAAAATGGAAAGCAAAACATACATACTTCCGAATTAAAATCTAATTAAAGTTTGAAATTTGTTACAGGAGGTTTCAAATATAAAACATGTAATATAATAGACTTGTACATTAGTTAAAAAAAAAAAGGTACAACATTAAAATCATTTTAAAAATCAAAAAGCGGAAACCAAATAGGACACAATCCAAGTGGGACAATAATCCTGTATTTGACATTGTATTTTTTGTATTACAACTGGAATTTTCTCGGTTCCCTGAATTTATTTCTCGTGAATTAATTCCGCCGAAAAAAATTAATTAATTTTGCGACAATTCCACCGAGAAGTTAGGTAAATCATTTGAATTATGAATTAATTCCGCGACATTAAGTATAATTAAGTATTAAATCGATTGCCCTTCGTGCAGGTATAATTTGTAAAATTAATTAACACTACAGTCCGGGCGAATTTCGCAAAAAATGGCAAACACTTTTTCGTAAAATCGGTATAATTCTTAAACCAGCGAATCAAATAAACAGTATTGTAGTTAAATTCGCAGATTAATACGAATTTATTCCTTGAGAACTTAATTCATTTTCAAAACGAATTAAATGCGATAATATTCATTCAATTTTTAAATTCGAATTAAATCTACAAAATATGAATTACTAAATTTCTATTTAGTCAAAAATATTTTAATTATTTTTATTTATATTGAGCCAAATCTTTTAATTTAAACAATTATTTTATTGGTATAGGGCTCTTTATTTTTATTTTTATTTATTAGTACTTGAGCTTTCAATCCCACTTCGGGATCATTTTATGCTTTTGAAAATGATCCCGAAGTGGGATTGAAAGCTCAAGTACTAATAAATAAAAATAAAAATAAAGAGCCCTATACCAATAAAATAATTGTTTAAAAAAATATTTTAAAATTTTTCGGGATTCCACAAATAGTTGCAATATGCATCAACATTATGAATCACAAATATTTTTGCATCAAGTTCAATTCAGTTTGAAAGATGAGTATTCTTCATAATATCGTACTTTTCCTCGTTTCTGACCTATGTAGGTATATACCTACGAGAGGAAAAATCATACAAAGAACACACGCCTGAACTAGGGTTCCTCAAACGGGATACTGGTCCCAGAAGTATGACCGGGAATTTCCGGGATTTCTCGGTTTTCAGTTTATTTAGTGTTAGTTGTCTTTAAATAAAATCCGCATAGGAAATTGAGGAATTCTCAAGTGAAATTCTGGGATCTCGATTTCTGTATCAAAAGTATGACCGGGATTTCCTGGTTTTCGATTTTTTTATACATATATACTGGTTTAACTACATAACGGCACAGGAATAATATATTAATAATTAAGGATTGTCCAACTCTGATTTCCGATTGCCCTTACACCTGAATGTAGAAAGTTTAAATATCCCGTATACAAGTTTATCCATCTATAGCATTTTCAAGTCAAATTCAGGCCGGTTTTATATGATTTCTGGAATATGGCCAATTACGAAGGAACTTTGGCGTTTCTTAACTGGTTATTATCAAATTCAGCCTGCACTATAGAAATGGGACTATAAAATAATTTTGCATAGGTAAAGTAGAGTTCTGGAAAATGGCTTATTAGGAAGGAACATGAACAGTTCTTAACATATTATGATGAAATTCGGCATGCACGACGGAAATGGGGTTCTAAGATGAGTTTTAGTTGAAGTTCTGGAAAATGGCCAATTAGGAAGGAACTTGGTGATTTCTTAAACCATTATGATGAAATTCAGGATGCATGATGGAAATTGGATTCTAAGATGAGTTTTATATGAAAACCTGGAATACAACCGATCAGGATAAGGAACTTAGCCGTTTCTTTACTGATTAGGTGAAGTTCTGGAATACGGCCAATTTCCTTATAGCCAGTTTCCAGAACTTTAAGTAAAAATCATTTTCGAATACCATTTCCATCGTGTATGCTGAATTTCATCATAATCGGTCAAGAAACGGTCAAGTTCCTTCTTAATAGGCCATATTCCAGAATTTCATCTAGAACTCTATGGTTGGCGATTCAATCAAAAACACTTTCACAGTTTAAAAAATTGTGCCCCTGAGAATGACAGAATGTACCGTCGAAACGTCGGGTTTTTATTAAATAATTAATAAAAAACGAAATATGAAGCAAAAAACCAAATAAAATTATTTTATTATAACATAAAGCTTAAAAAGGTGAACTAAATATAAATAAGGACCAATAAACGAAAAAAATCTTCTACAAGCCTCAATCTTTGTAAAAGGCACGTGACACGGCCCACTGTTAGGTAGAGTTACATTTTTAATTATTTTCTTTTTTGTGTAACCGCCTCTTTTGTAAACAATTTTAAAATTTTATAAATGTGTATACAGATTTCGCAGATTCAAAATATGAGATATTCTGAATAATTCGAAACTATGGTGACGCGAATTTTTAAAATTAATACTTCTTACAGCTGATTTTTGAATACTTGCGGTACTCCGCTATCAATTGTTAAATAGTCACTAAATACGTCGTGAACCTGAACACACCGAGTGCGGTCAGATAAACATGACTCAAGCAGGGCATAGGGAGTACCTCCAAACCCAGCGTGCTTCAACTTTAACAGTAATGCTTTGTATGATACGGTATCAAAAGTCTTTGTAATATCCAAAAACAACCCAGTAACCTTCTTACCACTATTCAAACCATCATAAATAGTGTGCAAAAAATCTATGAGAGCATCCTCTTTTCCAATATTATACTGATATCCGTACTGTTACTGTCTGTTGCTAAAAAGAATATTTTTTAAAGAAATGCTATAATTCGTGATTATATTTTTGAAAATATTTTTGAAAACTAGAAAGTTAGGAAATTGGTCGATAATTTGAAACACTAAAACGAGAACTTTTTTTGAATAAAGGAATAAGAATGCCAGTTTTCATTTTACTTGGAAATACACCAGAAACTAAAATCACCATGTTCCTTCCTAAATGGCCATTGTCCAAAACTGTATGTAAAAAACATTTTAGAATCCCGTTTCTATCGTGCATGCTGAATTTCATCATAATAGGTTAGAAAACGGTCAAGTTCCTTCCAAATTGGCCATATTCCAGAACTTCATCTAAAACTCATCTTAGAATCTCATTTTCGTCGTACATGCCGAATTTCATCATAATCTGTTAAGAAATTTTCATGTTCCTTCCTAATTGCCCATATTCCATCGTGCATGTCCAATTAGTGATTTTCCCATATATAATTCCAACGCTTGCTGACTGGCGGCTAAAATATTTCCTATGTAGTTTTATATGGTCTAAACGTGTCTTGAATTTTTCATTAAATTATTAATTTCGACTAAATTAATTTTAAAATTTGATATTTATTATTAATCGCAACATACTCATCTTTATTTATCATAAAAAAAAGTAGGGAGATATCCACTAATTTAGACAAGAAACTTGTATTTGTAAACATGATTTTACTTGTTTTTGTATGTAAAAAAAAAAAAAAGTAGTCAGCGCTGCCCAAGCGTGGGGACAAATGAACTAAAATCGATATTGGGAAAGTCCCTCATTACTACATTATATACGGCGATTGTCATCTTAAAGTGTAGTGTTTGCACAAAAATCAAAGCAGATTTTTTTTAATTTTTTTCTGAATACAGAAAAATTTTATTGTTTGTTTGTATAAGTAGTGAAAAATGGTGGTTTTCTTTTCTCATCCTACCTGAAAATGTAGAGAGATTTTCTTCTACTATTTTTCAATCATTAATTCTAAACATATTGAGGATGCAATTTACCGAATAATATTATTCAATTTGAGTGAATTTTAGTTCATAAATATTTAAGCCAAAATGTCCAAATTTACATTAGTGGAAATTAAAGAAGTAATATTTCTGCCCATATTACGGAATTTTCTTCTAGTTTCATCATAATCGGTTAATAAATAACCATGTTCATTCCTAATCGGCCTGAATTTTATTCGAAAATGCTATTAAATGGATATTTAAACTTTCTACATTTGGACCTAAGGGACAATCAAAAATCAGAGACATGCCAATCGCCAATTAGGCTAATAAACCGACTGAACCGCTGAATAAAAAAATAGCATTGATTTTATATGGCACTTAAACTATATCTTATATTTTTCTCATCCAATTAACACATAATGCAGTCAAAAATAATCTTTAAAACCGGTTTTTACAATAATGTAATGACATTGGCAATATATGAGCCGTTTATTTTGAAAGTGGGGCAAGTCCACATTTTGTTGAAACGAGAAAATGAAGGAATAGAGAAACAATAAATGCAAAAATAAACGGGATTTTGAATTTTCTTAGTTTTTGAACAAGTATTAGGGAATATTTTTTTTCATTTTGACTATAAATTGTTCACCATTGGAGAGATTATACTTTTATTTGTCTATTGTTATCATTAACTTAAATTTTTTGAAAAATGGACTTGCACCACTTTCAAAATTAACGGCTCATATTATGTATTGTTTCATTCATCCTTCATTATGAATGAATTTTTATTTTACTATGCGTATTGCGGTTTTGTTGATTTTTTTTTCGAAATTGTGAATGACGACTACCTCGCTAATCTAAATTAGTAGTATTGGTGTATTTTGTATACACAGTATTACGCAGTATTTCAATAATATGAAATATGTTAGAGTAGGATAAAACATGTACACGTGTACAAAACCAATCCAAATGTCTATTAAGTATTGTGTGGTTTTGTTTCTATTGTATTAATTGATTGCTCTTGCATATATTTAGGCGACTACTAGCGTTTTATCCTAAGTGTTTACTAGCGATCGACGCGACGTCTGGAACTTCACCGGTGAAACATTTTTTTCGTATGATGGTAGTACTATATGTGTTTATACTATATGCCTTGAGTTTAAAACCACGATTATCAAAAGAGCAGAAGAACGTGGTGATGATTTCGGAGAATTGGTGAAAAGTCGTATCATTCTTCCGCATGATTTGATTGCTGCTGAAGCAAGATATCACGCAATTTGCTTTACAAACTTCTCAAATAAAGTATCATCATCGTCACCTCAGCAAAAATCTCGTCAAAATAATGAAATTACAGAAGCAATGTTAGAGATTTTCAATTACATTGAAAATAATAACGATTCACAATTTACGCTCAAAGAGCTTAAAGATGTCGTGACAGGGTATGTACCAGATGATAAAACTATCATTACGAAACTACAACAGAAGTACTTAACCGATATTATAATAACGAAGAAAGTAGGAGCTTTCACAATAATTTCTTTCCGTGATGCACACGCTCATATTCTCTAATACTAAGCCTTTCTGTGTTTCTTTACAGAAGGTATGGATCTAAAAGACTATTGGATATTCTATCAAGTTTGGGATTTGGAGCTTCTTACAGCAATACTGTACAGTATGAAATTTTAGCAGTTTATCATCCACAGCCTCGTATTTTATCGTCAGAGTCTGGTGCACTTGTACAATATGTTGGAGACAATGCCGATATAAATGTTCACACTCTTGATGGTAACAATACTCTTCATGTTATGAGAATAATTAAGATAGTAACTCCGAAAAGTGCTGTTCTGTACGAAGAGCGGATACTAAAATGCACAACCAAACCAAGTGCGAAAGAGTCAGCAGCCATATCACATGTATCTCTTCAAGTTTATGAAAAACCAGTTGTGCCTGGATACAGTAAAGTTCAAGTCGAAAATGTATATGATAATGAAGCATTGACAGAAAAAAAAATTAACGGAGTTGATTTTTTGTGGTTATATGGTAAGTGGAGAGATATTACGTCGTTGCCAGGGTGGAATGGTTATCTTGAACATCTCACTAAAAACACCAAAAAATTTTCAACATCTCAAGTTATGTTTCTTCCTTTTATTCATAATCCTGCCAGTCACGTAGACACTATTTACACAACTTTACATTGCGTTCTCGATATTGCTAACTAAGTCACATGGACAAAAAACATGTGTGATTACTTTTGACCAACCTCTCTACTCTAAAGCACACTCTACACTAAAAAAGTTAATAAATAATGATAATTATATATTTAACAATAATTTATAACCTTAATGTTACAAGTTTTTGATCGGGACTATTAGTTGACCTCACATGATTCTTTGACCGCGCGCTCTCCGCCCTCTATCTCGAAAACAATTCGAGGTATGAAAAAATGTTAAATACAAAAGTTGTAGAGAATTTAACTCTCCACAATTTGATAATGAATACAATTAGCGTAAAACCCATAGAAACCGAGATATTTGCAAAAAAAGTAGAAAAAAATCGATTTTTGTGACCTTTGACCCCTGATTTTAAAACTTGCGGCCATCCAATTATTTTCGAATTTTAAGAATAGTTTTAGGATGCCAAAATACAAGTTTTCACGTAATAATATACTGGGTATCTCAATTTTCCGAGATTTTCAACTAATTTGACCTAAGATGACTGGACTATTAGTATTTCACGCGGGTGAAAACAAGAAAATTTGTTATTTGGACTATCTCGATTTTCCAAAGTGAACCCCCTATAATGACTGGAATATAATGCCCGATTTCAGAACAAAATAGCTATTCGTCAGTTAAATAATATTTCCTCTCTTTCTTCTTTTATGAAATTGCAATTTGTTTCATAATTCAAAATCAATGCTATCTGGATCATAATTCGTTTTTACATGACAATTTTAAAGGGAGAATTAAATAATTGGCTTTTCAATATCGCTCAAATAAAAATTTAATTCTCCCTTTAAAATGTTCATGTAAAAAAGAAATATAATCAGATAGCATTGATTTTGAATTATGAAACAAATTGCAATTTCATAAAAGAAGAAAGAGAGGAAATATTATTTAACTGACGAATTGCTGTTTTGTTCTGAAATCGGGTATAAAAAAATCAGCTACTTTAGAATATTTTACACCGCTTTAAAATAAATTAAAAATTAAAAAAAATATTGCAAACCCGTCGGCTATCTATGGGTTATTGAATAATATATATAAAATGAAAATTGTGGTACAATTAGTCCAGTCGCCGCGGCCGGATGAGAAGATTAATTTTTTCATAATCATAAGCTCATCAGTTCGAAACTGGATTAAACTCTCTTACAATTTTCCTAAATATTAAGCGCTTTTAAAAATTTCATCCTTCCTTAAATTGTATAAATGAAATACTAAGAAAGGGGGTAATGCCTTTTAATTACCGTTTATCCACGTTCAAAACGGTTATCATTAATTAAATAAATTTAAAGCCAGCCACAAGGAAAATATTATAATACCATTATAATCTATTTACATACAATAACAACTCTTGGAAATTAAAAAAAAAAATCAACCTATAAATTGTAAACCGATTTTCCATTTTCCTCTTAATCCTTTAATAATGGTTTTTTGGAGAAGTACTATACTAATAAAAATAAAAACAATAAAAATTGGTTGAAAACAAAATGTTTAAGTAATTTTGAAGAACAACTTAACCGGTATAATACGAGTTATTTTTTAGGTATGTAATGTATATGTAGTGTAACTCATGGGCTGAAAAGTTTTCTGTATTGATAATAACACGCAACTTTTTTGGACATTTCATTTAATCTTCAATATAGTATAATATCCTTTTAACTCAATACACTTCATCCAACGATTTTGCAATATCTTTTTCCAAACATTGCTGTGAAGTGGTAAATGAGTAATTTGAGATTTTGATTAATAGTGAGCGAATCATACCCATGTTTTTTCCAATCATTTCTGGTGTTGTCACCAATTTTAGGTTCATCATCAAAAGCACTTATGCGATCAGGTCTAAATTCGCGGATCCAAAAATGGGTAGTTTCATAGGATATTGTAGTCTTCTTCAAAGTTAAATCCATAGCCTTTTTGATATCGATTTCTGATAAGCCTGTCAAATAAAGATAATGGATTGCACCACGGGTTTCAAATTTATCCATTCTTCACAAAATACAGAATACGTCAATTTAAACGTAATTTAAAAATGGAAATGGCGCATAATAAAAGATTCTACATACTTTCAAAATTTAATAATGACAACTCATTACAGTAACATACATCTGTATATGCGTGAATACAGAACACTTTTCAGCCTATGTAGTATATATGTATGTACATGCAAGGAGGTAGAAAGGTATTTAGAGTGTTATGTTATATCGAAAAATGTATTTCATTACTTTTGTATACGTACTTTGTTCGTACGAAAGGAGTTAGTTAACACTAAAACGATTCAACATAAAACGAAAAACGGTAAATTTATTTATAAAACAAGGTTGAATTCGATTACTATTATTATTGTTACCAACCGAGTTTCTTTAATCCAGACCAGACAAATAAATTATTTTAAATTTTTACTTTTGTTTGTTGGAAAATTTATAAACGATTTACAATATATTACAATATATGAACCCATGTTTACAAAAACATTTAAGGCACAAATTACCGTCTCGAAATGTATATAATTATAATGTATTTTACCTGTTTGTACTGTAGGCATTTTTCTTTAGCATATGAGTATCTTGATATTATAATATTCATACATAAAGTGAAAACGAAAAATAAAAAAACGCTTTTCCTTTCAAGGTTAAAATTAACATTTTTGAAAATGGATATTATTTATGGGATTTTTTTGAATTTATGATGATAGGTGTTTTGTGAGCGGTTCACTTTTGTGATATGAGAAATTGACCAAAAAATTGACAAAGACATATAATACACAGAGCAGCATGTCTATTATTGTAAAATCCATTTAATAAAATTCTGTGTGTCAAGTTGAAATATATGTGTGACTTGTATAACTCTTTTAATTTTGTAACAGCTGAGTTCCTACATTCAACATGATATTAAATTTAATTTCACGCCAACATGGGCCAAACCTAATCGTCTCTGTTTACAATACTAAATCACAAAACGGTGACAACCGTATTTTATAGTAGTAGTATAACCGTAGTAAATTAGTCTGCTACCCCCAAAAACTAAATTATAACTTTTTTGATTCATAATCCAATAAAACACATAAAAAGTGAAAAAAAAATATTTATTTTGATTTATGACTGTCACTCATGAAATATTTAAACTTTATACAAAAAAAAACACAAACAATTTTAATGTTTTTGGATTCGTTTATATCGAATAAATCATAAATTTTAATCTAGTGATTGTACAACATGTAGTAAGTACCTACATGGTGTAATGCATATAAAAATGTATCGTTGTATGCGCCCATTTTGTTTGCTCAAAAAATACTAAATCAACAATAAAAAATATTTATTTTTATTACAAAAATTGCAAATTAAAAAATGTAAATCACAAAAAATAATAATAAAAAATTAAAGTTAAATTTATTTATTTTTATGACTATTTGCGTTGGCGGTTTGGCGTTGTTGGTTCGTTGTAGTTTTGTACAGTGAACGAATTCTTGAGTAAGAATATCACTTACCGTATGATAACAAGAGCTTTGCAATTTTGTTTAGAATTAACGCTAGCAAAAGATCAAACTTTATGGTGGGCAACCATCCTGCTCATTTTTCATTTTATATTCTATAACTAAAATTTGAACTCGTTTATGTAGATCAAACGAAGAGTATTTCACATTTTTCATTTTTTGCTAGGTGGATGCTCTAATAATTGTCCCAAGATAAACGATTGGACCGATTGAAATATATCGCATGGCCGAAAAATAGCCAGAAAGGGAAATAGAGTTCATTGGTGAAAGTGTCGCTATGAAATTTTAAGCTGATTGCGGATTTCTTGTTCAAGTATCTCAACCACTGCTTATTTTTAAAGTAAGGATGTATGCTCTTTCAATAAAATTTCACAATTCATTAGATGTAAGAGCTTTTGTTTTCCTAATATTTATTGTTTTGACGATTTAAAATGCTTTTTGAGAAGGAAATTGTATCTTCTTCATAAATTCCGTTGTATTATAAGACAGAAGATTAAACTTGAAACAAGCAATTTCCGGCGCTGCTTATTTCAAAATGTGAAAAACCACAAATTTTGAACTTTCTTTTATTTTATTGTTTAACACTGGTGTCAACTGATTCGTAAGTTTAATATTGTACGAATACTTGATGAAAGGCGTCCATTGATTATTTACGTGTACCATATAAAACCGTTACAATTGAGTAATATGGCAGGAAGAACACTTCTCGGAATTTTTGTTTTATATTTAATAGTAACAATATTAACAATGTTTTGCTTTTATGTTACATTAATTAGGTGGTGTGGATATCAAATATTGAGGAATAAAGCGAAATTACAAGGTCTCCATTTATCAATAAGGTTTGACAATTTAAATTCAACAAAATTTCAAACTGCATTCGACATAATAGCACAATCGATTTATAATGTATTCTTTCACCATTTCATTTGCATATGCTTATACTATTTACTGCAGCATCACAAATATATCATTTTCAAAACCATTTTTAGCTCGTGTGACATCAATAAATTTGAAAAACATCAACCAAAATCCATTACAGAACAAAAAAAAAAAATGTTTGCGTCCCTTTGAAATTTTATTGCATCTCAAATTTAACATTTTTGTATAATGTTACAAAATTTATTTGTTTATTCAAATGTATGTAGGCTACGTCCCAAACTACTCGTACAATAAATATAATATATATTGCAACAAAATCATAAATAAATAACACACAACAATTTCCAAACCAACAAACAGCAAGCAGGAGAGGAAAAGAAAAATTATCAAATTTACATAAATTTTTTCATTTTCCAATTTTTTACTTTTTTATTTGTCTCACAACGATGCTGATTTTCTTTCTACTTGTATAACAAAAAAAGTTTTTTGGTTTGTTGTTTTATATAGGGATTTATGTATACAGCTAGACGTTATTATTCTTGCATTTTCCAAAAAATTTTCCTCCTACAACTTTTTATTTATTTTCACAGTCCTTTTTGTTTTGGAATAATAATGCACTTTAGGCGAAACAATGGTAAAGTGAATGCAACAAAAATATGAAAAGCAGGAGGAAAATTATTTTCAGCAAATTGAAATGGAAATTATTTTGATTTTTCTTTTTATAAATTTCCAGTCGCATTGTGTTATTCATATTGTAGCAAACGGTATATAAAATTGAGGTATACCTCATTTAGTTTTATTAATATATACTCGTACCTCGAACAGTTAGAGGATGGTTAGGACCGATATGGACATATTTGCAAATGACATAGGCAATAACTGTCTGTATAAAGATACGAAACTGAATGCATTTTCATTATTTAAAACTTCGGTGATGGTTTTTGAATTGATGTATTTCGGTTGAGTGTTTTTGAAAATTATTTTGGAAATTCAATTTAGGTGCAAATTTAAAAATGGAAGTGAGAATTGAGTACCCTAAAGTCTAAACTAGGGTGGACCGTTGTTGGTTGGTATTCCGATTTATTTGTTTTTTTTTGTTCCTTTCAATTTAATTAATTTTCAATCAGATTTAAATTAGCTATTATGCTAAATTTAGGTTTTGCGAATCCCACTGTCCAGACTACAGCGCAGCCACGATGAATTATTCTTTAATCTGGACTTGTTTTCCCTTTCTTTGAACCAATATAGATCGGGCCTCTTCAATTTGGTCAGTTGATCGTGTTTGGATTCACCATTTAAATATTTAAATATTAATTGCTGGTGATGCCTGTTTGTTAATGTCATAATTTAACGTTTTCTTATAAACTTTTGGTAAATTTCGAATTCATTATTTTTTGTATTAGTCTTACTATTATTGATGTTATTGTTACTAGTATATTTTTATATATTTATTATTATTATTTTTCAACTATTGATGTATTTATATGTAAGTTTAGTGGGCACACGTAATTGGACTTTGTCTGTGTGTTGCCCCATCGTGGAATAAATAAATAAATATTAATTTTAAACGAGTAGTGTTTTTTCTGAGGTTTCTGAGGCACTGTACCTACAATTCTAGAAACAGGAAAAATCACCTTCCCATCTAATTTCTGCAACATCGTGAATTCAAAAGAAAAATGAGTAGACAAGGTTTTCCAAAGCATCGAAACAAATTATAGAAATCACGCATGATTGAGCGGAAGAGCCATTCTAACAGCTAAAAATGTTGCCGTACACGATATGAACAACAGCAATCTAAACAGAATTGCAGGTGAAACAGTGACATAAAGTCCATTGACTCCATGACGAACCAAAGTGAAGTAGTAAATTTTTCAACGGAATTTCTTAATTCTCTCGATGTTCCCGGAATACCGTCACACATTCTGAATTTGGCGCTAATTACACACAGTGAAAAATTTTTATGATATACGATGCTATTAGCATCGCATATTGAGCCAACTTAAGTTTACATCATTTTACGATACAAATCATTTGTCGAATAAAATTAAGTTACTAATTAGATCTAAAAAGTAATTTCAATGCAAGTTTTGCATCAAACAAAATTGCGACACTATTAGTATCGAATACAATGGCAATCAGCGTTGTTTTTAATTATGGTGCATTTGCATCAAATTAAGTTACTGTGTGTATCGTAAGTTCTTTAATTAAACATAACAATATAATTTAAAAAAATTGTATTTCTTTCTGATTAGTTACATATATTTGAAGTAATAAATACTACTAAAGGTCGATCATAAATTCTTGAGAAATCTTCTAGGAAGGCACAGTTTATGTTTAATTTTTGCTCCTTTTTCTTTCCTGTAACAACTAAGGATTAACGATAATATGCTTCTTGCTACTTTGTGGAAATGCATTACCAGATGTTGCGTCTTCTTTTAGGTGTATTTCGGTTTCTGGCTAAATCTGTGAAATAATCAATGTCATTTGAGTTTTAATTGTTGTTTTTTGTAGAAAATTGATTACGTTGTAAATGTTGTCGTAATAGGTATTAAAAATATCTTTGATAAAAATGATCGTCATAACACCAAGTAACGAAGTGTAAATACAGACACGTGCATGCGAATTAAGTGGCTAATCATTTCAAAAATACCTTAACATCAAAATGATTCTCAATTCGATGACGATAACTTCAAATTTAAAAATTTAACGGCGAATTTAAAAATATCTAAATCTTAAAATTAAAGTAACATGTCTATAGAGTATTTTTTCATGGTCTCTGCGTCAAATTTTTAAGTGCTTATTAGCAAACAAACTTTTAAAATAGAGAAAGAAAGATATTTTTTTCAATTCGCAATATTAACGAAACTATTCTTTAAAAATTTTTAGAATTGGTAAAAAAAAAATTTTCTTAATCGTCATTCTGAAGATTTTTTTAAAACTAGCATTCCACTTCGGAACGCAGTGGGCTACAGATTTTGACGATTTTTATTTTTTTAACGATTTTCACCTGTAATATGTACGCAATAAAAATTTGAGCCATTAGTTTTTGTAGTATTTTCAAAATAACTTTTAAAAGAGCCTTCAGGGGAGTAATGTTTTAACTTTAATCTAGAATTCATCACGAAGAGATTAAAAACATCATAAAAATTAGATGACAAGCACCGAGTTCTTTAAGAATACAGTTTTGAATGCTAATTTTACTCCACTAAGTACAGTAAATTTCAATTTTAGCATACATTTACCTCAATTGGCGTACCAATTCTCCAGAAGTAAAAATTGTTTGTTGGACACAAATTATGGTTTAAAGGTAAAGGGTTGAAATAGCTGGCTATTAAGTGCAAAAGGAAACGTCAAACATTTTTTATTGTTTTTCTTTTGTAACATAAAAATAAAATTTATTTTATTACCTATGATAAGGGAAGATACAAGTACATATTTTTCTACAAAAAAAAAAAAAAAAAATACAAAACATTTAATTTTTTTGACTTAAATCAACTAATTATGATAAATGAAAAAATATTGATTCTTTTGTTTAGTATTTTTAATATTAAATTTAATTTTAAATACTGCCTTTATTATATCTGAAGTTTATAGTATAATCCACTGAGGCTTCTTATCTTATAATATTTTGCAATATACAACTTGAAGGGAAAATTTCATCTAGAGCGCAATGAAATCTAAAATATTAATTTTTTAAGTTACCTTTTCGATATACCAAACATTCTCTCTATATATAAACATTAAACAACCTTACCAAAGACAGTTTGAAATTAAAGTTAGTTTGGCCTGATATTATATTTCCATTATCTGGAGAAGCTGTTCGTAAATTAGGCAGAATGGGGTAAGCACAATCCCAAATTGCATGTTCATCAGGTGTTAATAACAGTGAACAAATTTAAAGTTTATAATTTCAATTTTTTGTTTATTTTTCGATTCTCTTCTTTGTTTAGTTGCTTATAAATAAATTTTGGTTTCCCCTCTTTAGAAAAGAAACAAATCGATCGCTATTTCATTCCCTTCCCTTTGTTTTTATACGAGGAGAGATATTTTATTTTTTTGAATTTCGTTCCCGGGGAAAGAAATTAAAAAAAAATTTTTTTTGTTTCCTTTCGCAAAGAGAGATTAAAGAAGGGAACGAAAAATGAATTTAAACACTGGTTAATAATGCATTATCCATTGCAGTAATTATCACAAAGCTAAAATATATGCACGTTAATTTATGGTGTTTTATATTATTCAAGTTACAAATACCTTGTAACGCAAACAATCAATTAAAATCCTTTTCTGTTATAATAATCATTGCAATTGCCAACTGATTGTTTTACTTAATTCAATATGCGAGCCAAGCAAGAAACAATGACATGTTTCCTTGGAAATGTTGAAGCGATCCCCTCGTTCACTATAAGTTCTGACAATAATTTCTACAAATAATATTCAATTAATTTTTTGTTTATTTACATATAATTTGTTTTTACCGTAAGCCGGGTTCGACTCATTTTAAAAAAATTCATCTAAAAACACTGCCACTTCCACTTACGGCTCTCACTCTTTGCCCCATATTTAAGGATCCAAACAAATCCAATATTATGGAAATAATTCGCCTTTAAGTTAAAATCCAATCCTACACATTTAAAAAGATTTGGAACAAATATATTTGCTATAAATAAACGCGTAAGCGTGAAATTTTGCATCGCTACGCTGTACTAAACGCGGCCAATAATTTAAATCATATGATTTAAAGTACTCAATAACTCAACTACAAAAGTACAAAATAACCACATATTTCGACCAATACTGTGGTTTGAATTCTAGAGGAAAAGATATTTTTGAGCAGTGTGTAATTGGTGGTGGAGCGGCCATGAGTTGATGTGTTGAAGAGATATGTTGGATAATGTGGTAGGGGAAAATGGAAGTGATTTAGAAGTTAATGCGTTCGGGGTATGAGAAGCAGTACTAGGTCAACGTATTGTGGTGGTGATAAGGGAGCAACCAATTAACGGTTGGTCCCCATATAGGCGACTCACCTGTTCGCCCCTTGTTATCTTTGGCGTTTTTGTATGCTCGCAGAGTCATTTTCATCTTGTTTTGAAGGTGTGCTATAGTTACAGGATATTTCTGTAAATATAAATTTAGTTGTAATTGTAATAAAAGATGATAAAATTATTACCATTAATTTCATGGAGTGTAAATCTTCCAAAACATTTAGAAATCCAAATCTTTTTTTTTTTCCTTATGGATTCAAAATCATTTTTACGATGGTTGAAGCAAAATAATAATGCCCGTGTTTCAAGCAAAATTTGATCGAATCTAATTCATTGTTTTATTGAATTAAAAGGGGATCTATAATAAATTTTTCCCGATTTCGAATCTTATATGAAATAAACAGAGTAGTAGTACTAGTAACCATTTCAAAAGTAAAATACATACCAATTAAACAATTTTTTATTTGGTTTAGGGCTCTTTTTTATTTCTTTAAACTAATTAAAGCTTTAGCTTTCGAACCCTCTTCGGATTCGAATTAGTTTAAAGAAATTAGTTTAAAGAAATAAAAAAGAGCCCTAAACCAAATAAAAAATTGTTTAATTGATAAATATATTGGCTCATTAAAATAAAAAACAATCTAAAATACATACATATGTAGTATGTAATTATATTTTTATAAAAGATATTTAATTCATCCATTTGCTTCAATCCTATATAACGGTTTTAAAGCGCCAATATCCCTACCTAACGCAGTAAAACAATCTGTCTATACCTTGACAATCACATGGGTTTGATTAGGATTGTTGATTTGCCCCGTTTGATGTTATTTGATTTAACAGATATTGGTGATCTTTCATGGTATTTACCAAATCATGAAGAACTCGAGGTACTCCTATATCATCTGATCTTTTTCTTTTAGATTTATTTGGCATCACGGTTGGTGTGGCTGTCCCTTTTATGTTGCGGATAAACACTAATTGATTGCATGTCCAAAGAGGTTGAAGATGAAGGTGTTAGTGATGGTTGTAGTGGACTATCTATTCGAATTGGTTGAAAATTGGTGGTTGCTGGTATCTTGCAGGAACTTTGCGGTGAATATGTTGATAACAATGTGAATGGTGTGTCTGCATTCCTTGGAAATGGCGAATATCTGGACGTTGTGGGCAAGCTCGGAGGAGTGACGTATATGTCATTGTCAACTAAGTTAGTTTAACCATATAGTTTTGCCTGCTTCCCAAGTGGTTAATATCGTCTAACCTCGAAACGGTTGGCCTGTAGTTGCAATAAAAACAGATTATTTCAAACATCTATAAATGAAATAAATAAAATAGTTACCCGTCATCTATTAAAAATCTTTAAAAAAAATTTATTTCTTTGACTATCCATGCAGTTTTCTTATTCATCATTTTTGGAGAATCTCCATTTTGGCACTGCTGCTGCTGTATAACGTACATATTTTCAGGTTATACCATTTGTTTTGACAATCTTTATCTTCAAAAAAAAAAAAAAGTATGATAATTTAATTTTCTATGCGCACCATGATACCTAGGTATTATGCTACATGGCTGTCTGTTAAAAATATTTTTGATGTTTTTTTGTGCGAAAATCTTAATTTTAAATGTTTTGTAACGCTCTCTATTATAGTGTAGTAGATGTTTTATTGCCTTTATTTTCAAACGGGTACTTTTCTACAATAGTTAAACTGTTTTTAATTATTTTGCCGAAAGAAAAATTAAAAATTAAGGGGTTTTCAAAATTTAGAAGTAGGAAGTGTCTTTCTTTTAGAGAGAAGTAACTCTGTTATTTCGTTTAAAATTATTATTCGGTTTATGAGCTTTTTTGGGTTACGTATATAATATAAATGATTTAAAAACCTATTTTGCTAGTGATTAATTAAAATGATCTCTCGAAAGGTTGGTAACACAAATATAATTTAATCATAAAAGATATAATAATTTTAGACAAGATATCATATTTAAAATAGCACTCCTATTTTTAAATTTTAGAATGAATTTTAGGGTTTTTCTATTGGAAAATCCATTTATCAAGTACATACTTATTGGAGGTTGTATTGGAAAATGATATAAGAAATTTAAAAATCGTAGAATAGATCAAAACACAATTAGAAAACAGGGGTTTTTCAACCAAAAATTTTTCGCATCATCATTAAAATAACTTGTGAAAATATGTTTTTAGATAAATCATGTCTAATTATGTTATATCGATTTATTTTTGCCACTTAAAATTTACTTGAATTTTATCGTTTTTTATAATTTTAAGTCATCAACGTAAATAATAACGTAACCAATTTTAAGAAGAGGAGAAATTGATAAGAGTTTGCAATTCAGTTTCGATCTGCGAGCATGTGAAAAATAAATCATTTTTCAGTACATCTCATCAGGCTATAGCGACGGAACTGCTAATTTATTACACTGATTTTTTCTATGTATAGGAATTATCCGTGCCCTTGTAGTATTAGCGAATTTTACATTCCCCTTTCTAAACTTTTAACAATTTCAATGTTAGTGTATTGAAATTATTAAAAGTTTAGAAAGGGGAATGTAAAATTCGCTAATTCTATAAGTGCACGGATGATTCCTATAAATAGGAAAAAATCAGTGTAATAAATTAGCAGTTTAGTCGCTATAGCCTGATGAGATGTACTGAAAAATGATTTATTTTTCACATGCTCGCAGATCGAAACTGAATTGCAAATTCTTAACAATTTCTCCTCTATAATTTAAAAAAGTTTGAACATAGTAACCAATTTTACCAACATCCGTGAAAATATATAAGCGTTTGTCGTAATTATTACTATTATTACCAATTATTTAATTATTCATTTATTGATACATCCATTAAAATTACATTATAAAGTACATTGATTGATTGATTTAGTGTGTACGACCAGCCTAAGGCAAGTTTCTCGGAATTCGCCCTTTTACGAATAACAAAATCGAGGAAAAGGAAAAGGTACGTTAGTAACAAAGAATCATAGTAACAAAGAATCTAGGCAGCTAGGTGGGAAGTTGCTCGGGGGATGCAAGCCGATAGGCTCCGTAACTTGCAGCTTTCCGCAAGTGCTCGTGTTACCTCCTCGTGGTGGCTGCTGGTAACTAGATTGCTGATTTTTTCGGCTTCTAGGCCAAAACACGGCGCTAAAGGAGTCAACCTTAAACAAATCACTGGGCTGGGTTAAGGTGTTATTCGTACCGTGCCGATAACCGGCCAGGCTGAGGGGCCCAGTCTAAAAACTAGCTCAGTCGCAAAACGGTGGATCCGGATACCTGGCGCCCTCCGGATTAAGTAGCCTTGTCTGTGTATTGCGGATCTCTGCACAGATGGGACACTCTTTTCTCCGCTACTCGTGGGACCAAATATGGGAGACCAAGAACAAAACAAACAAAAGAGTCCGGTTCTCTTACAAAACCGGAAAAGGTAGAGAAGGAGACTCGGGTCTTTAGGCCTATCTCTAAACCTGCCAATAAACAACGGGACAAAAGCTTAGATGAGGCTGGTCCTCCACTCGGGCCACCAGGCCTGAGCAAAGAATTATAATTCGGAACCAAAGCACCAATGAAGCTGGTTCCTCAAAACCAACATATAATACTAGGAGAAAGGCATGGAGGGCCCTGGAGAAGATAAATAATATCCCTCCAGAAGACAGGTCGGAGAAAGACAAAGCTACGCTTGTGTGGGCGAAAAAGTCACCGAACAGATGTCGGAAGGTCCTTCAGCCGGCTTAAGATTAAAAGGAACAGATCTCAGGAGGATAGTCCAAAGATCGCAAACGAACTAAGCTCCATGCTACCGAAATGAGGCCTTTTAACGAGGTACTCAAGAATCAGCTGGTTGTGGCAGTTGTTGACCAGTCCAGGAGGATGGCAGTATCACGCCCGCCAATTGGAGAAAGGTGGAACGGGCCTTAACCACCATTTACCTGGATATCCTTGCAGAAAACCCAGGACCTGCTCCGACTTGTCGGGATGCGGGTTGGCACAGGAACCAGGTGAAACTGACTGCATGTGTGGATCAGAGATCTCTTCTGCTCTACAAGAAGGCAGTGGAAAGACTAGGCGAGGTATGGCCCGGAGCCAGCCTTGCTGTTAAAGCTAGAGAAGAAATCCCCCCCTGTAGGCCAAGAGCCAGGGTGTGGATTCCTTCGGAGCCTAGCGATCCAAAGGTGATACTCCAGTTGTTGCAGGTTGGCAACCCAGATTTGCCAACGCACAACTGGAAAGTTGCTAAGCTCGAGGAGCCACGGGCCGACTACAGGTCGGCCGTCATAATTCTAAACAGAGAGTCACTGACTGCGCTGGAAAAAACAAATGGTATGGTAAGCTATGGTTTCAGTGCAGTCACACTCAAAATCTACAAGAAGGATGCGGACAAGCCGGAGGCTCCGGAATCTGAGGAAGCTGCAGGAAGCTCATCTGGGCTCCTTCAAGACGGGAACAGCCTGGTGGAAACCATCTCCACGGATACGGAGATAACAATGTCCTTGGAGTCATTAAGAGGAATCTCAGAGGACTTCAACATCTCAGGGGAGGACTCTGGTGATACAGTGGTAGGGAAGGAAGTCTAAGAATGGTGACGTTCTTGCAGATTAACCTACACCACTCAAAGGCAGCATCAGCTGCTCTACTTTTAAAAATTGGAAAGGAAGGGACGGATATTGTCTTGATCCAAGAACCTTGGGTGGCTGGTGACCGGGTACTTGGACTCAAGACACCCTGTTATAGATTAATGCACACGGAACAAGAAGGTAGGGTTCGGTCGTGCATTCTCGTTAAAAATAATATAAATTGTTTTCTGCTATCAAACTTCAGCAATGAAGATGTGGCAGCGGTCAGCATTGAGGTCAATAAACGAAGCCTCTGGCTAATATCAGCCTACCTAGCCTATGATGCAGTGAACATTCCACCAGTCATTCTGGGTGAGGCAATTTTGGAGGCTCAGAAGCGTAAGGTTGGAGTCATCCTTGGGAGTGATGTAAATTCTCATCACACAATCTGGGGAAGTACGGACACAAATGAACGAGGTGAGTTACTCCTTGATTACATTCTAAGTACTAACCTTCATATATGTAACATAGGCAATAAGCCGACTTTTATAAATAGAAATAGACAGGAGGTATTGGATATTACACTTGTCTCAAACTTTTTGACGACCAAACTATTAAATTGGAAAGTTTCGGAAGACCACTCTTTTTCTGATCACTGTTATCTTCAATTTGAAATGAGCTTGGTCTTTCCGAACAGCCCTCTCTACAGGAACAGGAGGAAAACCGACTGGGATATTTTCAGAACTATTCTGGGGAATTCACTACCAGTGCAGGTGCCTGAACCTCCAAAAACTACGGTAGAACTCGATGGATTAGTGGACGAACTGTCCAGCGCTTTTAATGAAGCGGTTTTAGGCTCTTGCCCTCTTAGCAGGCCTAGGGGCAAATCTCGGCCACCTTGGTGGTCAAAGGAGATTCAACAAATACGTCAACGGTGCAAGAGACTCTTCAAAACAGCAAGGAAAACAAAAGCCGCTGTAGACTGGGACTCCTATAAGGAAGTCCTCAAAATTTACAAATATCAGCTAAGAAGCGCAAAGAACAGATCTTGGAGACTATACTATGGTAAAATTCAGGAGTCTTCAGAGATGTCCAGGCTTCGCAAAGTACTATCTACTAGTCCATCCATCCCAAGCTTCCTTCAAAGGCCGGATGGAGCATGGACCACAAATAGTATGGAATCGCTGGAACTACTATTGGAGACTCACTTTCCTGGTTGTTCCGAATCTGCACCTACTTTATCAGTAGGTAAAAGGGCAAGCAGCCTCGTAGGTCAAATTATTAGCAGAAGAAAGATTCTGTGGGCTATAAGCAGTTTTAAACCATACAAGTCACCAGGGCCTGATGGTATTATCCCTGCGGATATACAAAAAACTACGGATCTAACCATTCCCTGGTTAGAGGTAATTTTTAGAGCCAGCCTAGAACTATGTCACATTCCCAGTAAATGGACGGAAGTGAAGGTTGTCTTCATACCTAAGGCGGGAAAACGCTCACATTGCAGTCCCAAAGACCTTAGACCAATCAGCTTGTCTTCTTTCCTGTTTAAAATACTGGAAAGACAAATAGAAGCTCATATTAGAGGCACGATTGTGCCGGAAAAGCTGTCCAAATCTCAACATGCCTATTGCAAGGGGAGATCTGTAGAAACTGCTCTTCATTCTCTCACATATTTCATTGAAAAATCTTTCGAATATGGAGACTACGCGATGGTAACCTTTTTGGACATTGAGGGAGCCTTTAACAACGTGCTAACAGGGGCTATAACTCGGGCACTTTCGAATCTAGGAGTGGAGGATTCTCTTAAGGACTGGATAGATCAGATGCTAAGAGGCAGAATCATAAATGCCAGTCTGGGGAAATCCTCCGCCAGAAGATTTGCAAGCAGAGGCACGCCGCAGGGTGGCGTACTGTCCCCCCTTCTCTGGAACTTGGTCATAAATGATCTGTTGCTGAGGCTGGAGGATACTGGCTTCAAGGTGGTTGCCTATGCGGATGATGTCGCTATTGGCGTTCGGGGAAAATATCCCGGGACACTTAGCGAGCTTATTCAAAATGCTCTGGGCATTCTTTCATTATGGACCAATGGTTGTGGGCTAAGTGTGAACCCACAGAAAACCGAATTGGTTCTCTTCTCTAGGAAATATAAAATTCCTCATGTCGATCCTCCTACTTTAAATGGTTTCAACTTGGCTTTTACAGGTGAAGCAAAGTTCTTGGGTCTCGTCTTAGACAGTAAATTAAACTGGAAACCGAATATTACGGAAAGGGTAAAGAAAGCTACGGTAGCGCTATACTCCTGCAAAAATGCAATTGGGAAAGGTTGGGGGCTGGATCCCCACATGGTCCTTTGGCTATACACAGCAGTAGTTAGACCCATTCTTCTGTATGGGGTAACAGTTTGGTGGCCTGCTCTGGACAAAACTGTCAACCTAAAGTTGTTGACAAAAGTTCAGAGAACAATCTCTTTGTGGATCAGTGGTGCAATGAGGAGCACATCCACTCAGGCACTGGAGACTCTGCTATTTCTAACTCCTCTAGATATCATGGGAAAACAGTGGGCAGCTAGCACTGCCATACGACTGAAATCCACCTTAATGTGGACCTGTAATAACACAGGGCACTCATCTATACTTTGTAACAAAGGGCTTCCCAAGACCACCGACTATACTGTCCCGTCACTATCTTTTGATAGAAAGTTCCGGACTATTATACCATCTAGAGAGGACTGGATGATGGATACAGTTTTGGAACCAGGAGTTTTGAACTTCTTCACTGATGGTTCAAAACGGGATAGAGGAGTAGGGGCTGGGGTGTTCTGCGAGGAACTCATGTTAAACCTCTCCTTTCGTCTCCCTGACTACTGCAGCATTTTTCAAGCTGAGGTAACTGCGATAAAGGAAGTTGCGGACTGGTTGAGGTATAATGTAATATCGACTAGTGATATTCGCATATATACGGACAGTCAGGCAGCCATTAAAGCGCTTCAATCACACCTTCTCACGTCGAAAGTAGTCCAGAGCTGTCTCTCATCTCTTAACGAGATGACAGATCAGTTCAACATCCATATCATATGGGTGCCAGGACATTTCGTTAGTACGGGGAACATGAAAGCCGATGAACTGGCTCGACGTGGTACAACGAACCACATTTCAAACAGCAAAAAGGATATTGAAATTCCTCTTGCGGTATGTAAACTGCTGCTTCAGGAGGAAGCCAGTAAGTTGACGAATGACAGATGGTCAAATAGTACCTCATGCGTAATAACTCGGCAAATCTGGCCAAAGTTGAACTTGGCGAGATCCAAACAGCTGATCTCACTTCAGCGGAGTCAGATCAGTGTGGTTGTTGGAGTGATTACGGGGCACTGTCTCATAGGCAGACATGCAAGTAGACTTGGTTTCTTCTCACATGACTACTGTCGTAGTTGCGAAGACGAAGAGGAGGAAGAGACAGTACTTCATCTTCTTTGCACCTGTCCTCGTCTGGCACGAAACAGACTGAATTTTCTAGGGGCACACCTGTTCAACGACCTGGCGGAGCTCAGCGAGAAGGACGTCAGGAGTATCCAGCGCTTCATAGCAAGCTCAAAGTGGTTTCAATGAGTTGGAGGAAAAATTTTTAATTTGTGGTATGGCTACGGACCTTTTTGTGTCTATGCCTGGTCCTGGTGGACCGCCACCCAAACCTAACCTAACCTAACAAAGAATCTAAGTAGTTAATAGTTAGTAAATAAGATAGCACAAGACAACACAATTACTAAACTACATGATTTTTAACTGCTTGTTGTTCCTGGAGAGTTGAATCAGACTATAACTTTATGTCTGAAATTAGGATTAAATTTCATCCCTTTAAGAATGATTTTATGTATACTTTTTTTTTTTTTGTTTGTTAATGTAGGGTGGGTGTCTTTGCAGCCCAGAGCACTGGGACCATTGAGGTCTATTGTGTGTCCCTAGAGGTTCTTTTAACTGTAATGTAGGTCTTATTATGCCCCTGATAAATGCCGCTACCTGATGTATATCCAGTGGGTCGGCATTAGGCCACTGGATTGTATGTGTATTTTCTTTAGGATGATAGCATCACATGTGAAGAGTATGTGTTTCAACAGGGGGTCATAGATGTGTTCATCGTCATCACCGATCGTAATCAGATGATGAAAAATCCCTTTTGCATCCCTCCCCGATTGGGATTCGAACCCGGTGCCTCCCGATCCAAACGCAGTGGCTTATCCTATATCCTATCTAATAATCTAAACACCTTTGTTCCTTTTGATCTAAGCATAATAAAACTACATCCGCATCAATCTTAGACCACCTAAATAATTCATTAAACAATTAAAAATGTCCTTTAGAAACCTCTAAAAATGTTTACCAATTAATTAAATAATTCATTGGATTGCAAGAATATTGCTAACTTAACTGTCAATCAGTCATTAAACCCACTTACACACCACTCAGCAAACATTCTCCAAAAAAAAAAAAAAAACTACTAAATATGTACTACTATTAAGGTATAAAGTAAAAATTAATAAAGCTCTGAGATCCTCATAGTTTAGTTGTTGGAATTGCTAAAGTATGAGTAATTAATTAAATTCATCATCACGATCATTAATATTTCTGAAAATGTAAAACAAATTAATTAGTTATTCGTTATTTCTAAAAAGTAATCATCATTAATACAAACCACATACATTCAAAACTTATCGAACACTAGCTCAGATTACACACACAGATTACACATACACAAAAATACATTCGCCAAACTTCCACCTAAGACTACAGAGCTACACCCCTTGATGAAAGTTTAATAAAATGTGATAAAATGAAATAAAATAAAATACAATTAAATAAAGATAAAGATAACACAATAGATCCTTACGTCACAAGGGCGGTAAATGAGCTGTTACAGTACGAGTTCGACGTTTATCGACGTAATTATTTTTGTGTTGGAAAAATCTACATACTCTTCTATGAAAAATAACACATTTACTATTATTTTGGTAATTGATCGTCCTTTATTTTCACGTGTAATAAGTAGTTTTTGGAAATGTCAGATAAACGAAAGACGGTGAATAAGGATTTGCGTTTGTTGATGGTGAAATTGAAGAAGGAAGGAAAATCCTTAAATGAAATATCTAAAATTATTAAGAAGAGTGAGTGTATGGTACAAACAATTATTAGAATTTACGAAATAAATAGTTCTGTAGCATTAAAATAACGATCGGGAAGACCACATAAACTCAAAGAACGCGAAGAACAGCGAGTTGTAACAGAAATCAGAGCTGATCCACGTAAATCTGCAAGTAAAATAAGAAGAAATAAAGAAATGTCACCGATTCGCTATTAACGGCATAATTAACCAAGCTGGATTTAGGAGCCGCATCGCCAGAAAGAAGCCGTTTATAAACAAACAAAAATTGGCAGAAGCGTTTATTTTGCATTATCTCATTTCCATAAGTCGGGAGAAAACCCGTCTTTTTTCTGACGAGAGTAAGTTTAGTATCTATGGGAACGACGGAAGGGTCGGAGTGCGGCGGAAACCAAATACTGAACTGCAAACACAAAATACATACACACATTTCTAATTTTTTTTTAAAACACTTGTTAAATATTTCGCAAAATTACAAAAGGTTTAAAAAATCACTCGATCGATTTCGAACTGGTTAGGCCGTCATCACGAGTATCTACTAAACTGTCCCTGAGATACTCCTGATGATGGCCTAACAAGCCGAAATCGATCGAGTGATTTTTAAAACCTTTTGTAATTTTACGAAATATTTAACAAGGGTTTTTAAAAGAATGTAAATATGTGTGAAATAATTGTGTTTCGCCAAATGCCTACGGCAGAAAGTGTAAAAAGTACACCAAATACAGTTGGCACAGTTAAACACGGCGGAGTTATTATTATGGTGTGGAGATGTATGCCGCCCCGGTGGCACAGTTGTTAGCATTCTTGCTTCAAGCTCCGGAGGTCCCGGGTTCGATTCCCGGCGGGTGATGAAACAATCACGGTTGGTTAATGTAAGGATCAATGAACTAATCACTCATTATCCGTTGTAAAAAAAAA
Source organism: Tipula helvola (assembly GCA_963556165.1). Lineage (NCBI taxonomy): Eukaryota > Metazoa > Arthropoda > Insecta > Diptera > Tipulidae > Tipula > Tipula helvola. The sequence continues at coordinate 204,792,414 of OY744481.1, read as the reverse complement.
GATCACGAAACTTCACTATGAAGCGGCCAAATCCCTCCATGGGATGTAGCGCCAGCGAAAAAAAAAAAATGTATGTCGTCAGTAGGAGTGGGAAAACTGGTGTTTGTAGTTTCAACGATGATACGATTTCTATGTAGACTTTTGCACGCAAGTAAGTGTAAACGCCCACTTACTTTGGTAACTGGAAAGGTAATTATTATAAGAAAAAAAAAATACAATTTCCGCTCAAAATAAAACCTAAAATAATTTTCTTTACTTTCATCAGTTGACATCAAAAATTAGTTAAACTAATAAAATTTCCAAAATTATTGCTAAAATAGTTGTATAGTTGTATACCAACAAAGCTTGGCCTGAAACTATTCCAAACGGAATGAAAAATACACGGCATTGTTGTACCGAGCATTCACAAATAATTTTTTTACAGCCATTATATACTACATACATATATGTATACTATTTCCGAATAAGGCCCGCACGGATGCAACCATACAAACTATAAGATTCCAATTCGAAAAGGACATAAACAAATCGCAATGTGACAAAACACAGCTGTTTCCAATTCTAAGACTGACAAGTTCTCATATTCAATGCTGTATATAAATTTCCAATAGAATCTCTACAACACCATTACTGAAAATCAAGTCCCGGCACCACTCCGAATATCCGTTGTTATATGTATGTATATGTTACGGCGAATGTGAGAAGACCGGCGAATGTGCGAATAAAAATGAATAAAATTTAATTTAACGATTATAAATCATTGTAATAGCGTCTTATATTCCCAAACTGTTTTCTGATCCCGGCTCCTACATCCTTTGGAAAATGAGGATCTTTTATAATGCCCCTGCAAGCTCCCATTGAGCAGGGGCCCAACGTGGGGCCTACCCCAACAAATTCTAAACTTCACGTTGGGCTCCTGCTGAACGGGAGCTTCCAGGGGCTTTATAAAAGATCCTCATTTTCCAAAGGATGTAGGAGCCGGGATCAGAAAACAGTTTGGGAATATATGACGCTATTACAATGATTTATAATCGTTAAATTAAATTTTATTCATTTTTATTCGCACATTTGCCGGTCTTCTCACATTCGCCGTAACATATACATTATACAATATAATAGAACCAAATATCTTCAATTTCATTATATATACATATATATGGATATTCTTATCTCATATACATCCATAAATCAATAGAAAAATTTGATAACAACCAAAATTCCCCTTACCGAAGCAAATCATAATAGGCATATCGGAAGGCCATATAGGCATCGAAATGCATATCGGCCAATTAGCTTCACATTGTTTCTATTGGAGACGGTGGGAAAAATCCTGGATTATCAAATAAGAAGTGAGACCCTTAAAAAAATGGTAAATCCACTGTGATGGCGCTTCGCGGTTTAGTTAGGAAGATTGAAAAAACTGTGGCATATAAAGAAATTGCCCTTTGTGTACAGTGAGGGGGCGTTTGTTAATACCTCCTATGGATCGATAGAGAGGGCAGCAATTTAAAAGGGTTCCGCTTTCTACAATTAGGTGGATCCGCTCCATGCTGGAACATTGTGAAATTACAGACACACAATGTGGCGGGTTAGTAACCATCAAGGCCGTAAAGGGATGTCCTCAAGGAGGCGTACTGTCATCTCTTTTAAGCTGAATTCACCAGATTTGTCCATTGAGCTCGTCAAGAAAATGACAACTTGACGGAGTTAAAAACCGAGTTAAAAATATGTTATCTCGCTGGACACAAAATTTCAGGCATACCAACATTGTTTTTTCTTTTGCCATTCTTATTTTAGGTTTTGATAATTCTGAAATTTCTAAAAAAAAAGCGAGATAACATATTTTTAACTCGGTTTTTAACTCCGTCAAGTTGTCATTTTCTTGACGAGCTCAATGGACAAATCTGGTGAATTCAGCTTTACAGTCATTGGTTATTGACAGACTACTGGTCCTTCGAGTAGCGATGGGTTTGCAGTTCAGGGCTATGCGGATGTTGTGGCTATCATTATCAGAAGCAAGTTTGATGAGGTCATATCTGATCGCATGCAAAATGCACTCAATATAGGGTCTATTTTTTAATTCACTCCGAGCGAGTATACTCACTCAACCGGTGTAAACAGACTACAGACAGTGTCAAATTGTCCAGTGTACCCAGAGCGTAAACGTTTCTATAAATAGCAATTTGTAATAATCTGTTTTTATAAAAATATTTGGTTTTAAATGTCAAAAATGTGTTTTAAATGTTTTGCTTATTCTCTACACACTTACATTCATTTCAGAGCAAAAATTTACAAACGGAGTAAGCTCAGAGTTTGTTCAGTTCACATTAAAAAATACAGTGTATAGAGTAAAATTACTCTGGTTGAATAAAAAAACGCAGTGCGTAATTTTGATGGTGCTCTGCTCGCTCAGGTTGAATTAAAAAATAGACCCATAATATGGCAGTGGTGTGACCAGGAAGGACTCAGTACAAACCAACCAAAACTGTCTGTGTTTCTTATACGAGGAGGAAAAATCTCGCGCTTACAGCTTCCTCCTTAAACTGTACTACTGTTTCTTTTTCCAAGGGGGTTAAATGGAAGCAACATTTATTGAAAGTTCAAAATAGAGCCACCAACCAAACTACAACCAAAAATGATCTACTGGTTATTCCTTACAATCACTAGGCCTATGGTCACCTACGTATCGGTAGTATGGTGCCTAAAATTGAGCAGAAGGCCTTATTGAATAAGGTTCAGCGTATAGCCTGCATCGGTGTTGCGGGCTCAATGAAAATAAATTCAACCTCTGCGATGGAGCCACATCTAGGACTAACTTCGTTGCACATGCATGTTAAAAAGGATGCTGCAATTATCTCCCTGAAAATGCAGGCAGAAGGAAATATCAAAGCAGGCAATATGATGGGTCATCTGGAAATCCTTAAGAAATCGCAAACAAACCCTACCATAGGAATTCCTTCCTACTAAACTGGACTTCCACAAACCATTCTGTGTTATGTTACCTGATCCGGGTGTATGGAGTGCAGGAGGACCTTCATTTAAGCGAGGGTCAATGGTATGCTTTACAAATTGATCAAAAACGGAAGATGGAGCGCGTGCAAGAATACACGGAAGTAGAAGTGCATGCTATAGCACTTTGCGCTAAACCGAAAAATTCTTGCAGATCGGTTGGAAAATTGGACGAAAAATTAATTGGATAGGCGCCTAGAAATTTTAAGCATAAAAGAGCAGACGAGAAACCAATCTACTTGCAAGATGTGGTGGGATGAAAAACGATCCAGGATTACAGCATCATACGCCGCTGAGGTATGCAGCACTGTAAGGTTGGGTAACTAATCAAAGAATATCGCGCTTCGAATTATTGAGCAAAAAAAATATACAAGCGCCGCGTTGGAACACGGCAAGAAGTTTGAAAAAGTTGCCCTCAAGCATTATATGCTGTTCAAAAAAGTAAAAATTTTAGAATGTGGTTTATTTATCGACCAACAGTTGAATTATATAGCTGCTTCGCCGGATGGAGTTTACGAAGACCGAAACAAAATAATTGAGATTAAATGTCCAATATCCCATTTGCCCCTTGATATGCCATATTTGGTTTTTGATAAAAGCTTGGATCGAAAAAAACTGATAACAAAACATAAATATTTTCATCAGTGCCAGCTCCAAATGCACCTTACAAAAATACACAAATGTGATTTCATTGTTTGGCGTGAGCAACACATGTTTATTGAAGAAATTATTTATGATAAAAATTGGATGGATATTCATTTAAACCAAATAATTTATTATTATGAGAATGTATTCTGTTACGAATATACTTCAATTTGAAATGGAGTACCTAGTCATTGAAATGAAGTCACCTAGTCATTTTTGATAGTTTTTAAATTTTAAGTATAATTATTAGATTCTTTATTGTGATATGAATTAACACAACTTTAATTTTTATTTTGTGATAGTATTTAGAATTTTAAATTAAGAAGAAACGTGATTTAACTGAATAAGTCTGGTGAAATATATAGTTTTAAAACTAATTGTTTAAGTATTATATTTTTAATTTTTGCGAATTATTTACCTATACTGAAACGTTAATTAATGTTAAGTACACATGTGATTGAACTAAACAAATAATTTGATTTATATACCTACTTAAGATTAATTGAATCTTTTTCACTGTGAAATATTTAAAATATGATTGAAATAAAAAAACACAAATTTTTTATATTCTATAAATGATTTATTTTACAACACTATTTTTAAAATTGCATAGCATATTGGCGTTGTAAACGATTTCCTTTGCATAATCCCACAAATGGGCCGGAAACACTTCCGCTAAAATTAAATTTTTTTTCGATAGGTTTATAACTCGTTCCACATGTATGCGTCTGTTCGCCACAATACGGGTTTCCAGCACTTCATGATCTTCAAACTGTAACCTTGGGCCTTTAAATGGAGGTACGTTTAAGGCCACTCCTTTTGTTTCGAACAGTTCCCTGCAAGAAAATCCACGATCAGACAAAACGGTGTCACGGAGTAACCTAAGATTTGACTGTAGGATTATTTCATTATCGGAGATTCCACCATCGAAAACATCCGAAGCGAAAATAATCGCTCCTCTTTCGTCTATACCAACAAGGTATTTCAATGTTTGCCGGTTTTTGTAATTTGAAAAATGTTGCTGGTTTATCTTCGGATTGTCACTAGGGTTGCCACCTTTCCAAAGTGTGAAATATGGACACAAAAAATTTGTAAAAAAACATATATGTTGGCCCATCAGCTCCGGCCTTTTTTTCACCCGTTTGTTTCAATGAGATGATAGTTTTCAAAATATTGGTTTCTTTATATGGCTCATGGCCACTAAAAGTAGAATCAAAACTTTTTAAAATTACTAACAAGCTTTCAAACAAGTTTTCTTCCTGATGCAGACTGCATACTTCAAATAATTTAAATGAATTATTGTCGCTAAAATTAAGCCATACTTTTAAATAATTTAAGCTTTGATTATAAATAGCCATTGCATTTTTTAAATTTTAATTGTTGGCTGTTATTAAACTTTGGAGCAGCCGGTTTATGAAAATAAAAAAATATTTTTAGCCGTTTTTTACGAAATTGTAATATTGGGGCCGATTCAATCCAAATTTTCTATTTTTCAAGAAAATCTCGATACAATTTAAAAAAAATTGGGTCTATCCGACTCCTCGGACGACACTTTTCATACAAATCATCCGTTAAAGATCACCAGATCACAAAAATCAACCATTCATATTTTACAAATATTTTCCCTTATTTTGAGCAGGCAAGGTCCTTCAAAGATGTCACGGCTTTTATAAAATTTGCAGACCCCTTCCCCAATATCACAATTGGCCACGACAATATAAAGCTTCTACTCTAATACCGCCAAACCACAGACTCACAAATAATGTTAGATTATTTAGAACTGACACGTTTTGTGCAGCAAAGTCGCATTCGCCATTTTTCATCTTCGAACTTTAAGTGCTTTTCATACTGGCTGCGTTGATTTTGGGCTTTAAACAATTTACGTTTTATTTTTAATAATCACTTAAAAATAATTTATTTTGTAACAGTTTCAAAATATTTCTATAAAAAATGACGCTTGTCATCAAACAAAACTAAATTACTAATAAACATTTTTTATTTTATTTTCACTTTTATAAAAATTAAAACTTTTGATTTATTTTATTTTTAATAAAAGCCACTCCTCCATAGTGAAAAACGTTTTACTTTTAAAAAAATATTTACAAGATCGATTTCGATACTACATGCTACCATCATCAGTTGTATGCTTGGAAGGTGTATTAACCGTAGAAAAATATTTTTTCAAAAGGTTCGACATTACCTTAGAAAATACAAAGATCAAGAAATGTAAATTACTCCTTTTTGTCAAAATGACCCCCACGCAATGCGTCAATCGACTTCAAATTTTGTGAACAGGGGTGAGATGTTGTAACCATCACGTTTTTCGCTTCGATGCATTTTCGATAGAATAACGGTGTTCTACAGCTAAATTGTTTAAAAATTTTATATTTTTAACAAAGGAGTACCGTTATTCTATCGAAAATGCATCGAAGCGAAAAACGTGATGGTTACAACATCTCACCCCAGGTAGATGATAGATTATCAAATTTATCATCAACATAACAAAAAAAATCGTCGGTCTCGTTTTTGAGAAAATCTGTTTGGCAGTTTACTCTTCCACTACAACTTCCTCTATTTTAGACTCTAATGAACCTACTAAAATCTATCTTTGTACAAAATTTCGACCTAAACTATCAATATTTGTGAGAATGGGAGGCAAAACAAAAATAATAAAAATTTGTGTCTGGAAGAACGGAAGGACTGGCACGACATTTTTCTAATTGTTCTAATTGTTCGGGTCCTGGTAATCTAATTCGTCGAGAAATGTGAAAATCTGAAATACATTTTTTTCCCCGATTACAATACTTACCCAATATAACTTCGTTATAGTGAGAAAAGCAAAAATCTTCCCAAATTTATAGATTGTTTGAAAATCACATCTAGTTCTCGTAGAAATAGTGGCAGAATAGAAGAAAAGACAAATAGAAGATTTATATTGAATCGAACCCATTATTTTAATAAATAAAGAAATTTATGGACAATCAATATGTCCATATCATTTTTAATTGTCATATGGACAAATCGTTTATAATATGGACAGTCAATATGAAATATGGACAGGTGGCAACCCTAATTGTCACAGTGCTGCCTGCGTAGGAATTTCTGTACAATTAAGTACGACTGAATATGATACGGGGTTTTTATATCTCAAATTCCAAAAATCAATACTTCTTAACAACTTATAAATTTCGCGGGTCCAAGTTTTAAATATTTTAGAAATTATATCTGCTTTATATCCGTATATTAGTGACAAAAGTTTAAAATGTGGGTTTAAATTGTACTTGAAAAGGCAGATAATTAATTGATCTCTCTGAGACAATATACACTCCCGAGCAACTGAATCGACTACAACCTTAAGCGCTCACATAAGGGCGATTTTTGTTAGAACGGTCCAACCGATTTTCATTTTTCAAGACATTATTTTTTGAAAGCCTGATATTTTTGCTTTAAAATGACACTATTTTTATGAAAATTGGTTTAGTACTTTTTTTTGTAATGAATTTTGAATGAAAACGCAACCAAAATTGATGATTAAGCAAAAAATATTGGGGGTGTTTAAAATTAAATTACAACAAAAAACTCAAGCAAAACAAAAATAATTGTATTGGTTAATAATAAGTATGGCCCTTCCTTGCGTCTACAACGGTTCGCATGCGGTACCCCATTGACCTTATTAAAGTTTTGACAAATACTTGGGGGATCGCACCCCACTCCTCCTCTAACGCAATCTTCAGGTCACTGATGTTAGATGGTACCGGATTTCTAGCTCGGACCCTCCGTTTTAGTTCGTCCCATAAATGCTCAATTGGATTCATGTCTGGACTGAGTGCTGGCCACCTCATCGTCTCGAGTCCGACCTCATCCAAGAACTGTCGAGTGGTTCGAGCTGTGTGACACCGGCCATTGTCATGCATCAATATGAAATCTTCCCCTATATATCCTGCATAGGGCACTACATGATCCAAGAGAATGCCCTCGATATATCGTTCAGCGGTCAGACCTCCTTCACGGCCTCCACCAGGTAAGAAAACAAGATCTGTTTTTTCCTCAAACGATATGCCAGCCCACACCATACACGAACCGTCGCCATATGAGACTGTTTCAGCAAAACAGCACTGCGAAAATCGCTCTCCTGGACGCCGGTAGACCCGGCCTCTCATATCACTACCATGGAGACATATTCTACACTCGTCAGTAAATAGAACGGACGTCCATTGCTCGATGTTCCAATTGATGTGTTCGAGAGCAAATTCGAGTCGCTGTTTGCGGTGGCGTATAATTTATCCATTGACTAACAGCTACATCTCGAACTTGTCTTAGCTCCTGCTGCACATCGACGCCCGTGTGATGGCGATTTCGCAGGGAAGTTAGGACGATAAATCGATCGTCCCTCTCTGATGTACACCGAAACCGGCTGGTTTGTGGTCTTCGATTGAAGTTACCAGTTTCCTGAAACCTTCTGACAGCAGATTGGCTCATATTAAGCTGACGAGCGACTTCTTGTTGATTGCGTTCTTCTTGCAATAAAGCAACAACTTGTGCGGATTTTTCTGGAGTGGTATCCATGATTTTAAGGAAACAATGAATTAAACTGGTAGAGATTTGTTCAGGTCAACGCCTGACTCATAAGTGACGACAAACATCGGTCAACGTGGCCAGGAGATTGCATCACGCCAATTGTTTTCACCGAAACATCGCATTTTGCTAAGACTGCTTTAATTTGAAAAGTACTGTATGGATTTTAATGATAAAGGTATCCTTGAAAAGATAAAATACTAGGCTGTCAAAAGAAGGTTGTTTTTCGAAAATCGATCCAGCCATTTTAAAAAAATATGCGTTTTGATGGTCTAGTCGATTCAGTTGCTCGGGAGTGTATTATTAAATTTAACCGGCATTACCATGTTTTTAGCTTTTGCTATAGTAAGAAAAAGACAATGAAATTGAGAAAACGTAAATCCTGTAACGTATTTTAAATTTGATTCGGTGATCATATCGAATTTGATGCAAACTGTAATCGTCATACTGTCTCCTGTTTGGCAATGCACTGATTCCACGGGTTTCAACATTGCTATTCCCAATCCATTACTTTCAGCATCCTCTACGGGAACATTTAATAATGAATATCCACATCTGCAATATCAGGTATTTGCATTGCCTCGACCTGAAATTCCCGATTTTCACTTTTCTAATTTATGAAAATGTTTTCGGCTTTTTATAGACAACATACTATTTGTAATGACATACTCATTATTTTCGATTTGGTAAATCAGAAAAATAATGGAGTCATACTCCTAATATATCTACCCAGTAAAAGTAGAAAATATCAATCCCCTCCCCCTTTTCTTTCCCGCAGAGTTAACACAAAGTGTATCGACTCTTAAAAAATTAGAAATCTCTTTGAGCTTTCGTGTTGGTAATTCGGTTTCGTACAGAAAAAGTAAGGTCTACTCTTCAGGTAGCTACGACCGAACTACAAAAATTCAACTCTAAATTTTACATTATATGTAAAACTAGAGTGTATCGACTTAGTGAATTATATTCAAAAAATCAAACTCAAAAACCCAAGCAGAAATCTAATTTGTGTGTGTATCATGCCCACACGAATAATTATGACGAAATTTAACCAATTGTCTGAATATTATGAAAATGTTTTCGGCTTTTTATAGACAACATACTATTTGTAATGACATACTCATTATTTTCGATTTGGTAAATCAGAAAAATAATGGAGTCATACTCCTAATATATCTACCCAGTAAAAGTAGAAAATATCAATCCCCTCCCCCTTTTCTTTCCCGCAGAGTTAACACAAAGTGTATCGACTCTTAAAGGGGATTGATATTTTCTACTTTTACTGGGTAGATATATTAGGAGTATGACTCCATTATTTTTCTGATTTACCAAATCGAAAATAATGAGTATGTCATTACAAATAGTATGTTGTCTATAAAAAGCCGAAAACATTTTCATAATATTCAGACAATTGGTTAAATTTCGTCATAATTATTCGTGTGGGCATGATACACACACAAATTAGATTTCTGCTTGGGTTTTTGAGTTTGATTTTTTGAATATAATTCACTAAGTCGATACACTCTAGTTTTACATATAATGTAAAATTTAGAGTTGAATTTTTGTAGTTCGGTCGTAGCTACCTGAAGAGTAGACCTTACTTTTTCTGTACGAAACCGAATTACCAACACGAAAGCTCAAGGCGAGTTTATCTCGTTTCTGTGTCGTAAAACTCCGCAGTATTACTACTGAGAATATCAAAGAGAGTAAAAACTTCATATAAAAAAAAAATTCATTTGGTAAACAAACTTCCCCTGCGGATTGAAAAATTTTCATTTCGCGTCGTAATACTCTCCAAGATTGCAACCTCAAAACAATAAATTTACAAATTATTTGTGCTCATTATGTATGTTTCGCTCAATTGCGTTTTGCTAATTATGATTGTCCGCCATTTTACAACAACAACAAAATATTGTAATAATTTTTATTAATAATTTTTTTTATTTCGTAAATTATTTAAAATAAAAGTAAGATACAAATAAATTTTTGGCAGGATAAAAATTTATGTGGAAATAAATACATAATATTTCGAATTATGATCGGAATGTAATGGAGGATTTTTTTTCGCAAGCATCACATGAGTAACACCAATCAAATTGATACAAAAACATTCCTGCTAAAACAATAATAAAAATGATGCACAATAACAAAAAATGGCATAGTATTTTATTTCACCTAAAAACCTAAAATCTATAAACTAAAACTCCATGCTCAATCATCAAAGCGCAAAGGCAAACTAAAATGTTACTGAAATGAATTTATTTGTGTCGCTTTGACAATTTGACATAAATATATTGAGCGAATGTTTATTTGGAGATGGTTGCTCAGTTTATACCAATTTAATAAAGAAAAAATCAACGATAATCGGCTAACTTCATTTCAAACTGCGGAGTAATACTCCGGAGTTTTACGACACAGAAACGAGATAAACTCGCCTTCAAAGAGATTTCTAATTTTTTAAGAGTCGATACACTTTGTGTTAACTCTGCGGGAAAGAAAAAGGGGAGGGGATTGATATTTTCTACTTTTACTGGGTAGATATATTAGGAGTATGACTCCATTATTTTTCTGATTTACCAAATCGAAAATAATGAGTATGTCATTACAAATAGTATGTTGTCTATAAAAAGCCGAAAACATTTTCATAATATTCAGACAATTGGTTAAATTTCGTCATAATTATTCGTGTGGGCATGATACACACACAAATTAGATTTCTGCTTGGGTTTTTGAGTTTGATTTTTTGAATATAATTCACTAAGTCGATACACTCTAGTTTTACATATAATGTAAAATTTAGAGTTGAATTTTTGTAGTTCGGTCGTAGCTACCTGAAGAGTAGACCTTACTTTTTCTGTACGAAACCGAATTACCAACACGAAAGCTCAAAGAGATTTCTAATTTTTTAAGAGTCGATACACTTTGTGTTAACTCTGCGGGAAAGAAAAGGGGGAGGGGATTGATATTTTCTACTTTTACTGGGTAGATATATTAGGAGTATGACTCCATTATTTTTCTGATTTACCAAATCGAAAATAATGAGTATGTCATTACAAATAGTATGTTGTCTATAAAAAGCCGAAAACATTTTCATAATATTCAGACAATTGGTTAAATTTCGTCATAATTTTCTAATTTATGTATTTCATTACCAATTAAATTGGATTTTTGCGGTCGGTAGATTTTAGTTGTAACTTGTAACCCTTCTTTCAAACGACCGAACAGGAAGATTCTGTGATGGGACCGACGACTTTTTTAATTTGATTTCAGAAACTAGAAGAAAAAAATAATTAATTTACAATCTATCTAAATATTTAATATCTACTATATTTATAAAAAATTACATGTGGCATTTTTAATGTAGTCTTCTTGCTTAAAGTGATGACTGCAAACTTTAGCATTCTTTAATGGTGAAAATTTAGCTCTTCGAATTAATAACACCCATTTTTTGCGGAGTTTCACGTTTGTATTAAATTTGTGAAACCTTGGGTAGTCACTCTGCCCATACACGCTTCGACACTGAGCCACGGAACAAGTTGTTGGCATTTTCTAAAAATATTCTTAAAGAAGTTTGTTGTTACTATCGAACACTTTTTATTTCAACAAAATTTTGAATACACGGAACATTTTTATTTTAACAACAGTTAAAAACATATACTTACGAGAATTAAAATAAGTAACATTAATTTCACTTTTCAGTGTTAAAATATTTAAAATTGTAGTTTTATTAATTTTTTTTGGTTAAATCCTGGTAAATTGGTGTTTGTTTTCCTTAACATTAAAAAAACCTGTCAGCTTGGACCAATCTGCTGTCAAATAATCAATCTATTGGGCATTGAATTTGTAATTGATTTGAAGGTTAAGTTAGGGGTCAATTTGCGGGTTGAGTTGAAGTTGAGTTCGGGTTGGATTAGGATGTAGTGAGTAGTTAACAAATTTTTTATATGATGGAACTTGCCTATTTATCAACTGATTATTATGAAATTTGACATGTGTGTCGGAAATGAAAACCTAAAAGGATTTTTAAATAAAGTTCTGGAATATGGCCAAGTATGATTGAAGTTGCCTATTTTTCAACCGATTAAGATAAAATTCGACATGTGTTTCAACCGATTATGATGAAATTCGACATGTGTATTGAAAATGGGATTCTAAAATGAGTTTTGGATGAAGTTCAGGAATATGGCCAAGTAGGATGGAACTTGGCTATTCCTTAACCGGGTATCATTAAATTTGACATGTGTGTTGGGAATGTAATTCTAAAATAATTTTTAGATAAGACTCTGGAATATGGCCAAGTAGGATATAACTTGGCTATTTCTTAACCGATTATGATGAAATTTGATATGTATGTTGTAAATGGGATTCTAAAATTATTTTTTGATAAAGTTCTGGAATATATATAGTTACACGGTTAGAAATATCAGTATAGTTTTGTATACTACTTTCGGTATAAAGTTCTAGAATACGGTGTTAAATTGGATGCCTGTATCCATGTTACTGAAGCTTTTGACCTGTTTGGCTGTTGTTGTATAAGTAAATATGTGTTGGTCAAAATAGAAATCCATACTGTCAAAACTGTAACACCAACTTTATGACACAGGTGAATGTTACCCCCATTGAAGACACCAAAGACCCAAGTTCTGATCACCTCGTGAGGTGTCAGCCCTTTGTATTTTATGGTTTATAACACATTCGACTCAATTCCGGATAAAAGTGAAATACAACATTCAAACAAATTTTTACAGCTTCTATCTTGTTCTTATTTAATGCAGTTATCTAGTTTTTTCTTGGGTTTTCTAACCGAGATTTTTCAGTTGTAAGAAAGCGAACCAATTTCATGGTATTTGTCGAACTTGATTCGAATCCAGCCAACCAATATGTAAGTATCAATACTAAAGTAGTAAAGAAGATGAAGACCATTGAGTTGAATCATAGTCGCGGGCACTGGTATTTATGAACTTTACGAAACCAAAGAACTGCCTAAAATACATACAATACAGTTGAATATACTGTGACCATAGTAAGAAGCAGTTACCAACTAAAAACCAAAACGAATGAAATAAAAAATTGAATTGTTAACTGACACTTATTAACTTACTAACTAAGTACCGTAAAATGGGGTGAATAGAAACACTTTTCAAGTTTACAAGCATGTACTGCTAAGAGGATATTTGTTTTAATATAATGAAATATCTTAAAATATGGGTCTTGGTGTACTCTTTCGTTTTCAAACTGCTTTGATCTATTAGAAATGAATATGGCGGATTTTTTTTAAAAAAACCTCAATGTTTCTATTCACCTGCTATTATGGTGAATATAAACAGTCATTATTTCGGTTTCTTTCTATTCCTATATTCATTTATGATTTCTGGTGAAACAGCAGTCCGATTTCTTTTGGTATTTTGGCATAACTGGCGATGAGATAATGCTTGCTTGTATCGTTTCAGAAACGAGCAGATGAATTCTTTACCGGGGTAAGTTGTCTTTAAATTTTTCGACCTATCTCTCTTGCCGGTTTAACAATTCTTGAATATTCATTCGTAATGTTATTGTATCAATGGGATAACCCACTCTGAACAAATGATCAATTTGTCCACAGGGATTTTTTCTTCAGTTTCGTTTAAGCAGGTTGCTCCCCCCTGATTTTGTATTTTATCACCTTTTTTAAATGGCGATATATCTCGGAATGGTGTATTATCAGAGGATCATGCTTTTTATAATGTTTTTGGCTCTTCGACTTGTATTGTCTGGGCAATTTAATACTTTGTAGCAATCAAAAACCGAAATATATACTATAATAATTTATCATTAGTGAAGTTTAGTAATTTGGAATTAAGGAAAACTTGGTAATGTGAATAAAAGCACTAATTTCTGGTGTTTCTATTCACCCCACACTTCCTAATTTTTGACACTAAACTACAAAATGGTAAAATTTAGGAAAAACGGTACAAGTTAATTACAATTTCAACTACACAAGTAAAAAGAAGACATAATTGAACAACTTACATGAAGTTACTCTGATATTACTCCAACGATGGCTAAATTACATACAAAATTTTTTAGAGTATTTTTCGAACCAAAAAATGTTGATTTATATTTACCAATACATATATTCTTTAAAACTGCCGGTGTTCCACCAAAAATCCCTATTATTTCTATTTTTCCACTCGTCACCAACTTAAAAAATTAACGTTGCTTTTTTTTTATTATGTATTATGAAAAATTATCAAGTTAATTATTTTTTAAAGTTTTGTTTCTATTCACCCCATTTTACGGTAGTCATTCTGCAATACTTTCAAAGCGAATACAAAATAATTGTTCTAAAAGTATCCATACAACATGTATAAATTATAGTTAATAATTAAACATGATTTAAACATTTATTTTCCTAAAAAGTAAATTTAAGTGCAATTGTTTTATTAATTTTCAACAATTTATTATATTATTGTTTAATGTTTCCTTTCTTGTATCTAATCTTTGAGAATGATTTGAATTTCAATGTTTCAAGTCAAGGCAAGTAAATAAAATATTTTAAGAATATTTTAAACAATCATAGTGTAATTTTATTCAACAAAACTAGATTTTTGCAATTAATTTAATAAAATCATCTCAAGTTATACAGAAATCAACCCAAGTGATGTTTTATAAAGATTTTACTAAAAACATACAAATAATTTTAAATTAAATGTTTTACGAGATATAAATTCGACTGCCGCACATAAAACAAAAAAACTTTATATACTAAAAAGAAAGACTGAAAATTCAACATTGCTCAATTATCTGGTAGAAAAAGTTAAATTAACATCACAAGTTGCTCAAGCTAAAAATACATTAATAAACCACTCCAACATGTCTTTACCACTTAAAACAAATATTATTTACATGAACACTCTCATCAGTCAATCCTGTAATTGCAAAATGTATGTATACTTAGACGTAAAATTATGCTAAATTTTTGTTTGAAGACGCTACTCGTACATCTACAAGGAAAGGGTCTAGATTTAAAAGCGTAAACCGAAACCAAAAATACAAAAAGAAGATAAATTCCTACTAAAACCTATGAATGTTTCGATCTTATCAAAAAAGGAAAATTAATTTTCTTGTATTTATTTATATGTCTCGCCTAAAAACAACCCAGTAAAGAAGAAACCAAGGAATAATGTAAATAGCAAAAATGAATTTTCTCATCTTAGTTAACTAAACCATTCCAATTTGTTATGTGGTATTGGGGTAATCATAGCTGATGCTGCTGTTATTATTCATGCGGTATATTTCTTTAGTATAATGATGAGATTAGTAACACATAAGAAAACAACAAAATGTATGTACATATGTATTCAAGTACATAGATGCATATAAATACGTGTACGAAATGTAGTACATACACATGTATAGTGAAAATAATATCTCAGCGAAACTCATTTTTTCATCGTTGTGCGCAGCCAACAGTGAAGTAGTTAAAATAAATTAAAAATTCAGAGAAGGGTCGGCTGAGTAATAGTTTTAAAAACAAAAAAAAAATTATAAATAAAGATATGTGAAATTTGATTCCATTACATAATGTAATTTATATTGGAAAATATATAAAAATTCTCATTATTCTATAAGATAAATTCTAAAATAACATGTGAAATTAAAAAATATAAAATATATTAACAACACCACTGGATATGTAATGTTATACCCATTTAAGGTACGAACTAGGCATATTTAGAAAGAAATGTAATTTTACGTGTTAGAGCAAAACAATAAAAAAACTCGATTTTAAATTTCAATTTGTTCGAGGCAAGCTAATGACATTAAAATTATCTTAATTGTTATCAAAAGTTCTAGTGCTAGTGTGCTATCTAAATTAAAATTACATTAATAATAGTGAATAAATTTGAGGAAAAACATAATTCAAAATAAACAAATTCTAACCTCAAAATGTAAACAAATTAGCCTAAATACATCGCTGTGTTTACGCCATTTGTTTTGATGCGCGAGAGCTGTCAGAATTTCGCTGAGATATTATTTTCACTATACGTTTGTTTGTAAAAATGTATTTTAATTTTCCAGGAAATAAAAATTGAATATTATCATTTTTCCTTTTTGTAAACGAATTTCTTGCTTTGTTTTAATTTTTTTTGAGATTGTTATGAAGATTTTTTTTTTTTATCTGGCAAGAATGAGTTGATGAGGAGAGTTGATTTTGCAAAGATTTTGATTTGTGTTTGTCAAGTTGTGAAGATTCATTTTATACAGTTTGTGTTGGAACCATAGAAATACACATACTAATATATAGAATGAGTCCAACCAAAAGCGTTTGTTTCCCATAAAAAATCTTTTCTTTCACATGTTGTCAGTTGGAGCGTGAGGAATATATAAAAATTCAGTATGGCGTATTCTTCTTTCCATCAAAACGCCAAACAAGCTTATGTCAATTTTGTTATTGAGATAAAGCAGCTGATGTTTAAGTGACAATAAAATTTATAAAAGAGTATAAATAAAAAAGTGTTTAGTGAAATTTAATTAGAAAACTAATTACTGAAAAGACAATTCTACATTTGATTACAGTGTCATACAAAAAAATGAAGTGTGTAATTAAAAACTGCCATAAATATCCGGGACAAAAATATAAAAGGAATTTTGTATCATCTTTTTACTGAAAGCTGTTTCTTGCCACGGAAGGGTAAAAATATACGAAGGTTTTAGCCGTTCCCACGTTATTTTTGGACATACCAAATATTAAATTTGATGACAATTTAAATAATTTAAATGGTAAGTATTTATTTAGACCAAAAATAGATCCCTGCGATTATCAAGAAATTGGCACCTATTGCGAGGTTCCATTTTTTGTAAAAGTTGAGGATAATATACATAAATGACAATTCAACTAATATTGGCATTAACAATCTGTCTGATTCTATTTGTTCAATCGGTAATAACGATAACACTAATGGGTCATCAATTTCATCCGATTTCACCACATCTACTCAAAATTTACGGGATTCAGTTCCTAATTATACTAGTTTCAAGGCAGCTTCATTACCACAAATTGGCGAACGTCCTGAACTTTTATTGGACACAAATAATATTTCTCAACCCATAACATTTCCAAATCTTCAATCATCGCATATTTTGCAATACAAATTAACAGATTCAGATAAAAGTCCGACACAAAATACTCCCAATATCATAGCAACATCTTTTGGTATCGGTAGTAGTGAGTCTTCTTTTATCAGTAAGATTATTAAAAGATCTTACAGCAATAATAAATGGAATAACATTACTCTAAAGAGAGCAATGGAAACATCAGGAGCAGATATTTCCACAAGCCCAAAGCTAGAATTAAGAGTTAAGATATTTAAGAGAAAAATATGGCAATTTAAATAAGAGAACTCGAAGTATGCGTCAAAAGGTTTACAGGCAAAAAAAAAAATTCAAAATTTGGGGCATTTACTAGATGACCTAGAAGAGAAAAATTGTATAACTTCTTGCCAGAAAGATACATTTTTAGATTTCACTAACTTCTAACTTTCATTTCATAAATAGATACATTGATAGTGTCAGATAGAAAGTTAGCGAGACAAAAAATTTGCCTTAAATTTAAATTTCTACTCTGCAAAGGCATACGAATTATTCGTAAACAATTTAATAATTGTTTACCACACTCCCGTACTATAGGAAATTGGTATAAGGTAGTTGATGGAAACCTCGGTTTTACTTTAGAAGCATTAGTTCGCTCAAAAAAAGAAAAATTGAATCTGTCATAGGAACATAGGAAATTTGTGCTTGGACGAGATGTACATTCACCCAAAGTATGAATATGATTTTAATAAAAAAAATATGAGGATGCATCGAGTTCCAAGGTAGTGATCCAAATAACAACACCTTAGCAACCCAAGTTATTGTGTTAATGTTTGTTTGCTGTAACGGTAGTTTGAAAATGCTAATTTTCTTTGAGCGTATTGTATGCAAATGTTATAATCATTTTTGAACATTTTCCTTTCGTCGGATTCAGGAAAGAAATCAAGTTGTTCAACAATTCAAGTGCACTCTCTGCTGCTCAATGTGTCTTCATAACTGTTGATCGAATACTATCGATGTCTATAAAGTCCGGCGTTGATATAGTAGCGATGACATCACTGCAAATGTACTGGCGCTATCGCCCGGTGACGCTCGGATGCCTTCATTCTTACGAGTATTACTAGATTGCTCTTGAGAAGCCCTTTCCAACCGTAAACTTTCTCTAAATTTTGATTGGGCTTTTGGACGAGTATAGACATTGTATTATATATTTTAATTTTTTATAACTATTTCACATTAATGTTTTATATACGCAATCTATAGATTTTGACGAGAGCTGACGATTGAAATGCAAACAAACGTTCTAGCTTCTCCGAGTCAAAATTTATACTAAACGGACATTTTGATAGATTCAACGTTATTAGATGAAGCCGTGAAAATGGCAAACATAAGCGCCACGTACGAGTTTCTATTTTGACCCGGGAACAATCGCTGTAAAACGTAATGTTTCTAATAGCCGGAGAATGTTTTTGCAGGTATTCGTATAGGCATGAGGCAATCTCATTGCCACCTCGATTTCCCAACGCCTCGCGTGCCACATATAACAGAATGAAGTACCTGTAATAAAACGAAATGTGTTAAACATATGGTTGCAATGATGTACAATGTACTGAGGCTTACCTGTAGCGCAATCGTGAATTTTAAGGTTAAATGTGTATAATTGACTTTTGTAAAAACAAATGAATGATCGCAAATATGGTGTGTGCAAACACTGATGTTGATTAAATTCGAATACCTTGGAACTAGTTGAGATAGCAGCAATATCAATTTTCTTACTATCGTAATCCCGTTCTGCCATTTGATGGTGATCTGTTTGCTGTTTCATTAGGTTTTTGTAATTCTATGATTTCGGCTGATTTAATTTTTATTTTGAATAAATCACACTTGGTACAAGAATCTATTTGTGGTTTTTTAAATATTAATCCAAGTGTGTGGAAAATTTGTGAATATTTAGATAAAGACACAGGTTGCGATTTCTCTTGTGCATACAAACGATATATCGTGGACAAACTTAAATCAGAGTTTAAGTACAGCTTAGAAGTATGTCTGCGGCTGTAATGGCTTTTATAGGTCGGAAAGCTTCTTATATGACCAACTACTTCTTTATACTTTTCATCGGAGATTTTCTTTGCGGAGGTGCCCTTACCTCGTAAATCTTGCACTATAGTGGCTCCCAAAGACTCTAATTTCTTTGAAATTACAGTTTTTAAAAACCGCTCCGTTTCTCCTAAAGTGGCTTTAAAACATTTTTGGCATACCTGCGTTCATATTCCGTTAATATTAAAGTAATAGCTATAAGAATATTGCCGGTTTCGTGGTGCTATTGTACTTGTTATATTGCATGTTCTTTTGTATCCTAAATGTTTATCAAGCCTGCTGCAAACATCATTCTGAGATTAAAACTTTCCAAATCCCAATAATAGCTAAAAATTGATTCTTGGAGCTCAGGGGATAATTTATTGCGGCAATTCCTCTTGCTCGGGTGAAGCAACTGAATTTCTCTCACCTCTACAAACTTGCCAGTAGCCGTTGTGTACGATTTTCCTGAATTGTTTGGCTTTACGTAATTTAGGCGTCCCTTAACTTACTAGCGCTGATTCAGTTATTGCTTGTGACGTTTGTGTGGTGGGTGGATTGGTTTCTAAAACTGTTGCAGAATCCTGAATATCCATGTTGTCATTCCCATTGTCTGAGTCTCTTTCAGAAGTACTTGATGAATCACTAGATTTAAAATTGGGATCATCAAGATTATCATCACATGATTCTTCTGCATCCGAGGTAATTATTGGCATATCTGAAATGGATAAGAAAGAAATTAGTGGCTTAAAAATTTAGATAAAGCAAGAAATTGTATGTCTTACCACAGGGACCTTTTTTTTGTTCCACTACTACAAGGTATTGCTCTATTTAGAAGTTTGACATCACATAAAGGACAATCCATAATAAAAATGGTGTTTTTCAGCTTCAAGTTTTTCAATGAAAAAAGCAAAAATGTTACAAAATTTGTATACAAAAGTGTTCTACATATCTTTAGCAGCAATATACAGGAAGGGTATATTGGTATTAAGTAAATATTAATTGCAGAAATATTAAAATTAAATTATTTCTAAAATATATTTTTCGAACTTTCATTTTGAAAAATACATCAAAGTTGGCTCTGACGAATTAAAATAATACTTGCTACATTTATCTTTAGTTTTACTAGTGTACGTTAGATGTCTCAGATTTATACAGAAAAACACGAAAAAAATTGTTTAATCACAAAATTATGACACGTTCTTAATATTTTGAGAATTTGGTTTGCTTTTCCTACAATTTTTGAACTCGAAATTTCCCCAGGTGGCAATTTTTCGTACGATTTTTCAAAATGTTTACTGCCATCACTGCCATCTACGTAATGTATATTGACGATTTGTAGTAAGCTTTTCTTTTTAATTTGACCAGAATGCTGTTTTTATGAACTTTTTTTTATATTTTGGTTTAAATAAATCAATTATTACAAGAAAATGAAAACGATTTACTTAAACGAGATTTATATATGTTGAAATTCAAACATTTACGAAAATATTTCAGAAATCATAATTAAGAATTGGCAACGTTTTCATTTACAAATTTGTCTTAGGAAAAAAAGTGATTTCCCATATGTTTCATGTGTTTGACTATGGAAATTTTGGTTTTTTCCTCGTTTCTAATTCCCTTATAAAAGCTTCGTTTTGTAGATTATGGCTAGTATAATCAAGGTTGCTTTGCTTCTATGCATTGTTTTTTACGATTTTATACTTGCATCAGTTAAAAATTTTTAAAAAGTGGCTTCAGAACACAATAAATAAACTACAATGCGAAATCTAAAATTGGTATACATATTATTTTATCTAACACAAGCCATTATTACTAACACAATGTTAGAGCAAGACCAGTTAAGACGTTTAGTTACCAATTGTATTTTTGGTAGTTAGCGGAATAGGAAAAAGTTGAAAAGAGGGAAAAACCGTTAGAGAGAAATTATTTCAATTACATATTAAACTCACTTTTGGCTTAAATGTACTTAAGCCACTATGATATGTTGCCACAGATTTGTGAAATCGAATACTTTACTTAAGTCCAAAAACAATATAGATAGTTTTTTTTATCGATTTCTACGCTTGAATAATTTGTAAGATATAGACACGCACACCGCAGTTGTGCTTGAAATCTTAAAGTATTTGTTTTAATTGTAATTGGTTCTTGCGCAGAATTTTTATTTTTTGTGTTTCGAAGCAGGTCCATTTGATATTGTAAGTAAGTATCAGAACGAGTATTTTTGACATGGCAACGCATATTTGACGCGTGATTATTTGAAATCTCGATGCGGCAGTTACATTACAAAACTGGGAATTTATGTCGTTATTTAAGGAAAACTAATTTCTAATTGGGTCTACTTTTTTCTACCTATTTTAATTGAATTTTTGAAATCCCTTATATCGATTAACTTTAATAATTTATTATTTTTCTAAAACGCATGCGGATTCAACTAAGAAGTTGGTGTTCGTTCTACTACCTAAACTATTACTCACTACGTAGTAAATATTGTTTTTTTTAAAAACATTATAACTGCATTTTTGTCGATATTGAGTTATGAATGAAAATAGCTCCCCAATTCACTTAATTTTCTAAAATATGTTTCAATTTTCCACCATTTTTTCGGAAAATCTTAATCAAAATGAATAATTTCTACGAATTTTTTTGCTAAAATAGCAAGCCTGTTAAATCAGTCTATTTTGAGTCACGTGTACGAAATAATCCAATCAAAATAACATTAGACTGATAACATCCCTAGGGAAATTATCAGTTATTATGGTTATGGAATATTTCGTACACGGGACTCGAAATTGACCGATTTAATAGGCTTGCTAATTTAGCAAAACATACTCTGGCTACTAGATGAAAAGAATTCATAGTTGTATTTTACAATAAATACTGTTTCAAAATGACACTTTCATAGTACAATTTTCAATTTAGCAGCCATATGTAAAATAAATACACAATAAAATAAAATTGCAAAAAATTTTCTCTTCGAATACCCCACCCCTCGAGCATTAATAAATACCTCATAATTTTATTATATTTTCTTCAAGCACGTGGCTTTCAGCAAACAGGCCTCAGCCTACGGCTTCGGGCTGTTACCAAGCAACGTGCTTTCGAAAAATATAATAAAATTATTTCGGGAAATTATCAATGCCCTTGGGATATTACCCCTGAAAAGCTACTGCGACTTTTTATTTCAAATGCGATTTCTGAGTTAGCGTGAAGTTTATGACAATTGACAAAATATTTGGATGTGTTAGTAAAAATATAACACGATATATGAAAACCTCACAACAGCTTAAATCAAACTTCTTCAACAAATTAACTTTGTTTAGAGGATGGCTCCCTGAAAGTAAATATTACGTCTTGTGTGTGTATGTTTATTAGATGATTTGTAGTGGGCATCATATTAGCGCGACCCTCAACAGACCAGTTACCGATTTTAAAGTAAAACCGTATAGTAAATTTATTTTGTGGATTTTCAATGGCCAATGACAGGCCATCGTAGAGATGTCTCCCTGATAGTGAATATTAGGTCTTGTGTGTGTATGTCTAGTAGATGATTTGTAGTGGTCATCATAATAGCGCGACCCTCAACAGACCAGTTACCGATTTTAAAGTAAAACCGTATAGTAAAATTTTTGTTGGTGGATTTTCAATGGCTAATGGACAGGTCATCGTAGAGATGTCTCCCTGATAGTGAATATTAGGTCTTGTGTGTGTATGTCTAGTAGATGATTTGTAGTGGTCATCATAATAGCGCGACCCTCAACAGACCAGTTACCGATTTTAAAGTAAAACCGTATACTAAAATTTTTGTTGGTGGATTTTCAATGGCCAATGACAGGCCATCGTAGAGATATCTCCCTGAAAGTGAATAATAGGTCTTGTGTGTGTATGTCTAGTAGATGATTTGTAGTGGTCATCATAATAGCGCGACCCTCAACAGAGCAGTTACCGATTTTAAAGTAAAACCGTATACTAAAATTTTTGTTGGTGGATTTTCAATGGCCAATGACAGGCCATCGTAGAGATGTCTCCCTGAAAGTGAATATTAGGTCTTGTGTGTGTATGTCTAGTAGATGATTTGTAGTGGTAATCATAATAGCGCGACCCTCAACAGACCAGTTACCGATTTTAAAGTTAAACCGTATACTAAAATTTTTGTTGGTGGATTTTCAATGGCCAATGGACAGGCCATCGTGGAGATGTCTCCCTGAAAGTGAATATTAGGTCTTGTGTGTGTATGTCTAGTAGATGCCGTGTAGTGGTCAACATAATAGCGCTACCCTCAACAGACCAGTTACCGATTTTAAAGTAAAACCTAGTTTTAAAAATCGTGTACAAATAAAATTAAATAAACAAAAATTTTTTGTGATAAAAAAAAAATTTAAATTCTGAATTAGTATATAAAGAAATTTTTTTTACTTTGTTTTAATACGTTTTTAGACTTTGTCGTGATAGTATCTTGTTTTGTGTTTTAGATATTTTATATTCTGTTGTGTTTGTTGTGTTATAAAAAGTTTTTTTTAAAACTATTCTTTCTTTTGGACCTTCTTTAGAGCTTTTTTATTGGATTTTTGAACTATTGACCCTCGCTTGATTTTGGACACCCTTTAGAACGGATTTTTACTACAATTTTTTAAGCTATCGACCCACGCTTTATTTTGGACATCCTTTAGACGTTATTGGAATTTTTAAAACTATCGACCTACGCTCTATTTTGGACATCCTTTAGACCTGTTTGTTATTGGAATTTTTGAATCTATCGACCCTCGCTTTATTTTGGACATCCTTTGAACTGATTATTATTGGAATTTAAATTTAAAGATTTTGAAATTGTTAACAACTAAAAATATTTGTTTCCGTAGAAGATGTCTTACAAAAGTTCATCTAAATATAATTACCGAAAGAAAAAAAATGTTCTTTCTGGCCTAGTGTTGATTAATGCTTTACTAGAACTGTCGTTTGCAGATCAAATGTTGACAAAAGCAGATAGTTCCGACATGAAAGTTCTTTGTAAAAGATTAGGGTTACAAAATTCTTTAAAAAACCGTATTAGTATTTGTTCAATTTGGCGAAAAACATTGAACAAACCTCGCGAAGTTTCTAAAGATGTTGAGTTGAACTTAAATACTCTTATACCAATCGAAATGAATTCAGAATGTGAAACTTTCGCGGTCAGAAAAGAAGTTTTAATTATTGCACCCCATTCGGACGAATTAACGGATCTCAACTATGATATCGACAACAATAATTTATTCGAAATTGAGGGATATATGATGCCACAATGCGCGCAAATTAACTCTTATGCTCCATTAAAATGGAACTTCGTAGAAGAGTTAAAACTTAGTTTCGACGTGCTTCTAAACTCAAAAGAGGACATTAGACTAGCTATATCAGATGCATTGGTTTTGTATAAAAATTCTTGCGTGATTTCTTACGATACTGTTCGAAAGAGAAACCGGTTTAAGGGTAATATAATTGTGTATGGTCGATGCAAATATTCCACCCACACACAAAGGTACAAATTTATACACACATTTTTAAATTTTTTTTAAAAAACACTTGTTAAATATTTCGCAAAATTACAAAAGGTTTAAAAAATCACTCGATAGATTTCGGCTTATTAGGCCATCATCTTTATTTTTTAATGTTTATTACTCTCACCAATTTTACCTGTGTTTAATTCACCCCCTTTTTTAATTTTTATTGTTTACCACTCCCACATTTTTTTATTGGTATATTTTGGTTTTACTTTTTGCTTTTTCCAACTATATATATATATATATATATATAACTACATTTTTATTTTTACAGTTTAGTAGATACTCCTGATGATGGCCTAATAAGCCGAAATCGATCGAGTGATTTTTTAAACCTTTTGTAATTTTGCGAAATATTTAACAAGTGTTTTTAAAATTTTTTTAAAAATGTGTGTATTAAGTGTGTTTCGCCAAGTGCCTACGGCAGAAAGTGTAAGAGGTACAAATTTATTATTGATCGTCAGAACAAAATGAATATTTATGTATCACGGGACAAATGTGAGGCCCACGAAGGGAATAAAGCGACGCATGCTATTAAAGGAAAAATTGAAGTACGAAACTGCTCACAATGTAAATTTAGATATCCGAAAAAATTCTGATTTAGGTCTAATTAAGAGCGGAAATACCATGAACTTGACCACAAATGAGGTTTTGAGAAAAATAAGATCGGAAGTTCTTAAAAAAGACGATTTAGTGCAGGATTGTGACGTTTACGATATGATTCGGCGGTGGGATATGCAACAGCTGGAAGTAGGAAACAAATACATAAATTGCGTTTCTTTACCTTTAGCTGTAACTTTATTAAGAAGATCGCAATTAGAGCTTATTACAAAATACAGACCATTAATTATGTATTTAGACGCTACAGGTAGCGTTGTGAAGAAACCAAAATGTCACCCTGAGCACAGCTGTAACAAAATATTATACTACGCTTGTGTTGTAAAAATCGGTACAACAATTGTACCAGTTGCCGAATTAATTTCAAATAAGCATGATACGACTACGATAGCGACATTTTTGATGAAATTCAAATCAGAAATGGTTCTAATTCCAAAAATGATTTTGCCGTTAGTTTATGTAGTAGATTGGACTTGCCCCTATATTCAAGCCATTCTCCATACTTTTAATCAAATGAGTGTATTAACGTATGAGGAATGAAATATGGACAAATGTAAAATGTATTTGTATTTGTATTGACAACCAAAAATAAAAATTTCCTTGTTTTTAAATAAGGTGGTTCCCGTATATTTTATAAAAAATACATTACAACTGCGTCATTTTACGATTAGTTACAAAAATGTCGTTGTTACAAGTAGATCGTCGTAAATTAATTTGTAAATTTTGTCAGGAAAATCCAGACAAAAAAAAGAACGAGATTTTTCACTACTTCAAGGATCTTGGATTCAAAAAATTTTTTATCTACAAAACAATTAAACTGTTTCAGAATAATGAACCTGTGGAAAGAAAACCCGACTCTGGTAAAAAATGTCAACTACAAGGTAGCAAAGTTCGAATGAAATTGAAAGGTGAAACAGTGGGTTGAACTGCAAAATCGTACAGAAAACTGGGTAAAAAATATCAAGTTGCCCCAAAAACTATCAAGAAATATTTACAAAGTATGAATATTCAACGCAAACCCAAAAAATCGGCACCAGCAACTACAGACAAACAATTAGCTACAATCAAATCTAGATTAAGAGTGCTTTCCCAAACATATTTCGCTGCTTCTTCAGCTTATAAATGTGTGATGGATGATGAAAGTTATTTCACTGTTGAAGGTAATGAATGGCAGCCAAAATACTACTACGAGTCTCCCGATCACAATGCACCAGAAAAGGAGAAGTTTATTCATAAGACCAAGTTTCCAGGTAAAGTTATGTTGTGGGTGGCTATTAGCGAACGAGGTGTCAGTGACCCAGTATTTTTCAAAAGTGGTTTGGCGGTTAATGCGCAAACATACACAAACAAATGTTTACCTGTGCTTCAGAAATTTATAAATAAATATCATAAAAATGATAAAACGATTTTTTGGCCTGATTTGGCATCCTCACATTATGCCAACGCAACGTTATCTGATTTACGTCAACGCAGAATCGAATTTATACCTAAAGACTATAACCCACCAAATGTTCCACAACTATCTAAGGCCCATTGAAACTTTTTGGGCAAATCTGAAGAGAATGTTATACAGCAATGGATATCGTGCCAAAAATGTTGAATGTCTGATTAGAAAGATAAAAAGAGATTTCAAGAAGATTGATACATCAGGAACGCAGGCGGCAATGAAAAGAGTGCCAGAAAGGATCAGGAAAGCGAATCGATATGGAGCGCAAATTTTTCTGTAAATTTTATCTAAGAATTAAAGTTTTAAATAAATGATGGATTAAAATCATTTGATTAGTAAATTATTTTTTTTTTACTTTTTTTTGTTTGTCCATATTTTATTCCTCATACGTTACAGTATGTACAGTACACCTTTAATTGTATGACTACTAACACAGGGCCTAACAAAGGTGTTGTATCGGTTTTTATATGCTGCACTCACTTTATAAATATTATGTATATCAATTCAGATAAAAAAAAAAAATCCTAATATTAAGTCAACTACAAAAAATTTTATTCTGGATATATTTTGTGTAATATTGAATTGCGATACATTGGAGCAAGTGTACGCAATATTCAAAGTTTACTGCATTATGTGTACTAAAGCTGTAGTTGACGCTTATAAACAATTTACAATTTTTTTGAAATTTTTATACTGCCATGATACTCCATCGACCAGTGCTGATAAACCCGAATTAGCAGAGAGCGAGAACCTTTTATTTGAAAATGACAAAGCTCACTATTCAAAAAGCATCTTCTATAAAACATTCATGCTTTTATACGAGAATGAAAAATTCGACAATTCTGGTAGTGATGAGCAAAGTAATTTAGAAATAAATATGTTTTACTGCCCAGAATTCGTATTATTTACAATACAGCGGTATTTTGCGTACCTTCCGCTATGGAGTACATGCTTTTCTAAATGTATTAATATAGAAAAACGTTTTAGACGTTTTTCTAGTTAAGGCCAATTTTAAAAAGTATTTTAAAATCTCTGCAATTTTGCCAACGTAGGTATGTTAAACCATGAAAATTGACATTCAAGCTTGCTGGATTAAATTTGTTAATTGAGCTCGTCAAAAAAATTGCAACTAAACGGAGTTAAAAATATGTTACCTAACGACAATGAGACTGAAATTGCAATATTTTTTATCTCACTCTACAATAAATATTTATATGTCTTTTGATACATTTGCTTTTTATTTTTTGCAAACATTTGCCTAAAAAGCAAAACCACACTACCAGGATAACATATTTTTAAATCCGGTAAGTTGCCATTTTCTTGACGAGCTCAATTGACAAATCTTTGAAATTTTGGGAAACTTCCGACTTTGTGTTAATGGTAAACTATAACCAAAACGATATTTTCTGCAAAACTGTACAATCAAACATAGTTAAAAAATACATATGTATATAATATAGTATGTGAAATTATTTTAATGAATTTTTCAAAACGTAACACACATACTTCAAGCACACCACACAGAATATGAAATAAGAAAATAAATTAAACTAAGTAAAATAACGACAACAACTAAGAAGAAGAAACACAAAAAAAAAAATAATTAATTCGGTATTTTTCTTCATTTTTTTTTTCTTAACTCTTCTTCATCAGAATTAAAATGATTTTTTTCGTAACATAAAGTTTACATAAAAATTTATCTTTTACATAAGAAAAATAAATATTTTTATTTTCAGATTTTATATAGCTATATTTGTTTTACATCTCTAACTGTTATTTTAACTTAATTCTTTTTTTTTATTTTGTATCACATATTAGTGAAGAGAAGAAGTGTGTAAATATGTATCTTCATAATATATTACTATGCATTTTGTGTATAATGTATACGTCTGTCTATAAGTTAAACATAAAAAAAATAAAAACACAAGTATACAAGAATACTTAGATAAGAATAAGGATTTTTAATTGAAATACATAATATATCGTCATCATCATTTACATAATCATCACCAACAGCATCAACATTATAATTATTATTATTACATATTATAATTTTATGTTATGTTCACGAGAAAATAACAAAAAAAAAAAAAAAAAAGATTTTTCAATTTTCTTTTATTTAATGTTGTGTTTCAAGAAAAAGTTATATTATGTTTTCATTTCTTGTGAGTTTCGACTACACATGCAGAGATGAGAAATGTATGTTTTATCGTCTATGTATATTTATGTTTTAGGTATTGTTATGATAAATTTAAATTGTTTGATTATATGATATGAAGAAATATTTTATTGCATAATTTTCTAATGGTTTAATTCGTTCATTATAAAGTATTAAATATTCGAATTTTTAATATGTTATCATATTTTGTTAATAAAACATGCATTTCATCTTCAAGCGCAACATAAAAATTATTTTGAATGTTTAGACATTAGTATTTCTTGCTTAATAAAACAGTGCTTGTTCGGGCAGTCGAAATAATTTACGCTTGCATCATTATTCACTAGGGCATCCAAATTACTCGAGTTTCAAAGTACCACACGGGTTGTTGAGTTTATTTTTTAATACCCGGTTATTCGAGCATTAAAAAGATACATAAATATGTTTAAAATCATCTTAAAAAATCTTAGAGCCTACTATATCCCAACTGACTAAATTTAATCTATGACTGATAGTTTAGATATTTTACATAGGGCAATTGGATTTTTTTCAATATCATTACCACGAGTTCACGACCATCATCTTCTTTCTTAAGAAAATGCCATGCGTTTCTAAATGATTTAATGTGCCGGTAGTGTTAAACCCTGATCTTTGGATGTCAAACGAGTGAACGACGTCAATTTGTTGTATTTTTTGTCTAAGGTTTAAGGTTCTTAATATAATTTTTCCGTTGCGAATAAACTGAGCATTAATGCCGATAACGCCCCTACCAAGCCGTGACCCTGAATCAATTTTGATTGAAATTAATTGTTTTGAAATTTCGTCTTTAATAGTATTTTTGATTTCGTTTGCCATTTTGTTTACCAAATCTTTAATGTTTTCAGAATTAACGGTGAGTTTCAACGCATTCATTATTGGATCTATTATTTGTCTCATTCCAGAATCTTAAAAAATTGTAAAGGGGCGCCCGTCCACGGTAACTATTTTTACACAAGCATCGACGAAACATTTTGAAGATATTCCAATTTTAATGATATTGCAATAATTGTCGATGGGCGAAAGAAGCAATGGTGCTTCTTCCAGTTTGCGTTTTTTTAAAAATGTGTCTGTTGCTATTGTTTTCTCTAGTTTTTCATAAATTCTCGTATAGTCACTAGGATGCATTCCTTTAACATGTGGGCCCAGATTAGCAGCGTGTTTGCCTTTCATAACAAATAAGCATGTTTTACACGTAGATGGTTTATCTGTGATATGATACGCAAAAAAATTCATCACGGGGTTCTCCGACATCTATGAAATCAAAATTAAAAAAAACACTTAGTTAGAAACAAAATATGTAGCTGTAACAAAAATGTTGAATTTTCATTTGCTTATACTTCATCGTACATATTCGCTTTCGTATGCAATGTAAAGCAACGAACAGTACGGATTTAATTTTTCTTTTTATTTCATTTGCAATTAATGTAACTTACCCTAATTGTTTGTCCATAAAACACACGTTTTTTAAATTAATATATTAGGTTTTTATTATAAAAACTTATCGCAGAAGTTATATAATATTAACGATTTTATGTAAAAGTTTATTAACAATGCTTAATAAAATAGAAATTTTTTTTAAAACGGTTAACCAAACCTGCGCACACTACGTTTGAAATTGTAATAAAAATAAAATAACGTCAGTCCTCTCCTCTCACACTAGTGATGTGCTAAATCGGTTCTTTTTGTTCTGTTTTGCTTATTTTCTCATATCGTCGGTTTGTGAGAACAGTGACACATCTCAAAATATCATATTTTTGAGAAAATTGATTTGATTTTTTTTTTTGGTGTAAAATAGTTGAATTCATCAAATTCAACGTCACATCTATTGAAAACTACACTCTAAAAAGTAAATATAAAATTCCACGACAAATATATCATTTCACACTAAAAAGTGTTTAAAATTACACAACGGCTTGTAAAAATAAACTCACGAAGTGTAATTTAACAAAATTAGTCGGGTTTTACACATTTGATGTAATTTACAACGTTTTATGTATAAAATACCTAAAAAAGCCGCAATTTCCAACAAAAACCTAGTATTTTCCAGTATAAAAGTGTTTTACAAAATTGTGTGTGTAAATTTACTCAGAAAATTAATATTTTTATAACGGGCATAAAGTAAAAAATCATTCCGTTTATCATCTTCAAAGATATTAGTTATGTCCTTGAACATAATTTAATTATTTTAAAGCAAAATAATTACCTACATAATATAAATGAATCGTTTATTCTTGAAAGGGCTCATGTCCACTTTTTCAAATTATTCAGGAAATAAAAAAAACTATATATTGTCAACAATAATTAGTTTAGGAGGGAATTTGAGTTTGTTGATGAAAATGTGAGTCGCTATGAAGTGTTAAGCTGTATTTTGAGGTTATTTGTCAATTATTTCAGCTTTTATGCTCATTTTTAAAGCATGGACTTGAGCCCTTTCTAGAATAAACGAATCGTTTATTCTTGAAATATACCCATACCTCACTTTGCGACGGTAATTCGTTCCATAAAAATGCGTCTTGTAAATAAAATTGCAACATAATTAAATAACCTTGACGTATTTCCAGAAATAAAACATTTAAGTAACGGTGCAACAAATAATTTAAGCGACGCAAAACTGAAATTTGGTAGTAACAAATGTACCGTCGCAATTGGAAACGTCGCAAATCGAAACGTCGCAAATCGAGGTATTGGTGTAATTGAAAATAACCCCAAAATTCAGCTTTATTTCATTTTTAACCATTCTGTAAACAGCCTCAGAGGGAATAATTTCTAAAATCAAAAACAGAATGTGTATTTGTAGATGTATACATAAACGACTGTTTTGCCGCACAGCGAATCTATTTAAACGGCCCTCAAAATATAACGGATATTGAAGAAATTTTAAAACTGTATGTAAAACCTTATATGTTCGACCAAAATATACTACAAAATCATTTTAATAAATTCGAATTCGATTTTAATAATTTCGAATGAAAACAATTGAATTTATTTAAGAAAAACAATATGTGGAGTTAAAAATATAATATTTAAATAAAATTGAATGTCTTTTTATTTTAAACCCACAACACTAATGTGGAATTTAACACTATTTATTCTCACTATTAAAATCTGTAAAGAAGTATCTTTTGCAACAATTAAATTGGAAATTTGTACTGCAGTAGGTGTTTTTCCCAGTTTTCTTAATTTGGTTACCTTTCAAAATGAGGAATTCCCAACCATTTTATATTAAATTCAACCTATGTTAACGGTATAAAACTTTGGAGTTATGTTTTTACGGCAGCTTTACAAGTAATAAGTAACGTTATAGTGTGTTTTTTAACATTAAAAATGAAAATTTAAAACTTATCATTTGCGATAATCCTCTTTTGAATCGTGAATTCCTTCGATAATTCACACATTTTTAGTGTAATTACAAATAATAATTGCAACCCGGAACCCGCTGAATCGAACCCGTGAAATGTTGGGTTCGGGTTCAGGTTCGAAAAAATTACTAAAAATGTTTGAACCGGAGCGGGTTCGGTTCGAAACCCTGCTTTTAGACAAACATAAGCACTAATGCATAAAATCCTTGTTCAGGAAAATAGTCAAATCATCGAAGAAGGTAACCAACAACTAATTTTACTTCACACTAATACTTTATCAGATTGAAAAAAACCAATTCATGGTTTTTGGGTGGAACATTTAAAGTTTTTCCCAAGTAGTTATTCCAGCTAACGAAAGTTTAATGAATGGAAAATTGTCCGCAATATTACAGAAAATATCAACGTTTTTTTCGATGCATTATTCATGCATTGATCTATGTACTTCGCAGCTAAATTGATGATAACATTGATAACCAATTTCGAAAAACCCACAAACAAAAGCATATTAAAGACTTTACTAGTTAAAGTTTCTAATTTTCATTTAATGCTTAAAAATTGGTTGGCTAATGTAACAATAAAGTGGGTTTTGTATTCAACGTCCGTCAATTTACAACTTAATGTTTCTTGAAATCTGAATTAACCGCGACCGCAATCGAATGTTTCCTCCAGTGGAGCAAAAAGAATAAGAAAAAATTCAGCCGACACAGCCATTAGGGTTAGTTTCGCCGTTTCTTCTTCGTAGCCACTCAGAAATGCTGAATTGCTATAAGCTTGCATTGACACTTCTTCAAAATTTGTTATGCGAGAAATTGCCACATAGCCTTTTTGTTGCAAAACCATTTTAGAGGCCCGACTTTTGTAAAATTATGGCATTATTATTAATGCCAATAAATATTTGTTTTGTCCGTCGTTGCATTTGGCACTGTACTCTAAAACAAACAAAATTCCATAAATTCTAAAAATGCAAATTATATACATATATTTAGGGCGATCCATTTTATCTCAGTCTGATTTTTTACCGGGCTCAGAGAAATTTTCCCTACCGAATGATTTTACGTCATAAGCGCGTAGAACCATTAAACAAGGGGTGTATAAACTTTCTCAAAAAATTGTCCGTACAGCATTAGATTAAGGTAATTGATAAAAAAAACAATTACAAATCAAACAAAAAATTCAGTTTTTATTTTTTTTAAACTATAATAATTATAGTTATTACAATAAACAACCTAAAAATAATAATAATCATGATATAAATACATTAACTTTCACGTTTGATATGATTTACTATTTAAACAGCCTAAAACGATATCAAATCTGTGGTTTTTTTGAGAAACTAGTTAACTGCATTTTTGTCGATTTTGAGTTATGAATGAAAATAACTGGACAATTGTCTAAAGTTTCAAAAATATATTTCAGTTTTCCAATACTTTCCTTCAATTTTCCGGAAAATCTAATTAAAAATGACTAATTACTACTAAAACTTACTGCCAATTTTTATTTCAAATGCGTTTTCTGAAAAATTTACTTTTTGCAGTTAACTAGTTTCTCAAAAAAACCACAGAAATATTGTCCGTATACTTGCACTTCTGTCAAAATTAACATTAGCACATTAATGCTCAGTTGCACAAATAAAGAGCCAACTGCCAGTTAAGTAATTTTTCCTCTTTTTCTTCTTTTATGAAATTGCGATTTGTTTCATAATACAAAATCAATGCAAGCTGATTATTTTTCTTTTTTACATGAACATTATAACGGGTGAATTAAGTATTTGACTTACCCATTTCATTCTACTAAATACTTAACTGAATGACAAATATTTCTATGTAAAAATAAAATAAAATTAACTGGCGTTGAATTTGCAAAATGAAACAAGCCGCATTTTCATAAAAAAAGAAAAAGAGGGAAAATTACTTGCCAGTTGGCTCTATATTTGTGCAACTGGGCATAAGAATGATTTTTCTGATCAACGTAAACACAGAGTATGAATGTTTTTTTCTGTATGTATGTATATAAAGACGAAAAATAGTCGTTGTATTTGTAGTATAAAAAAGTAATTACCAACTGATGATGATATTTTAATAAATAAAATAATAGAAATAATCCACAATCAATATAAATATTTTTTAATATGAGTATCATTAAGAATTTATTATTTTATTACGAAATTGTTTTTTACGTAAAAGTTTATTAGTCGGATTTTTTAGATCGTGAATGAAATATTGTCCAATTAATTAAAAATGTGTGATTCTCGTACCAGAATTAGTGTAGAAATTAAAAAAATTGATCATTAAATTGGAGAGTAAAGCTAAAAGTTTATCGAAAATTTCCAAAATAACTAATGGACCGGTCCCATGGACCGCACAACGCTCTTTACGGGTTAAAAAAATGTATTTATTTTGTAATATGAACGTTGAATTTTTTCTGATCGTCGAAGATGGCCGACCACGTCTCTGGCGAGCCGCTTGACGTTCTGCTACATACAAAAGCCGTTGATCCAAAGTACCCTCATCCATATCTTTCTGGTCTACTTCCATGGCACTCTCTGGAGCACTGCACATCGAATAGTCTGAATCATTGTCTTCACTGTCATCAAACACGTTATCTTTTTCTTCTGAAGATGCTTCGTCGATGGGTTCTAGCACTTCTCGGACGGTTCGACTACGCAAATTATACGCCATCTAATTAGACATACTATTGTATGTCAAAATCAAAAGAAATATGATAAACTAAAATAATTTTAACAACGAGCGCAGTCTCACTCACGACCAAAACAATAAAACAACACAAAAAACAGCAAAAACAACTGGGAAAAATTATTTCGTATACAATACAAATATTTTCGTTCAATTTTTATCAAATCCGATCACCTAGATATCTTAGTCATATCACATTTTTCTTGTCTGGTCCAGGCCTATTAGTCTGTCATTGTTTCTTGAAAATCGGATAAGTACCTTTCGAATTATGTACTTTGTTTACAGACAGATATCAGCAGCGGGGATATAATACATCTCTCTCGCTTTAGGTCTGCTAAAGTTGAGATGCCTAAAAATTATTCCGATTTTCACACATATGAAACAGAGAGAGACTAATAGACCTTGACCAGACAAGAAAAATGTGATATGACTAAGATCTCTAGGTGATCGGATTTGATAAAAATTGAATGAAAATATTTGTATTGTATACGAAATAATTTTTGAAAGTTGTGTTTGTGACTTTTTTGTATTGTTTTATTGTTTTTGGTCGTGAGTAAGGCTGCGCTCGTTGTTAAAATTTGTTTTGTTTCGAGAAGTGCTAGAACCCATCGACGAATCATCTTCAGGAGGAGAATATAACATATTTGAGGACAGTAAAGACAATGATTCAGACTATTCGATGTGCAGTGCTCCAGAGAGTGCCATGGAAGTAGACCAGAAAGATATGGAAGATAGTACCTTGGATCAACGGTTCGTTTATGTAGGGGAGTGTCAAGCGGCTGGCCAGAGCCGTGGTCGGCCATCTTCGACGATAAGAAAAAAATTCAATGTCGATATTGCAAAATAAATACCTTTTATAAAGATTCAGTATCGGACCTATTTTTATCTAAAAAGATACTATCTCAAGAGTATACTGCTAAATTTTTAGCTAAAAATATTGAAAATTAAAAAAAATACGGTTATTTTATGTAAAACAAGCCATTTTCTTATTTTTTTCACAAACCTTTTTTTTTTTTTTTTGGTATCATAAAATTAAAATTTCATTCATTAATGTAATAATTTGATCTCCTTCAGTAAGCTTTAAACTATATTGGAAAAAATTGTCAAAGCTAAATATAGAAAAATTCAAGGAATAATATGCAATTTTCATGCTGGGGTCTAAAAGACCCCAGTGTGGGATTTATGTGATTTTTCTTAAGTGTGTCATTTAAGGGTTAAGTTCTTAGTGTATATAAACATTTTATATTTAATAATTAAGATTAAATATTTTTGAGAATAAATAAAAAAAAAACAATGTATATAGGATATAAGTTTTGGAAACTCAATAAAAGTTTCTTGGTAATTTAATCAAGCTTTAAAAAAAAATTGTTTGTAATTAATTTTGTTGTTCAGTGTTTTTTTTGAAGATTCTTCTACTTAATAGTCCCATGCAAATGAGAGTATGATAAGTGACTAAATCATAATCTCAAATAATCGTATAATTGAATTCTCTGAATATGATTTTATATTAAGGCAATTTTTCGTAAAAATCAAAATCCTCCCTGATGGTTAAAAACAACAAAATATACTCTCCAAAGTAAAAAAATTCAAACTTCTTTCCTGAAAAATGACTTTTTGACTTATCATACTCTCATTTGCAGGGGACGAAAGACAATAGCCATAGTGAGTTTTTGTTTTTTTGGTTTATGCTGGTCAATTGATGGCGCTTAAATAATACTTATTCATACAGATTTGGCGTGATAAATACGTGATTTTGGGAGTGATTATAATCGCCGCAGACATTTACGTTATCACCATTATAAAGAGTGATTATACTCATTGCCTGCGACAATATTTCGTCACAGTGCTAAGATTTAAAAAAAAAGAAAAATCGAACAAGTACAGATATTCGACGTCAACGAAACGACGGCGGCGCAAATTGTATACAGCGGAAATTATTGGCAACTATTCACAACGGCTTGAGTTTGTGCTAACTTTTAGACACATTGTGTACTAAAATGATTCATACGTATTAGCACTAATTTTGGAAAATTGTACGTAATATTTTGTGTTATTTCATAGAAATATAAAGAAAGAAAGGGTTATAAGGAAATAAGAATATAAAAAAAAAATTCACAAAAAAATCACAAAATTCAAAATAAATAAAATTTTAATCAAAGCTAAAATGTATCGACCGGACAACTTCGAAGAAAGGGTTAAATATGCATCCTCGTCGTGATGCGACAATGTCGGTTATAATCAGACAATGATACCTTTACGTGCCTCCAGGTACTTTTGATAGTGTTAGTATGAGCGCCATTTTCTTCATTTACGAGGGATAATGAGTGGTTAACTATTAAATGTTTGTACCCTTCGTTTTCCAGATTGTTGTACGCTGGCCAACAATCTGAGATAATGGTGCTCCAAGGTAGTATATTTTTCCTAATTAGGTCTGTGATAGTGACGCGATTTTGGTTGTCCACTTTCACCAAACAGCACCTTCCGGTGGAGCGTTCGATACCTCCAAACGCCCATCGAACGTACTCCCGTCTATTTCAACGATGCAATCGGG
This sequence comes from Tipula helvola, assembly GCA_963556165.1. NCBI lineage: Eukaryota > Metazoa > Arthropoda > Insecta > Diptera > Tipulidae > Tipula > Tipula helvola. Next base: position 204,754,641 of record OY744481.1, on the reverse strand, counting down.
GCCGACTCACAGAACGTAATGCCTCCAATCGGCTGCCATACGTCCTAAGTGACACGGTAACTGAGATATGAATTTTTTTCGTTTTTTATTTAAATTACCTGAAATCTCGCCTTTAAATCGTCATATTTTTTTTGTTTGTGATTGTAATAGCACGAAATAACTTTTATTGTATTCTGCAATGTATTTTTAGTCTAAATAAATCATTTGGTACAAATGGCTTCAAGAAAATAAATTATATGAGATTCGAAAGTCTTGAAAATGTGTAAATGTATGAAAAATTTCAACTCCTAAATTCAATATAAAAAAAAAATAAACATAAGTTTGTTTTAAAAAGTTGTCTAGTTTATACCCTTTCCAACGGTATGCTACATATTGGAGTAATTATTTATAGTATGGTCAAAATAAGAGATAGAAGTTGTCAGGGTCAAGAAAATTATTTTTATCTTTATTATGTTTTTATTAAATATGAGTTATAATACTTGTTCGAATTGTTCTCCTCTACTCCGTATGCACGCTCGACACCTTTTCCTTATTTTAAATGTTGTTGTGCGAAGTCGCATTTCTCCTTTCATTATTTCAAATGCAGCTGTAATTCGCTCGATTAAAATTTCTCATGAGGGCACCTCTGTTGCATAAACCAATTCCTTTGCACGTACCCAGACGTAAAAATCGAGGGGTGTCAGGTCTGGGGACCGTGCGTGCGGTGAAGGAATAGGCCCCAATCTACCAATCCATGAGTTCGGAAAAGAATTGTCTAAGTACTCACGTACCATTCGATGATAGTGTGCCGTACAGCAATCATTTTGGAAGACGATCGGCACACCTTCGGGTAAATCGTTTTCAAAAATTAGGAACCGTATAGGAACCTATTTATTACATTTATTCTTTTGTTTTATTTAAATCTTGTTTTTGTTAAATATTTTGTTCTTCTGGTTTAGTCTGTTTTAAACTATTATCAAAATTGTTTTTGTTGCGTTTGTCTTCGCTTGTTATGGTTACAATGCCTAATTTTAGTAACGTAGAGTATGCTGACATGTTGCTTACATATGCAGCGCTAATTGCAACGCGCGTGAAGCGCGAAGACTTTATCAGAAGCGATATCTTGATCGGCGTTTACCACACCACGAAACCTTCACAACAACCTGTCGACGCCTGAGAGAGACCGGAAACTTGCATTTTCAAGAGCCTCGAGTGAATGTGAGGCAACATAATGTTGTAATCGATGAAAGAATATTGCAAGCTTTTCATGAGAATCCTACAACATCTATACGAGTTGTTGCTGAAAGACTTAACTTATCAGTTTGGAAAGTCTGGTCGGTTCTACGGGCAGATAATATGCATGCATTTCATTACACTCCTGTTCAAGGTAATTAATACGTAAATTACTTATTTTTGAATGTAACGAAAAACAATTTTAAATTGATTTCAAATCCCAATGAGGGGTTTCACTAGTCATTTCTTAAAGTAAAACACTACTTTAGTGTTTGTTTAAGAAACAGTTATTTATTCTTTGTTGACTTCTTTTCTTTCTCAGTTTACAGAAAAAAATGTATCTGTTTTGTGCAATTGTCATAAACTAACGGATTTAACTAATTGTTTCAGGTATAGAATAGGGTGATAATGCTAGACGGCTAGAGTTCTGCAGATTTATACTGCACACAAATATTGAAGATGGTGATTTTTTGGAAAGAATTTTGTGAACCGATGATTCAAATTTTAGCCGCGAGGGAATAGTGAATCTGCATAATCTGCACTATTGGGAAGAAAGGGGGCAAAAATTCTCACAAGAAAAGGCAGAGTTCTTTTCAAAGAAAATTTAGTGTCAACGTTTAGGCCGGTGTTATTGGTCGAAGTCTTATTGGCCCATATTTTTTGCCAGAACGCCTGACCGGAGATATCTATCTTGAATTTTTGCAAAACGATTTACCCGAACTTTTATTATCAGTTTTGGAAGAAGGTGTGCCGATCGTCTTTCAAAATGATGGCTGTCCGGCACACTATCATCGAATGATACGTGAGTACTTAGGCAATTCTTTTCCGAACTCATAGATTGGTAGATTGGGGCCTATTCCTTGGTCCGCACGGTCCCCAGACCGATGTTTACCTCTGGGGACGTGCAAATGAATTGGTTTATGCAACAGAGGTGCCCTCACGAGAAATTTAATGAAGCGAATTACAGCTGCATTTGAAATAATGAGAAGATAAATGCGACTTCGCACAATAACATTTGAAATAAGGAAAAGGTGTCGTGCGTGCTTACGGAGTAGAGGAGAACAATTCGAACAAATATTATAACTCATATTAATTTAATAAAAATATAATAAAGATAAAAAGAATTTTCTTGACCCTGACAACTTCTATCTCTTATTTTGACCATACTATAAATAATTCCTCCAACATGTAGCATACCGTTGGAAAGGGTATAAACTAGACAACTTTTTAAAACAAACTTATGTTCAAAATATGTTTATTTTTTTTTATATTGAATTTAGAAGTTGAAATTTTTCATACATTTACACATTTTCAAGACTTTCGAAGCTCATATCATTTATTTTCTAGAAGCCATTTGTACCAAATAATGATTTATTTAGGCTAAAAATACATTGCAGAATACAATAAAAGTTATTTCGTGCTATTACAATCACAAACAAAAAAAATATGACGATTTAAAGGCGAGATTTCAGGTAATTTAAATAAAAAACGAAATGCATATCTCAGTTACCGTGTCACTTAGGACGTAGGGTCGTATGGGTGAAAACTAGCTAATAACCCACCCAATCCCCCAAAAAATTGTGTCGGTCCATGTGCCGAAACCCTGTATATTTAAAAATAAAACTGTAGGTCGAAGGCGGCTGTTGATCAGGCATGATATAACTGATTTCAGTGATGTGTCTGAGCATATTCTCAATGCATTTTTTGATGTCGGGAATTGCCATTCTAGGATGTTAGTGACTGGTGATTCTCGTAATGGTTAATTGCATACCGCTCCACCAATTAATGCTCATGATTAAGTGGAGAAATAAAATCTCCCAGGAAAAAGCTGTAGTATGCCTATTTGGTTGGATGCAGCAAAATAATTATAATTATTATAGTTATGATGTTATAACTGGAATGATTACGTACGGTAATAGGAACATCAGGAAATACGGCGTAGAAATTTCAAAGAATTGAAAAAAAAAATTTTTACCTGAGTGTACATAATTTATTTAATAAAACAATTTTGTAAAATATTTTTTTACATTTCATTATTTAATTTATTGAAGTGGGACATTGCAGCTACCTCTTATCTTGGCTTATGCTGATGACATTTTAGTCATCTCGCGTGACCCTACAGGGTTGGAACCTATGTTGGGAGAATTGATAGCTGGATTAGATACCGCGGGCCTCAAGATCAATCCGCACAAGGGCACAGTACTCATCAGAACACCAGATTCCTCAATCGTTATACCATCCAACATCCATATTGCTGGCATATCATTCATCGCCGTGGACACCTTACGATATCTGGGCACATATTTAACCACCAAGCTGAGTAGACCACTCACTATCCGCACCCGATGTCGCCAAGCACTTGGTATTATTAAACTTATGCAAGTGTTTATAAAAAAAAATAAGGTTCTTTTTAAGACTGTCGTACTGATGTACAATACGACTGTATTTCCCATAATATCCTATGGATTAAAGACCGCCGCTCTTACCTTCGCAAATAGACGGCGATTAAGGAGGTACGAGCTGTTCTTCTTGAGGAAACTGTTGGAGTTCTCCAGGACGGAAGATCAAGGAAATCTTAAAGGGAAAATCCATAACCAAGCGCATAAAGGTACAGGACAGCGTATAAATTATTGGGGTCATAAACACCGTCGTAGTGACACCCATGTACTTAAAGCTGCCTCCATTTACAGTGCTGGTCCGAAAAAGCTCGGGCGGCCTTGCTTTACTTGGCATGACTCTTTACACCAAGATTTGAGTTGTTTTGATAAATCCCCGGACTATTGGATGCCTCTCTTGCCATCCCGTACTGAGTTTCGGAAGACCGCTGAAGAAATTTATCTCTGCGAAGAGTCCGACTCCAACGATCTTATTGAAGATGAGAACGTTGAAGAAGAAGGCCTTTGTGTGTAAGTAGATGTAATCAGAGCTAAATTATCCATTTAACAAAAACCAAAAAAAAGAAAATTAACTTCCTTTCTAGAGATCAAGAAAACTAGAGACTTCCTTTTTTGTCAGATCATAATATCAATTAGCAAAAAGACAACTGAAGTACATGAGGAACTTCAATTGTATTTAATTGAAATTAAATAAATAATTGAAATTTAATTCAACAATTGAATTTAAATAAATTGAATTTCCAAGCAAATTTAGGTAACGATAGTTTTACTCAATGAGCGTTCTAAGAACGAAATATCATGCCTTTCGATTTAATTCGCATTCCTCAGATGCAAAGGCCGCACATTCCCAACACCATTGACACATCAGAAAACAATGCCAAATCAAACACAATTAAAATACAAAATGAAATAAAATTCAAAATATATACCTACTAAAAGATAATCATAGAAATTTAAAATTATTCCCGCAATTCTTAACTCGCAAGTGGAAATTAAATAATGATAGTTGTGACTTGAGAAGGGAATAGACGTCGGACCAGCAGAATAATAGATTCTATTTCAGAATTCAGCTATTAACATAATAATACAAAATTAGTATGTAATTAGATTTAGGCAGTAATCAACCAAATTGTAATAACGAAGGTCTGAAGGCGGGTTCGGGAAGCTAAAACAGCCAAGAGAAAGAGATACTAATATTAATATTAAGATTGTCCGTAGCAACTAATGATGTTTTAATAACAGGTTCATGTAAATATAGGGGTTATGAACAAATTTACATAAGTTAATTCAGGTTAATCAAGTAGAAATTATTTGCTAAAAATAGATTAAATATTGATTTTGTTTCAGAGATCACGAGAAATTGGATTCAATTTATGGAAATTATATTAAACTTAAATTTAAAATTAATTAATTAAGAGGATGAGATTAGTTAATTAAATTGAAGCGTGGGATTAGATTGGAGATGTGTTGTCATGGTTGGTGGAGAGTATTAATCAATGAAAGCGACCGGACGCAGTGGGGTGTGGGCGGTATATAAGAAGTAATTGATAACTAATTAATATTGACTTTAGGATGCCAAGCATGGAAGCAGTTTGTAGAAAAAATGTAGTAAAGTAATTATTAGAAAAATGTAACTACTAACAATTGACCGCCAAGGTGTTTGTTACCGGGTCCATCTCAATTCTATACTAACAATCCTATCCTATCCTTCCAATAAATGTAAAAAAGGGTGTACGGTGGGCCCGGAGTCAAAAATTCTTAGAATTACAGGGAGATCCTGCTAAATGCTTGGTCGTACATTCAGAATCAATCAATCAATCAATTTCATTTTTTAATTTATTAAAACTTTTAGTTTTGCTGGAAAATAGTCATTTCATTTCTTTTCCTGAAAAATGAAACAAAATAATTATCTGGAAAATGGAGATTTCATGTTTTTGCCTAAAAATAAAATAAAATAAAAAATGTTGTGCAAAAAATGTGCAATAGTTCAAAAAATGTTTACAAGAATTAGTGTGTACGACCAACCGAAGGCAAGTTTCCCGGATACGCCGGGTTTCACCCCACCCACCGTACACCCTTTTACGAATAACAAAATCGAAGGACATGAAAGGTATGTTAGCATTGTAGAGACTCGACCCGGTTCCAGACACCTAAGTAGTCTATAGTTAGAAAATTTGTTAGTATTTTTTTTTTGACACTTGTTAATCACAAGACAACAGAATTTTTTTTGCTAATATAGCGTCTACTCGAATTAATTCACATCTGGTACTTACTAATTTTGGTACTTATTTTCATATTTGGTACTAATTTGGTAGTTTGAAAATACACAATTTCATATAAAAGCGGTTTTCTATGTTTTATTTTTATTTTTTAAAGTTTATTTTTAGTTCTTAACCTTCAAACCGTGTTTTGGGGGAATACAGTTTCCCAAACATGGTTTTAAGGTTAACTTTGTTACTCATTGCATCATTTTATAAATAAACTAAGTACACATAACTCAAAATCATTTAAAAAATTGCATTAACCCTACATTTAATGAAATTAATATTGAAGAATTCTATTTCCCGTAACACGGAATTAAGTTGTTAAATATACACACGAGTTGAAGGTTAAAAATTCTAATTTAAAAAAATTTAGTTCAAAACAATCTGTTTTTAAAAAATTGGCGTTGAATTTCATTTGGCGTCGGATATCTTGTATCTTAGCCAAAAAAATAAACAAAACACATTATTTGGTGCTTGTTTGGCGAAATTTTGTATTTTGTGGCTGCTGACCTGGTCAGTATTACGGGGTCGTTGTTTAAGGAAGAGGAGGAACCTGCGTAGGGTGGTGTTTTAGCCAAACAGGCCTTTAAAGCAAGGACAAACTGAGTTTTCATCAGATATTTGTTTGGCAGTTAGTGTACCGTAGCTTTTAGTTTAACTTTCATTTTTTTTCACTGATTTTTTTTTACTATACAACGTTCTTTAAAGCTTCCGCATAGTGTACCACGTACGTGTACCATCACCAAAGCAAAATTTCGTTGGTTTTTTTTTATTATTCAAATTTTTGGTTTAACCTTGGTTTACATTTTGGGTAGTTTTCCGTTTTCCTATATTTTTGGCATGGTGCGAGTTAATAAAGGGTTTCTGGAACAAGTATAGCATGTTAACGTCAACCAAACGACGGTGGCGCCAAATTGCATACAGCCTAAATAATTGGCAACTTCGTAAAAAGGTTTGAGTGAATTTAGACACATATTGTACTAAATTTAGACATATCTTGCACTAAAATGGTTGAATCCTTTGATACATTTATCTGATTTGGTTTGTTTGAAATATTAGCACTAATTTTAGAAATTTTTTTTTTGCTTAAGATTTTGTGATATTTTCATAGAAATATGAAGAAAAAAGTAGAATTTTATTTCTTCACAAAAATATGTTTCTTAAAAAGGTGTTGCAGAACCCGTTGCAGCGGAAATAAAAGGAAAAAGGTTATAGGGAAAATTAGGATATAAAAAAAATTATTAAATAAATAATAAATAAATATAAAGTTTAATTCTACTTCATTGCAGTTCCATTTCTATCTAAAAATAAAAATAAATTATTATTAATTCAAAATTTAAATATACAGTAAATACTTAACTCTAAATATAAATAATATAATATAATATTTCACTATAATCACTAAAAAAATCACAAAATTTAAAATAATAAAATGCATTTTAATTATCAAAATTAAAATGCATCGACCTTACCACTTCGAAAAAATAGTTGAAAGTGCACTCTTGTCGTGAAGCGACAAGTTTGCGAAACATAAATTCTCCTAAATAGTCAGTAAACTCTGACTACCGATTGTACTCGGGCAACGACGCCTTAACATGCCTCCAAGTACTTTCGATGGTGTTAGTGTGAGCAACATTATCTTCATTTACGAATCTTAGATGTTCATATCTTTCGTGTCCCAGATTGTTGTAATAATGATGCTCCCCGATAGAATATGTTTTTTAATGAGATCCGTCAGAGTGAGGCGATCTAGATTAGCGACCTTCGCCAAAAAGCACCTTCCGGTGAAGCGTTCGACACCACCAAACACAAATTGACCCTCCACGTGATGTCCACGGTGGTATTTACGCTTCCCGAATTTGCTTTCGTCTATTTGGACGATGCAATCGGGACCGCCAATGGGCTGGGTATGGAGAAGCATGTACTTCACTATAACCTCCCGAATGTAATATCTCCGGTATTCCGGAATATCTCCGGTGAAATATCGATAGTGATTAAAAATAATTAATTTACATTCATATTGCTTTGACTAAACCACGAACCATGGCGGACATTTTTTCGATTGTGGCAATGACACCATTGATGCGTTTACCACAATCGCACCCACATTTTTCAATTAAACTATGTTTGATAACTCGTATAGCTTGGCTGCATTTCGCGCAGCGCAAGGATCTATTTATTAGTCCTGCGTCTTGTAGAAATGTCAGCAACATATTGCTGTCTTCTGATATTTTCGCCAGAAATCCTGCACTGGGAATTCCCTTCCTCATGGCAAATGTTTGGGGATGTGAGTTGATCTTCAATAAATCCTGGTATTTTGTCATTACCATTTCTATTGGGTCCATTTCTAAAAATAATTAAACAATTGAAGGCATGAGTGGATGAAGGTGATATATGTGTATGTAACATTTTCATAATTTTACAGAAACGACCTTCAAAGTTTCTACGATTCGTTTTAAAATACTTGTTATTAGTATAGAATAGTCTTCACCCGCATTTCTCTAGTTTTGCGAAGATTTATTGGGACATAATGCACATACGGACATAACCATTCACTTCATTTATGTAAAAAATTCAAAATTTAAAAAAATGTTACAATACATATATATCACCTTCATCCACTCATGTCTTCAATTACATATTAAAATAATGTATTAACTTACAACTTGTTCCAATGGGAAATTTTTATAGAATGAAGATGTCAAAAATAATGGTTGCAATGTTTGTAACACGATAAGGTCGAAAGGCCGAATGATAATATATCGAATTTAAAATCGCTCTGTTGACATTCGGTGAACATTTACTTTTCTCTGTTTATAGTTTTAGACTGTCAAACGCAGTGATTTGTTGTTTAAAAAAAAAAAAAATTGAAATTAATTTTTGAGTTTTAAGAATTTAAGGTTTTTGTTTTATGGAAATCATTTCTAAAAAAAAAAATATCGCAAAATATTTTTAAAAATAAAAGTGTAGCACGGAGGCAGCTATTAAACACCCATGAAATTACAGATTTCAGTAATGTGCCTGAGCATATAGCAAACGCATTTTTTGATGTCGGAAATTGCCACTCAATGACTCAATTGCCACTATTCTGAGGAAAATAAATTGAAGAAAAATGACATTGAGTAATTTAACTTACAATTGTCGCTGCCCCCTCCTCCCGTCCCATCGCCGTTTAGCCCTCCGAGGGGCTTTAGATTTGAACTTCGGGAGATGTAGGAGCCGGGTTCAGCAAACATGTCGCACTGAATCTATTACAGGAAGTATGGCCGAAGAATTACAAAAAATTAAAAAAAAAATATAACATATAATATATCATATGCAGCTACGTAATTTATTTATTATATATAAAAAATTAAATTAATAAATTAATTAAAAATATAATTTATTTATTATAATTTGTTACATTTCATGTGTCACCTTTCTTTGAAAATGCTCATTTCATTTTGTGAATATCCAGTGAGATGCATCCAGTTAAGCAGTTAAGCACTTATTCTGGTAAGTGGTCATTTCATTTTTTCCCTAAAAATAAAATAAAATAAAAAATATTGCATTCTTATTTTGGTATTAATTTTCATACAATAGTTACCAAAAATCTTTCCAAGATGAGTCGATATTTGGTACTAATTTTGGTACTACTTATTTTCTACAATTTGAACAAAAAATAGCTTTTTTTGTTATATTTTTAGTTAATAAAAATTCTAATTTAAAAAGAAATGCGCATTTAGATGAAAAAAAAATCCGCTTTTTTAAAATTAGCGCTGAATTTGATTTAGCGTTGAAAGGCTATAACGTTTCTTTTGTTCCACAAATTACAGTGATAAGTGCAGTTATTTCAAATAATTAAATCCCGTATTTTGTGTAATATATTTGTTTACTTCTTTGGTTTGTGGCGTGTTTGCATTCCCTTGTGACTTTGATACGGTCACCTGTACAGGGATTTTGGTCGCAAAATGAGGATTAAGAATTTTATATATGTACACGGTGTATAATATACATTTTGCTATTGTATATTTGTATGCCGTCAAATATTTGTATTGTATTAGTGTATTTTCTCATGCGTTTTCTCATGGGGTAAGTATCAAAAACAAGCTAAGCGGGTGAATCGGTTCAAATTTTTGGTGCTTACGCTCGCCTTGAGTTATTTTTCCCTTTCTTCTTACTAGTGGAATTCATTCGTTAATAAAAAACCAAAACAAAATACATAAACGTAACCAAAACAATTTCTCGCAAATAGAAAAAAAAACAAAAAGCAACATAAATGAATGATTTTTAATTTATGTATTCTTCGTCGGCTCCATTCGTAATATTTTTAATTTTTAAATTTTGAACAAAGGAACCAAAACAGAAAGTAAGAAAATAAAATGATTTTGTTTATTTTTTTAGTATTTATTGTGTTGCCTTGCAGCTCGTGAGGGTTGTTCCTTTACGATGATATGTCGAATTGTGGGGACATTTTATTCTAAACAAAAAAAAATTGTATATAAAAAAAGGTTACGCAAGTTAAAAAGGAAAGTAATAAAATAGACCATCTCGCTTTTTTATTTGCTGTGTATATACTAGAATAAAATTTCTCCAACCTCGGACATAACATCGTATAGGAGCAACCGACCATCATGAGTTGCATTGCAAATTGCAACACAATACTAAACAAAATAAACAAATTCGTTTTGTTTTTTACCTTTTTTGTTTTGTTAATATTTTTTATTTTGAGTATCTCCCGCTTCGTAATACATATTTTTAATTTTTTTTTATTTCGGAATTTGTTGTTCTATCTCAGTCTTTAACTCTCCCTTCCCTTAATACATCCTCTCAATCGTTCACTTCTGAGCTTAGTTCTCTTATTTGTATCATGTTACCCTATTACTCGCGTCATTTTATCTCTTTTATTTGCATCCTATTAAATGAAAAAACTGAAAAAAAAAAATGCACATTCGACACCAATACAATTTACCAATCCTATTGCCTTCCGGTAATCCTCAAATCAATCCTCATTGTGCGACCAAAATCGCTGTCCTGGTTTGGTAATGAATGGATGTAAACACATTTTGTGTTTGGTGAGTTATTTACTCACGATGTGTGAGTGACTATTTTTTTTTTGATCGAGTGAGGTTAAGGTAGGCTTCGTGGAGGTTCGGTCTCTCCATTTCCTTTTTAATCGGGCCGTTCGCTCCCCCATGACAGGCTGTGATGGGGCCGGCCCGATATCTTTGTTGGTCGTTTTGGGATAACGGTTTCCGCTTCGAGGGGTCGTCGCTAGGTCTGTCATCAGAGTGCCCTTCCATATTTGATCGGTAACCGATGCGTCCGGAGAGGTATTTCCGGTAGGCGGCCGGATGATAAGAGGACCCTTATGGTAGTCATGACGGGGATCGCCGGAGGTTGAAGCTGTCATCCTGGACGAACACATCAACTTGTTATTTTCTTAGCTACTAAGGACGTGGCAAAGATAATGTTAATTTTCTCTTGTCTGTTCTCTGTTTATATCATGCGGTTATTCAAGCATGAGAATATGTCTGGAAAACCGCATGCGCACCGTGAGCTCTCGCCTATACCGCACCAGACCTCTAATCTCATGATTCTGTTAGCGGAATTTGCGGTTTCGTCAATTTGACGGAATGATTTTTATTGGCAGCGTTTTGAGTTATTATTACACACAATTATACAAATATAAAAGTAATTACAAGATTTTAGGAAAACATATCAATCTATGTACATAGGCACAGTCAACGCACAAAGGCAATCGATGCTTGTTACACGTAGAGCGTAGGCACGATGGGCACCCATACTTTGTTTTAGTGTCTGCTGTTCTCGTGCAAAGTGATAGTATTTATCGTAATTTTGGATCTCAAGCGTCTCTGGTTTGTCCTTAGTAATGTCCAGTATTCCTGCCAATTTTAACTTTGTGTACCTCTTTTACAGGTGATCTCTTGCTAGGTGAATGTAGATGAGTTCCAAGCAGTATTGGGCTGTGACTATTGTATTATTATTTTCATTAGCAAATTTGCATTTTAGAAAAATTCAGTTTTTATTGCCGCCTGATCCAACATCCCGAAGAAAATTCTCACTGGCCGGCAATTCCCGGGTAACGGTAAAAAGCATGCGACAGTTTATCGAGCGCTTGTGTACCGCCCTTAGTTTTGTTATAATGAGTAATTATTGCTGATTTTCCATTCGAGTCTACTTGTGATGAATGATGAGGTTACCAGAACAATTTTATTCGTAGTTTAGTAAGAAAATAAGAAATCAAATTTAGAGCAAGTTGCAATCCGACATTTTATTGGAAATATGTAGTTTTAAAACTGCATAGGCTCGAAAGAAGGAGTATCTACTGTAAGGATTTTAAAGTAGGGAATTGGTTAGAAGGAGGTTAGATAAATTTGAGATTAATAGTAGACACTATAATTTTATTTCGTTGCTTTTAGTTAATAATAATATGTAAGGGCAACAAGGATCAAATATTATAGTATTTCATAAATATTTTATTTAATAAAAATATTTGTAAGGAATTAGTTGTATTTATTCATATTAATATATTTTATTGTATTTATAGGTACAGGTTTTTGCATCAAGAATATATTATGTAAATATTAAATTAATAATGACAGTTAATAAACATAGTTTTCTTTTAAAAATCTACTTTTCGCGCTGTCTTGCTTGCGAAAGATTTTAGTACTTCGGAGAAATCGATACTTTGAGCTACGTCAATTTCAATTGAAAGAATTGCTAATGTACTCAACTTTTCTTGCGACATAGTTGACCTTAAATATGTTTTAATTAATTTTAATTTTGAAAAGCTTTTTTCACCACTGGCCACCGAAACAGGTGTAGTTAATAACATTCTTAGACTAACCCATACATTAGGATATAAATCTTCAATTTTACTTTTTCTAATGAAATTAAGAATATTGATTGGGGACGAATTTAATACTGATGAGTTCATCACATAAAATAGCCCATTCAATATCGGAAGCCTCACCAACTGTTAAAACCAACTGAAGATCGTTCCAGTGCTTTTCAAGTTCTTCTCGTTTTGGCAGACTTTTTAGGTCGTAGAGGAATCCTCAGATTTCGGCATGCTTGTTAATTAGTCAAATCTTTCTTGAATTGACATCATTACGGTATCAAGCAAAATTGATTGATTGATTGATTGATTAGAATGTACAGCAAAGCATTATAGCAGGAACTCCCGGATTACGCCGGGCCCACTGTACACCCGTTTACATATAACAAAACCGAAGGATAGGATAGGAATGTTAGTTGGTACAGAATCGACCCGGCTACAGACACCCAAGCGATCGATAAGTTAGTAAAATTGTTAATAATTATATAGTAAAATAGTTAGCACAGGACAACACAATCTCTAAACTACAACTTATATACTACATGTTGATCCTGGAGGATTGGTCCAATCTAAAATGTAATTCTGAAACTCAGGATTAATTTTAATCCATATAATAATATATTAATTAATAAATAATAATGATGAACAAAATAAATAGGGTGCCGCAACTGGTTTCTTCATCCTGGAATCCCAATGTATCCAATTCGATCCGAAAACTACAGTTTAATTCAAAACTACTGTTATAAATGAGGCATTTTCGTGAACCTTCCACTTAAGTATAGCAGCTTGATCTGTGATAACTATTCTGTAATGAATTACAATTAATATCACCAGCACCCAAAATTAAAATTATAAGACACAAATTAGTATCTAAAGTATGAATTCAAAACTAAAGTTCTGTAAATTCGGAGGATATAAATCAAAACAACAGAATTTCTACAACTACCTGTCCGCTAGATGCTTTAAATTTTTGGGAATCTGCGTTGAAAATCGACGAATATTTCTGAAAATCAAGATCGAAATTAGCTAATTATCATTAAATACTACTTTTAGAATTTAAATTAACATTATTAAATCAGAGCTTAAAACCCCACTATTTAATTGGTAAATCTACTATAGTACAAGTAACTAATTAATTCATCGCCATGGTCACCCATCTTTCTGAAAATTCAAATAAAATATTATTCCATGTAATGAACCTAAGTATAATTATATAAAGAATTATTGTAATTTGATAATTATTATAAAAGATAATAATAATAGATGAACCCGACATGATGCAAGGAGTTCCAGAAATACTAAAATAATTGGACTACCGAATCTCTTCATCGGCACATTTTGCAATTTTCATCATCCGCAAGCTGCAAAATCAAATCATCTCATCTCATAATAGCAGAAACAAATTTTTACCCAGCCTCAATTAATGATTTAAATTTCAAATTAATTCGGCACAAACTTTCTAGAAATCTACATTGTGCTTCTCTGAATATTTCTCAAAAACAAGATCTAAATTAGTTAATTGTCACCAATTACTGTTTTTTAAAAACTAAAAAATTAATTAACTATAAAATCCTCATGGTTTAGTTGATAAAATAGCTATAGTAAAAGTAACTAATAAACACATCAACAATTAAACCGTCCTTCCTTATGACAGCAAAATATTTCCAAGTAATGCCATATACTTTAGATCGCTGGAAATTAAATAATCCGCATTGTACGTATTTTCCATCGCCCAGTGATAAGTAATTACCATTTGTAGCACGCAAATGCAACTCCTAACTTATTCTCAACCATCCGCCCTTGAACGATCAACTAAAAGTAACCATTATGGTGAGCTATCAATTTATACTTCCATTACGGTAGGCACTCACTAAATCCAAACTCCTCCAGATCAAATTGTGCCCAAAACACACTATAGCATTTGAGCGTAACATCTTTGAATTTAAGATCCTATTCAAACCAATCTAGGTTACACAGACACTCTTATACCGTAGGCAGACACAGAGCCCCAGCCGTCATTTTTTTTGTCAAAGATCGCGCTGCGGAAACAAAACAATGCGGCTCAGGCGAAAATCGTGTAATGACAGACGTCTGCCATTACACAATTCTCACAAAACCGGACTTCCATCACCTCCACAACGCGACCATTGACAATCGGGACAAATGAAACTCGCGATCAACTCTGTGCCGTCCACCGCACTAGTCTCTTCTACATGTGAAGTATGAGTAGTTCTCTCTCCCATATCTAGTAACGATATTTTATACATCGATGTCTTAGAAACGCAAAACTTCCTTCTAATATTAGCACGCCACATGTTCACTTATGTTACACCACTTAATTAATAAACACATATTGATAATCTTCCTTTAGTCTAAAACAACAGCAACTTAAATCCTCAACTCGTTAGTTTCAATTTAACTTATTAATCTCATCATTACGGTATCAAGCAAAATGTTCAAAAATTCTATTTCAAATTGTTTTTTAGGCGTTAAAATAGGCTCATCTCTAGCCTCATAATTAAATTGCCGTTTTACATATTTTATTCGTTTTATTGATTGAAAGACAGTTTCAGCATCGAGGAGTCCGGCAAGTTCTTTGGCGACTAAAATAGCTTTCTCCAAACCGGTTCGTTTGTAATCTTTGAAAAAATTAATACGTCCTTTCGATCAACGATACAAGCAAATTAAAGTCGTTTAATTGAGGAGCTAAACGTTCAGCGTTCAGCTCCGTGTGCTATTTCTGTATGGTGCTTCTCTTCCTTCTCACCATGTTTGACAAGTGTATTGTGAACATCTCCAATTTGGTAACGAACAACCTTAACACTAGAAATTTTTGCTTCCCAACGTGTGTCGCTAAGTCTTTTTAATATCAATGGTTTGACATGATCGGTTAATATTTGCCAACGATTAGCAGACGCGGTGAACAATAAATAAAGCCTTCCCAATATTTCAAATAATGACAAGGACTTTAAACACGATTTAGCTGCAACGCACAACACCAGGTTTAAGTTATGGCATCCACAGGTCATGAAAAATCCCAATGGATTTTGATTCAAAATTCTCTTTTGAACTCCACTGTGTTTGTCTTTCCTATTTGCGCCATTGTTGTATCCTTGACCTCGGCTGGACTTCAATTCGATTTTATTTTTTTCCAAGAAACTTAAAATCGTATTGGATAAACTTTCACTGCTATCATCAGATGACGCAGTAAAACCTAAAAATCTCTCACATATCTCGACTTTATCATTTGATAAATTAACAAATCTTATAGGTAGAGATAGTTGCTCTATATGACTGATATCCGAAGTACAGTCAGCAACGATGGATAAATTCTTTGCATTTTGAATACATGAAATTATTTTTTGAGTGAATTTTTCGGCCATCAATTCAATTATTTCGTTTAAAATATATTTTCCACAATAATAAACAGATAACTCGTTTTATAGGGTTCGACGAACGTGTTCCTGCATGACGGGGTCAAATTTGACAAATAATTCAATTAGGCCTAAATATTTTCCATTATTCTTGGTGTATAACTATACAAAAGAACCGCGGAATGCCATATCATTTTGCGCAAGATATAGAGTAATACTCATCAATCTATTAATAGTTATTTACGTTACAAGGGCGGTAAATGAGTTGTTACAGTACGAGTTCGACGTTTATTAACGAGTACTGTAACGATCATTTAACGTACGTGTAACGTAAAACGTTTTATTTCATACTATATGGGACATTAATTCGATTTTTTCATTTAAAATTAAATTTTAAAGCAAAAACATGAGTTTGAAATTTAGAGAAAATCAATCCAAATGATTTTCAAATTATCAAGTTACCCTAGTTATTTTTTTTTTTTATTTGGTTTTACAGTCTACTCTACTGTAGGTAATAGCTCGTTTTCCGGACACTTTTGTTCTCTGACGTAATGATTCATTTCCCGGACTGAAATCAATCACGTAAACATTGATTTTCGGTATAGTATGAAACAATAGTATATTGTGTAACGTGTAGGAAAAACGATATATTCCCGGACGAGTATGGAAGTTGCTGGGACGAGGCGTCAGCCGAGTTCCAGCAACCATAAGAGTCCGGGAATTATAGTTTTTCCACGAGTTGCACATACGATTTTTTCTCTAATCGGCAGTATATCAGATTATCCATTTTATTCATTATATTCTTTAAAATACGCAAAATTTTCCAATTTATATTTTCAATAGATTTCACTATCAAAGTTACCTTAGAATTATAACAATCGCGTGCGATTATACATTATATCATGTATTTCTTAAAAACAGATGATAATCAGTACTAGAAAGTATTCTCTGCCTAGGCAAGGAATACTTTCCAGTACTGTTTTTAGTAAGTTGCCTAGCAACGATGTAGTGTCGTGGAATACTTCATTTTGCTGACAGATAACAAACCAGAAAACTGACGTATTTTATCCGATTTGAGAAAAATACATTTTATTTCATACTATACCGAAAATCAATGTTTACGTGATTGATTTCAGTCCGGGAAATGAATCATTACGTCAGAGAACAAAAGTGTCCGGAAAAACGAGCTATTACCTACAGTAGAGTAGACTGTAAAACCAAAAAAAAAAAAAATAACTAGGGTAACTTGATAATTTGAAAATCATTTGGATTGATTTTCTCTAAATTTCAAACTCATGTTTTTACTTTAAAATTTAATTTTAAATGACAAAATCGAATTAATGTCCCATAGATGAAATAAAACGTTGTACGTTACACGTACGTTAAATGGTCGTTACAGTACTCGTTCAAAATTCTATAAACGTCGAACTCATACTGTAACAACTCATTTACCGCCCTTGTGACGTAAATAACTATTTCCAGCGCTCTGATTTCTTTTGAATTATAAGTTGTTCCACTCGATCGATTGTTGATCCTGATTTCAGTCTTGATTCCGTTTCTACCCACGTTTCATATAACGTTTCATAAATCATATTATTTGAGCAAGTTTCAAGTAACCTAATCGCTTTAGATATATGTGGATCCAATTATTGTATCCTACATTTGCTAAACTTGATTTCGAATTCGTACCACCTCGATTAAAATATAAACAACAGAAACCAAATGCACGGTCAGCAGTTTCAGAATATATGTATATCGTCGCGGTACTACACGTTCGTTATTAGAATGAATGTACACGGAAGTAATGATTATTGGAGAAATTAGAGTTGGTTGCATCTTTAGGATATTATGTAAGTTGAACTTGCCTGGGACCTTGAACGACCAAATAATCAGTAATTTTATTGTTAAGAGTTTTAGGCCAAAAAGCTGGATCTGAAAAATGTCTTAAGCTTAAGTTTGCAGAATCGTCAACGTTTAGTTGGTCGGATACAGATGGGGAAATCAACTGATCTTCTATTGAAGGGCTTTCGTTAGAATATTCGATCGAAGGAACTTCTGACATATTCGAGAATTTCATAAACCTCAACACATTAAAAAATTGGTTTTGCCGAAATACATATGTGTATAGGCACTTTCGTTTGGCGTGAATTAACAGAGTTAGCTGAATTAACTGAATCAAGTGAAGTGTAGTATTTTTTAAGTATTTGTAAGTATTTTAGCTAAATGATTTTTATTGTATTTTTTGACATTTATTTTAATTTGTTTAAAAATTGTTTGCGCACGGAATTTTTCGTTTTGAATTAAGTTTAATAAGTCTGTGAATTCAACATGATTATATAGATTGTATAATATTCTTAACAATTTTTAATATATGTAATTTTTATTTTTATTCAAATTATAATTAACAAAAACCAAATTTTAAATAATTTTTTTTGACATTTATCTGAAGTGAATGGAACCAATCGAACACCCAATTCGCTCCAATAGCTCAATTATCTAAATAGCAACTGAATTATCGAAATAGTAACTCAGTTCTAATTTAGTTAATTCACGCCAATCGAAAATGCCTTATATAGTAGGGCCATGGTGACATTAGAATGCAATACAGGATGATAAAAAATTTTCTTATTTTATATCCAACATTTAGCAAGTTCCATTAGATTGTAAAATACAATTTTGCGCCCCCAAAAGTTTTGCGCCCTGTACGGCCGCACACGTCGATCACCCCTCGAGCCGAGCCTGGTGAATGCTCCCTGAATACAGGTGGTGGATGAAGAATACAAATACATGTATTCATGAAAGAAAAAAAACAAACTGTCTCGCTGGTCTCGCACTATTATTTCACACTAGCCATGAAAAACAACGACAAAATAAAAGTTGAAATTATACAAAAAATTATACCTACTATGCACATTGGGTATTTCACACCCCAGAATTTCGAAACGTCAACTTCTCACAACTGCCAAGAGCAGACTAAAGCCGGGCGGGCAAAACTATGTATAGGATCTTGAAGTGTTATTCCTAGACTTCAGGTAGATAAAGTATTAAAAAAAACGCGCTTGAAAATACACTGGATAATCTCCTACTCCCGGGACACAATAAAGGTTAAAACACTAAAAAAATTTAAATGAATCATCACAAATTTCTTTTAATAATCTTGTTGAAAACATAATATTTTGAACAGCAGCACTACTATGTGGCA
The DNA here is from genome assembly GCA_963556165.1 of Tipula helvola. Lineage (NCBI taxonomy): Eukaryota > Metazoa > Arthropoda > Insecta > Diptera > Tipulidae > Tipula > Tipula helvola. Next base: position 204,735,352 of record OY744481.1, on the reverse strand, counting down.
ATGACAGTAGAACTAGCATATAATCTGCCAAATCGAAATAAATATACTCGTCTAGGTTGGTTTTGAATTGTCCAATTTTTAAACAATGTTGATGGGTATCTCCTAATCCTGACGAATCAATTTTAGAAAGAATTTCTGTGTTACCAATAAGGCGCTACTGCGGTCATTCAATGTTTCAATTTTCACATATTCGCTTTGAAAAGAAAAATTTATTAATAAAGGCCGAATAGATTGTATACTCCCGGAGATAATTTCATCTACGTTACAATATTTTATAAACTTAAATTTTTTATCGTTTCTTTTATTTGACAGCACATCTCTAGTCTCTACATAAAATGAGATTCAATTTTTTGAAAGCTCAGAGCCTTAAATTTTTCTTCTTCTAAAAAAGTCTCTTCTAGTTTTAGGAACTTGATTGAAAAAGATATTAAATGTACAGGAAGGTGATTATTTTCATCTTAATGCCATCTACATATATTAATATCAATGTTACATGGAACAATAAATTTTTTCAGAATTTCCTTGTAAACAGATTTAATTGTAGAGTTTAATTTCTGAATTTCTGATTGAAATATTTTATTTATATTGTTAACTAAATGCAAAAATAAGATAAATATTCTAGATATAATTTAAATTCCTTTACTTAAAAATTCGCGAATATCATCAGCATTAGCATCCTTGCCCTTGGCATCCTTCACCTCAAAACAATATAGTATAAAGTAATTTTTAGGGCTTGCCGTTACTGTACAATTCAAGTAATCACTGCCTTAAAAAGAGCCATCATGTGGACAGTTCTGGTAAACATTTAAATGCATTCACTCAGCTAGACTATGACAAGTACAACACGAAAAAAAAAGAAAAACGTCACTTTTTATTTGTAGTAGTTTGGCTATTACACCACCGACGTTTCCAGTCATAACCGGTGCATTATCAGTAGCTAATCCAATGATATTGCTTATAGAGGTGTTGTGGTTTGCGAAATGATTTTCTAATGCTAGTACCATTTTCTAAGCAGTGAAATTTTGTAATTGAATCGTTCCAAAAAAAAATGATCAACCTGAAGTTGGACCACAATATCGCGCTATTACGACTAATTGTTTGGTTGTTGTCAAATCCGTTGTCTCGTCGATTATTATTGAATAATATTGTTGACGTAAGATTTTGTACTTCGGCTGTAAATGGGGCTGTGATTACATTAACTCTGTTGCTTTAGTACGGTAGCATTTTAATTGTTGGGCCAGTATTGGAGTGGGCGCTATTTTTAAGATTAATTTCGGTAATGAAAAGGCAAATCACGCTGTACACAATAAATTGCGCTCATCATTTCCACCTGATTTTTCTTAAAAACTTTCTAACCTTGAAAAAAATGGTCTAACTTTAGGACTTCATTTGAAAGTACATATAGTCCTTATGAAGTTTGGAAAACTCATGCCTGGTGATGTAAATTATGTTGTTGACCAAAGTCTTATGGCATAGCCTACAGCATGCTTCACCATTAAGGTTTTTCAACCAAGGATACTTAATTTCTTTAATAAGTTAATAAAAATCCAAGAATAGGCAAAATATTTGAGGGCAATTGACAAGTCGTTTATTAACAAGAAACCTAATGCAATACATTACGTTTTTGAAGATATCTATATGAATTATAATTTGTTGTTTAGAAAACAATTTTTATCTAAACACAACATTTAAAATTGAAAAAGAAATTAAAAAGTGAGTATTGAAATTTGAGGACTGAAAAAATTGCAATAGATACATAATTTAGTTTTAAGCGGAAAGGCAAAGGCAAACCATTTAATTATCTTTGAATAAACAAAATTATTCTTTGAAATCTCGCTCAACATAAACCTGCTCGAAATATCTCACACATTTATCTTACCAAACATCTAACGATTTTATCTTTAAACGTTAAATTTTACGTTATTTATGTAATTCACGTCACCGCATTTTACCTTGAAAACCCACTTCGAAATATTGTCAGTTACTTATAAAAGTATTGCGAATTAAATAAATTGATTCAAAATATTCCGCGGATAGACACAATTCTATTTATGTATATAATATTCTACCCTAAAGTCTATTTATATATATTTATTACTATATCCATTGACTAAATAAGGTTAAGAAAGACAATTTTCTTATAAAATAATAATAAATATTTTTTATAAATCCATAACGTAAAATCTAGAAAAATCGAAGTGAAAAATCAAACCCTTAGGGAATAACCAAAAAAAAAAAAAAAAAATACAAGAAAATGAAAATATAATCAAAATTCAATTTAGTGGTGATAAACCATCAATAAGCCATCAAAATGTTGTGTGTGGTGTTTAAAGTACAAGTATATAGACTGCGGAGGAACGACGATGAACAAAAAATCGAAACTCTCGAAGTTGTTATAACGAAATTTTATTTACTTTTTTTATTTTCTGTCGAACACGAATATTTCGCCTTAACAAACTTAAAATTTCATTTCCTTAACGACTTTTTGGGTATTTGATACACAACATTAAAAGTTGTTATGTGTTTTTGCGTTTTTTTTTATTATTAAATTTACACCAAATAATTTAATGAAAATTGATTTTTTCCCCAAACAAATTAAAATTAATAGAAAAATATTTCGATAATCAAATAATTTTATATTATATTAAATTTTAATTATTTTGTTGTCTAGTAGAATATGATTTATTTTTAAATTTAAAATTTTACTGTGGTTCAGGCTTCCTGGTTTCTTCGCCTTTCTTAATATATAATTAGAAGTTGAGTCATTATAGGGATTTTATTATTCTGTTAACAGGTTCTATAAAAGTATACAATATTTCAAATAATTTTTGAAAATTCGAACTTCAAGAAAAAAAGTTCAAAAAAGTTTTCTTGATTAGACTACAGCTAACCATTGCTAGAGACATCATCTGTGAAACAAATTTGACTTGACATAATACATAAATTAAAAACAATATTTAAAATTAAAATTAAACACAAAATTTAAAAAGCAAAAAGACTAGACAATTTTGAATTGTATGTCAAGATGGATGATCGGCAGCAATAAATGGCGTTCCAAAAAAATAAAACGTGGTTTTGGCTGCTGATTTTCCTCGCTAGTTTTCCTCAAAAAATATTGTTGAAGTTGATTCGAATACCAAAAAAATAAGGCTCCTTAAATTCCTTATTGGATATGGGCACAGGAGAATAATATTTCACCAAATAAAATAAAATATCACTTTTCCAAAAATCTAACAATATGGCTTTATTTTAACTTTTATATTGATAATAATCGAATTTGTTGATCACTCAAAATCTCAATTGTAAGTGAAGAAAAAATAGAAAGTTAATTTATACAAAAAAATGATTAGCCATCACCAATAATTACAGGGTATTAAAAAATTATAAAATTGTCCGCTTAAATATTTTTAAATATTCGGATTTGCTACTTTATCATTATTCGATTACAATGCTCCCTCTACTCAAAATATCATTACGCTACTATTATCGATCCTGGTACACTGTTCTACATTCTACAAAACGATCAAATTTATTCAATTCACACATTTTTAAATTTTTTAAAAACACTTGTTAAATATTTCGCAAAATTACAAAAGGTTTAAAAAATCACTCGATCGATTTCGGCTTGTTAGGCCATCATCAGGAGTATCTACTAAACTGTAAAAATAAAAATGTAGTTATTTATATATATATGTATATGTAGTTGGAAAAAGCAAAAAATGAAACAAAAATATACAAACAAATAATGTGGGAGTGGTAAACAATAAAAATGGTGAGAGCACTGAGCAATAAACATTAAAAATTAAAAGCGGGTGAGTTAAACACAGTTATATGATTATTGATAAGTCAGCGGCCGAATAACAAAATTCCAGATGTTGTTGTTGTTTTACGGTACGGGTTTGTGGTACGGTAAATTTTGGCCATAATTCCATCCATTTTTCCTCGTTATACCGCGCATAAGATTTTTTTGGATACTCTCAATATTTTATATACGTTCATCATAAAACGGACACCAGACATTGACAGCATATTCAAATTTTTCTAGAGGTCATAAATATCTCTCGTCCAACGCTCAATAAAACCAAGCATGGAATTAGCTCTTGCGACGCATTGCTCGATGTGCTTTACTAAGTAGTATTCTCTGGTATTCTCTTTTCAAACACAGAAACAATTTATCAAAAAATAGCGTTGAGATCAAACAATTGTGCGCATTTGCTGATGGGATGCATTCCATACCCATGATTGCGATGGTATTTTAGAAGTGGATTTTGCATTTATATTTTAACGTCGTCGGTCACTAAAGAAACTAGAAACCATTTCATCTAGCTCAGAAACTGCCTACATTAAGTTGATGCTGCTCCCCCAAATGATGTAGAGAACACATTGTGGAAAGTTCAACCAATTATTAATGCCGTAAGAAACCCATGCAGAGAGATACAAATAATTTTGGGTCCGTATTCGATTGACAAGGAAATAATTCCTTTTAGTAGCCGATGTTCCTTACAACAATACCTAAAATGCAAACCACGTCCTGTTGGTTTAAAAAATTTTGTCGTTACTATTAACTTCTAGAGGAATGGTTATGAATTTTGAGATCTACCAAGGCAACTCCACTCCGTTTAATGATCATTGAGGTTTGGGGCCATCAGTTTACCTTAGATTAACAGAAACGTTGCCTGCGGGATCGTTTCTGTTTTCCGATACATATGTATTTTACTACAGTTCTCCTTTTGGGAAAATTAGAAGAATTGGGACTCTATGCTTCCGGAACCATAATGACGAATCGTCTCAAAAATATTAATTTTAAAAACGATAGGCACATGAAACGGGGTGACATGCAATAATTTTCTATTAACGATGAAATTGTAGCAGTAAAATGGCGAGACCCAAAGTCAGTGGTAATGTTGTCAACTGTAGTAGGTCAAGAACCGATTGAAAAAGTTTCAAGGCGGTGTAAAATTCGAATAGTTTGCTGTGGTCAGGAACAACAACAAATTCATGGATGTCGTAGACGTGTGTGACCAGATGATAGAGTACTACCGTACATTCATCAAAACGAAAAAGTAGATACTTTAAGTATCATTACACTTTCTGACCTAGCAATAGCTAAAATATTTTTTCCTTCAAACGTCTTTAAAGAACCTTGTTTTAATACTATTGTTGGCTGTTAAAGTCGGCTTTTTTGTTACGATTATAAAAATGTACATATTGCTAGGCTAATAGCACATTACACTCATAATTAACCGGTTTCCCATATGTTTTCTATTTGGTTTAAATTATTTGCCCTCTAAGTAGTATTTTTTAAATTAGTCTTGATTAACGTTTCGTCGATAAAATACGAAAACGCCTACAACTCGTGAAATTAGCTTAAAGGAACGGTCATAACGGCACGCCTACGCCACTTAATATACTGGCCAAGAAATATAATATAGCAGTTCTACAAAAACACATCATCATTTATATCACTTTCGGAAACAAAAAATGTATAGTATAGTAAGAAACGTTGATTTACGATAATGACCACGACTTACCACAGGACGGCAAGATACTAGTATCATTCGATCCATGGCCAAGTCAATGAGTCAAAGTGTACTCGCCACAAGCTTGAAACATGATAGAACTGTCGTAATGCATCAGCCCACAGTTTTTCTAAATGATGACAATAATGCCGGAGTAATGGCATATGTCTGGACGAAAAGCAATTTATCTCTCCAAAAAAAAGGAAAACATCTCCTACTTCTAAAGCGCATATCCATAAGGACCTGGCGTTTTGGCACGAATCGACGGTCTCTGTTTTCAAATGGTTTTAGCCTACCTACATCAGCACATTTAAAAGAACGTCGGATTTATGCCACACAACGGCAATGCAGTGGGGGAAATTTGATGATGTGGGATTTTATCACATACTATGGAGAAGAACCATTAGCAATGGTTTCAGGCAATCTAAACCAGGTTAGATATATTGAATTACTGAAAGATGCTGTATTCTTGGCTGGTGATGAAATGATTGGGCCGCATTTTATAATTCATATACAGCAAGACAATGTCCCCAGTACATAATGGAAATATAGTTACTAGAATTTTGGATGATTTCAATCAAAATCGCACCGATTTGCCACCACAAAGCCTCGATATCAACGTTATCGAAAATATTTGGGCACATGTTAGAAGAAAAATCCTCTATAAAACTGGAAGGACGGAAATTGAATTGTGGAATGAGCTGCTTGAGGTATGGAGCCAAACTCCGCTGGATTTCATTCGTAATTCAAACCATGGTACCCCAAATCGTTTGAATGAAGTGATTATTTTTTTTTAAATATTGAAATCGGTATTGTTGAAGTAAGTCATCACAAATACTTATGCATATTGCAGCAAGTTTAATTGAATTAAAATCATTACACTTATGAACTTATTTTTCAAGCAATCAATGTAACATAATCATTTTTAAATTATATCAGATAATTATAAATAGTAAATAAGTAAATTCAATAATAATTTCCTTTTTTCCAGATTTTTTGGAAATTGCTACATGTTTATTTTTTATTTTTTTTTTTTCATTTTTTTTTTTAAATCTAGTTGCAGTATTATACACAATTAATTAACTAGCTACATGATACTTGTAATCAACGAAACAAGCGAGATGAATTTAAATCGTAGCTTAGTAATTGGAAGTTTTTAAACATTTTTTTAGAAATTTTAGCTCAGAATGGCGATAGTCTACATATTCGATTTCATAAAATGTCAATTTTTTTGTATATTTAATATATTGTGTTTTATTTATTTATTTGGTTCATTAATGTCTATTAATTAATTTAGTTTAAAGTATTTTTAAAGGAATTTCCTTAGTTTACTAATAAATAACTCAATTTTCAGAATATAGCATAGTTCCAGAATTAATCATTATTACCGTAGTTGATTTAAATAAGAATCAGGAGTGGAGTGGATGAATACATAGGGATTCCGGAAGGAAGAACAGACGATTCGTCTTATTTATTTTGTTCATCATTTAGTGTAGAGCCCTTCCCTAGTTTAGTGATAAATAACTTAATTTACAGAATATAACACAGTTCCGAATTAACAATTTTTATAAGGATTGAATTTAATCCTGATTTTCAGAATGAAATTGTAGCCTGAATCAACTCGCAGCTCCAGGAACAATAAGCAGTTAAAAAAAATCATGTAGTGTAGAAGTTGTGTTGTTTGTGCTAACTTACTTTATAAATTATTACTAACAATTTTACTAATGTCCATTTCTTTCGGTGCGGTGGATTCGGCGTATTCCGGAAAACGAGCCTTAGGCTTGAAATTCAGCTGAATTGTAATTCTAAGTTGAGAGAGTGACCAGTATGGCTGAAAGCATGTGAATTAACAGCGGAGACTAAAAACATCCACTATGCTAGGTCGTCCCTGAGCTACTGCTTTATAACTCTTAAGTGGAATTTAAATTAATAAGATTTATGATTTGCAGAAATTACTAGAAATCGGACCCAGCAAACTAATGAATGTTATTTCAAAATGCAGTTTCTACTATAAAATCAGACATAGACAGCTAGTTAATATTTAGAATTAAGCACCTCCTAATCAAATTGCTACAACAAATGTCCAAAGGCGGGTTCTGGAAGCTGAAGCAGCCGAGGGAATAGACACTAACATTAAAATTAAGGTGTTTGTAGTACTGAAAGAATAATTAAGGTGGTGGGAAATATATAAGGGGTAATTAAGTACTAATTAACATTGTCTGTAGGATACCAAGGATGGAAAGCAGTTAGTAGAAATAACGTAGTAAAGTAATTAATAGAAAAAATGTAAATACTAACAATTGACCGCCAAGGTGTTTGTAACCGGGTCGATCTCAATCCTATACTAACAATCCTGTCCTATCCTTCCAAACAAATGTAACAAAGGGTGTACGGTGGGCCCGGCGTCAACCGGGAGATCTTGCTAAATGCTTGGTCGTACATCCAAAATCAATCAAACAAATCAATCAATCAATTACACTTATGAACTTATTTAGGAAATGTATATCAACGAAACATGATTTATAATTGAATTAAATACAAAAAAAAAAGATATTAAAAAAAGTATCATTGTTTTTGTACGGCTACAAATATAAAGGGTAGCTTAAATTTGTCTCATCACAATTACTAATGTATCGGATAGTATGAAAGCCAATATCAAATTTGCCGCAGGAACGAATTCAGCCGCAGCGCTCAATTTATTTTATGGGAAAGGCGACCTCTAAACTTTGTTTTCCTTGATTATTATGACCCGTAACCGACTTCTCGGCATGTAGATGGGAAATAAAATACCATTTGCGGATCAACACTAGCTAGAGGTGGTTCCCTGAATATAATAACCAATATGGGGGACCCGAAAGGAGTAAACATTACGGCGCAGGGAGGCGGTTACCCAGTGCCGGCGACTTTAAGGGGTGAGCAAGCGGGCTTCCAGTTGTCTATATCCAATTAGCTTATAAATGCAAAAAACGTACTTTTCTCCCGACTATTTAATACTTCTATATTTACTTAATTTTTTTCTTTTTTTATCTTATTTTTTTTAATCTTTAATCTTCTAATTTTTTATTTTATTTTAAATAAACTTATTGAAACCCCGACGAAATAAAACAAATTTATTGTCCATACCCAATGACCGCAATAATTCAGAAGTTAAGAACTCTAAAAACCTATTTGAAAGAAGTTCCATAATGCCAAGATCACCAACATCCTCAGCTAGAAGTGTTCAGAGAGAAAATGAAAAACTTCATAGGCAACTGAGTAACTTTGGAAAAAAGGCATCTGAGTTTATTAACAGAGTAAAAACTCTTAAGATTGAAAATTAGAAACTAAAAAATGCATACAAGCGATGGACCCTAATCGACAGGATACTTCAGAGTTCAGTAGGAAAATGCTTTGCAACCCAAGAAACCAAAGGAACAGTATACTACAGCGTTACACACTGACGAATAAGAGTTAAGAGAAGAAACTGGATCCGGATCCTAAAAAAGAACAGGAAGAAAAGACCTGAAAAAAAAGAATAGTTAGAATCATCTCCAGAAATTGTAGCTTAAAACCAAACTTTAAAATCAGGTGTATTAAATCAAAAACAGCCAAATATACCCGATTAGGAAAACTAACCTACCAAAATTAATAAATCGGCACCACCACCAACCAACATTTTTGGCATAACTGAATATGGTATACTATTCAATCACTAATGAAATCGATAACTATAAAAGAATACATAGTTGTATCTTGTATGGTATCACTGAACAATAACATATGGAAAATCAATACAACAGATATTAAAACTATAGAGCCTTGGCTGCAAAACGGGCCAATGAAGGCAAGGAATGGTATTCGTTCGAGGACCAAAAAGGATGACCCGATCAAAGTGATGGTCAGATATTTTGACCCAACACATAAAGACAGGATATAATGGAAGATCTTAAACACCAGAGCTTCAAAATAGAGGATGCGACCAATATCATCAAAAAAGAAAACCCCGTTACTGATCAAGGGATCAAAATTAATGAAAGAGGGCTTCCAATGTTTATGCTTACTTTTAACAGCAAAGAAAAGTGAAAAAAAAAAATTCAATATTAAGGCAGTCCTTAACATGAGAGTTAGAATAGAAGCGTCAAGAAAATACCTCAGTATAAGAAATGCCAAGGATTTAATCACACGAAGAAATATTGCATAATGAATGAAATCACTTCCATGATGTGCTAATCTATGAAAATGAATAATACATTCAGAATCGCCAATTGGATTGCAAATTAGCTGTTGCAAGAAATTCCAGAGTTAACACATTTCCTAAATATTGAAAAGATACATAGATATATGCTTAATTTTAGAATCTAATTTGACAAAAGATTCATTGGTTAGAATTCGAGGGTACCAGTGCTACCATGCCATTTACCCAGCAGGAAAAGCAAGAGGAGGCACACTATACAAAATATGTAATATAACATATAACAAAATATGTGAAGAAAATTATAAAATATTACAAAGGAGTAAAAATTGAAAAAGAAATTATGCAAGTAGCTACCATAAATGTTCGATTAAATAATCAAAAGGTAGTCAACATATCTTCAATATATGCCCTCCACGAGATAATCTGACTAACGAAAGTTATGTTACGTTACTTAAATCGCTCGGTTTTAACTTCATAACCGGAGACGATTTTAATGATAAAATTACATATTGGGGATCAAGACTAACAAACCATAACGAGCTGTTTGCAGCTGGTCGGGCCCTAAACTTCGAGTTCCTGCCTAGAGGTAAACCAACATATTGGCCAGCGGACCAATTAACAAACTGGGATCTCTTCCGGTATCTAATCGAAGACAATACTAAATTACAAGTACCGATTAAAACTTCGGCATAACTTGATGATCAATTAGAGCTGCTGAACAATAGTATACTACAAGCAGTATCGCAAGTACTCCTGCTACTCCAAACCAAACTGAAAGTCACATCCAGTGGATGTTAGAGTGTTCTAAAACTGTAACTCAATAAACAATTTCTATTGTGGCATTTTATTTTATCAAGTTGGAAGGGTGGAGAGTGCCACGTTTTAAAAATTATTTTATTAAAATTTTATTTTAGATTAAACATTAGCTAATTAGTATTTTAAATTAAACATTAAATTTAACATATAATGGAATTTGCTTTTATTCTTACAAAAAAGTACCAATAGTTTATTATTAACCAATTAAAAATATAGGTATTATTTATTTTCAGAAAATCATAAAAAATACAGGTGTGTATTTCAATCGCGATAACGACGATATATGGTTACACAACCTGTATTGAAGATTCAAGAGGTATAAAATATAAATAATCTACATATCAGACTTAAACAAAGGACAGCTTTTAGAAAGGATTTGAAAGAACTGAAAGCGGTGGACCTATGGAAAAACATGTGGCGAACCTACTGGAACAAACATTTTTAGGTGATTCTTAAAATTTCCCTTGAAATTTCCGAAATTAATTTTTTTGTAATTTATATAATAGATAAAACGAAAAGATTTATTCCAGAAGAACCAACCGAAGAGGGGGAGGCGAGCCTTTCCAAAAACCCAAATTTTGTAGGAGAAACAAGAGGATTTCAGTCAGGATGCGGAAAATTCGACGCCAAAGGGGACCGATGAGGAGCTGGTTGAGAACGAGGATGAGGAGGCAGATGAGAGGGCAGGTTGCTCCTACTCATCCTACCCAACAAAAGGGCTTAGGCTAAAGGCAAAAGCTAGCCACCAAAGGCGACCTCTGCCGCCGTTAAATGCAGAAGTGCACGCAATAACGGATTGTAAGTAAAACTAAGGGATCTTTATGTAGTTATAGTATCAATATATGTATAATTTTTTTCTAGCCGAACAATTTAGCATATGATAAAAACTATAGCGGAGGCAGATGAGGGGGCGGGCATCTCCTCTCATCCTACCCAAGACTAAATCTGCCGCCGTTAAATGCGAATGAACATCAAGTAACTGATTGTAAGTTAAACTAAGGATGAACTAAGGGATCTTTACGTATATATAATTTTTTCCTAGCTGAACAAATTGCCAGTATGTTAAAAAAAAATTCGCCAGAAATCATACCTTTTATTATACAAAAAAATAAAAACTTTTTTAAAAATGAAGATTTATTACTGTGCAAATTACGAAATGAAAATTTCATGAATTTCTTGTATTTTAAAAAATATCAAAACTTAGCACCTAGCAAAAAATATCGGGCAATCCAGTGGATGTGAGAGATCTGTTTAGAGAGAAACGAATCGAGCAGCACAACGCAAATCACGACTTATTTATTTAAGCAACAAATTGAAAATAAAGAAATCAAGAATAAATCTTTTAGCGAACACCTAGCTGGCTTTTCTGGCAAACAAGGGCACTAATTATTCCCTTTGGAAAGAACTAAAGGACTTAAAATGCCTAAAGAACGAATAGCTCCTATCAGGAATGACGATGGAACTCTGGCTTGGATTGTTTGCAGCCTATCTTGAACACACCTTTCAACCTCTTCCAAGGCAAGCAGCTGAAGAAAATATAATTCCTGCAAATAAAGTGGATAACTAAAACATAAGACCTGTAACACTACAAGAGCTAAAAGATGAAATTAGCAACAACTTAAGCTCAAAAAAAAAATCCCACTGAACTTATAGTGTAAGCACGCACTACCAGAGAAAGGATTACGAAAATTAATCCAAGTGATTATTTGCGCAGCGTTTATACCTGCCATACCAGTAGAAGGTGGCAGAAGTGAAAATAATTTTAAAACCTAACAAGCCGCTAAATAAGAAAACATCATACATTTCCCTACTTGCTACAATTTCAAAACTATTTGAAAAGCTACTCAAGAGGTTAAAATCAGTAATAGAAGCAAGAAAGCTCATTCCTCCGCACTAATTTGGAGTGACATTCTACTATATATCAAGTGCACAGAGTCACAGATTTAATTGAAAATGCTCTTGAAAACAAAAAAAATAATGATTACTAAATTTGTAATGAAGCAGCCAAATCCCTCTATGGGATGTAGCGCCAGCGAAAAAAAAAAGATATCTGCCGAAGCAGTTTTACCTGATTATAAAGTTATATCTAACTGATCGATACTTTCTTATAAAACATGAAGATGAGTACTCCGAACTAAAGAAAATATCGGCTGGAGTTTCACAAAAAAGTGTTCTGGTGGTGCCAATACTCTATGTACTAAATACGCCAGATGCACCAAGCAGAAAAGTAACAAGTATTGCAACATTTAGGGATGATACTATTTACAATTTTAGCAATTGAAGAGAACATAGAAAGAGAGGTCAACCAGTAAATAACAAAACGCCACTAATTCAATAAGTAATTGGACGAAGAAATGGCGCCTTCAGTTCAACAAAACTAAATCTGTGCATATAGTACATTTTGCAAACAAAAAATTTAATTGATTACCTGTTCGACTAAATTCGCACCAATTCCACATGCAAAATACTTAGGAATGACCTTTGATGCTAAACTCAAGTGGAAAGAGCATGTTAAACCAATACAAGAAGAGTTAAATATCAAATATTCATAATAAACTGTTCTTATATCGGCAGATATTGAAACCAGTATGGACGTATCGTATACAGCTGTACTAAGAAAACTAACATAAAAGTAATTCAAATCTTTCAAAATAAAGTCTTGCGTATCATCATGGTTAACGCAGCATGGTACATAAGGAATGATAATCTTCATAATGATCTAAAAATGGAATACGCCTTTGTCAACATTAAAATGCAGATTTGATGAAATCAACACAAACCCAGTAAGACGGCTTCGAGGAACGAAGCCCTTAGAACTAGGGCAGCTGAATTAATGAAGTAACCAACTTCAGAGCTAACCAGTGGGTTGTCTCCACATACAGTTATATATAAATTACTAGATGAATCATATTCAGTTGTAACATTTATTAAATAAATAAAAGAAATAAACAATTATTATGACCAAAAAAACCATTAAAAGAAGCGCTGACTATAAATATAATTGTACAGCGTTTCGAGGAGAACAAGGCACGTTTAAACTGCTTTTTTGCATTTTAAGTCAAGTTTTGTTTTCAAATTTAAGTCAAGTTGTGTCATTAAAAAGTGTCCGAAATTAAGTTTTATGATTTGTAGAAGAGCTGAATTTTTTCAACGATCGAAATTAATTTACGATTTCCATTTTAATGAAACCAATATAAGATCAAACAGCCAAATTTCAAAATACATATTTCATTTTGTCCAACATGATTTATTTTTGGCAAATATCTTAAAACATAGTATATAAAGAAGAAGTTTGCAAACAATTTATTGGTAATATTACTATTCCTCAAAATTACCTCTTATTAGTCGTTAGACTAATGAAACTAATATCACATGCAACAATCAAAGAAGTGTAAAAGAGTAAGATATCGTGTTAAATAATTCAGAATTCTCTTTTAATGATACAATTTATAAACAAATTTACGGCTCACCAATGAGTTCTCCTATTAGTCTCATAATAGCAAATTAATTGATGGAAAATGTAGGAAATTTAGTACCAGTGAATTTAGAATTTTCAGCCACTATTCTCTTATCATTATGTTGATGATATTATAACGGTTGTAGCGTTAATTATAACGTTCTTTTAGACGTTTTTAATTCAAAAGAATCTAGAATAAATTTTACAATCGAAAAAGAATCTAACATCGTTTTTAGATACACTATTCACGTTACATGTATCATTAACTTCAAAAGAAATACGTCGGTCGTCGGTCCTGTTTATGAGAAAATCTGTTTGGCAGTTTTCTCTTCCTTTACAAACTCTTCTATTTTATGCTAGAATGGACTGAAAAGCTAACACAAACTGTTTATTACTAAAATCTATATTTGTACAAAATTTCTACCAAAACTATCAACATTTCTGAAAATGGGCGGCAAAAAAAATGTATGAGTGGGAGGACAGAAGGATGGATGAACACTAAACTGTTTTAATTGATGTAATGCTTACCCATTATAGCCCATTATTATAGTAAAAAATATTTTTAAGTAATTTAAAATTAAAAAACAAATAATAAATATTCGTCAAATAAATCGAAATCATCAGTTACTCTCTAATTATTTTAATGTAATTTTAAATAAAAAGACAAAAAAAAAATTAAATGTGGTAGAAAAAAAAATTAACGAGATAAACTAAAGAGAAGGGGCGAGGCAATTTAGCCCTTTGCTTTGTTTGATATAACTTTTTCATTTTTAAAGTTACATTAAAATCCTTCGGTGGCATAGAATTCATTGCATCTTATTTATGTATATTATATAAACAAATTCAAAACAGTAATTTCAACAATTTTACCTAGAACTGTCGTTATTCCTGGCAAATGTAGTTCTACGACTCTCCGGTTTACTTACAATTAGCTAGTGAACCCAAATATTTTTGCTCAATGTTCTACTATATTCTTGTTCAACGAACACAACAAGATTAACCCATATGAATCCACCATGAGTTCAGATTTTAACCCAACGGTATTTTTATCCGAATTTATAAGTTGTTCGAGCTCCTACATCATTATTTAGGATTATTTTAGTGACTGGTTGGTTAAGGAGGAGCACGGCAAAAAATACCTAGAGTAAAAACCGACCTCGTGAATCTATCATTAACTAAAAAATTTCCGCCAATGTCAGCAAATACACCATACAATTATTCACGTTTCCCTCGCAGACACAAATTGTAAGTATATTTCTTTACTTTTTATATTAAAATGAACAGTAGCAAAAATTTTAAAGCAACCAATTTGATTAAAGAAAATAAGAAAGGGAGAAACTAATAAAAATACAAGCCATACACAAAAATAAATAAAAAAAGTTAGAAAAATATTGTTCGTCTTGTTTTTGTGATAAAAATGTAATAAATGATTATTATTATCCTTGATCCTGCTTCTTCTATGCGCTGTTCTGTTCCACTTCTATTTATATGATATTGTTCTTTATTATTACGTTTTTTTATATTCATCCTCGTTTATACACTGTATTACTGTACTGAAACTACCAGCTACATAATTTCCATCATATTTTATAACTCATAAATGTGTACAAACAGTTGGTTAATACTATACACGAGATGTACATAATTACATATGTACATAGATAGTGTATATAACGTAGCTATTTAGTACTAGAATATGAGTATTTACTTTTGAGTTAATTTATATTCACGGGATTTTGTTGACATAGTGCAAAATTAATTATTCGTTATTATCATAAAACGTAGTTTCTACAGGAACTAAAAAAAAAAACTTTTTACACAACTTACCGTGAAAAAATTTTATTTTGCCTAATTATGATTCATTATCATATCTAAAATATGAATAAATTGAAAATTATAATTTCATCAACAAAACAGAAGAAAACAACACAATGAAAAAAATTAATTAAATTCAATTAATTTCCATCTCATAAATTTATAACAATAAAAATGCATATACATAATTATTATTGTTATAAAATTGTAAATGAGTAATCATTAATCCGATAATAACGATAAAGGAATCAAATTTATATAAACAGTAAAAGCTGAACCCAAAGCCTATCTACAAAAATGTAAGTACGAAGCAGAATGTTGAGAGATTTCTTTTTTGTTTATTTTGTTCAGCTTCTCTGTAAGTTAAGAAAATAATTAACAAATGTACAAAAAATGACTGGAGGTTATATGAAATAATAACCATGTACTAAGAGTGTGTAAACTACCCCTCACAGTATTACCGTTTTATGCTGAGCAAATTGATTATGAAAATACATATTTCTCACGACATTTTAAATCTAGTATATTATGTATCCATAAAATATACATAAAAAATATTTTTACAAATAAATTAAAATAAAATAATTATTAATTTTGTTACTTCTTTTTAAAAGAATAAAAATTGTTTTATATGTGTAATAATAATTATGTTTACAAAATTTATCATAAATTATAATTTTATGTTTTGGCACGTTTTGATAATTAATCATTTCGTAAAATCGAATTTACCATACAAACATTTATT
Organism: Tipula helvola; assembly: GCA_963556165.1. Taxonomy (NCBI): domain Eukaryota; kingdom Metazoa; phylum Arthropoda; class Insecta; order Diptera; family Tipulidae; genus Tipula; species Tipula helvola. The sequence continues at coordinate 204,718,826 of OY744481.1, read as the reverse complement.
TAGATCAGTGGTTGGCATACAGGTTGGTTATCTGTCGTGTACTTTGCTGGAAGCTGTAACTGGACCGTAAGGCTCATATCCAATTTTAAAATAAACTGCTAGTATAAATTTTGGTATCATGTTCAACTTACTCAGGCGGTCGTTCAATTACCGGCTCGAGCTCAGAGTTTTGTGTGGGATTTCTGAGAAGTTAAACGGATCTTGAGAGACCGCTTAGAAAAACAAAAACAAAACGAAGGGAAAACTAGAATAATCAGCAGTTACCACGCCACTTATCTCAATTCCATCCCTCTGTTGGATTCCTGAATGAGTTCATCACAAAATTAAGTTTCATCACTGAACAAAACCAAAGATTAACGAATGGAAGATTAGTCAAACGGGAAATTCTACCGTATGCTCCCTACTCATCAGAATGTGCTCCATGAGATTACTATTTGTTCCGATCAATGCAAAGCGATCTTCAAGACCAGCACTTCAGACACCACGAAGAAATCAAAAAATGGCTTCACAAATGGATCGCATTAAAAGACAAACAATTGTTTTTCGATGGAATCCATAAATTGTCAGAAAGATGGTCGAAAGTCATAGATAACAATGGAAAATATTTTCTTCAAATAAAATTTATCTTTTCTTAGAAATAAACGTGTTTCTTTCTGTGAAAAATCCAAAAAACTAAGTTATACACTCGGCATTCAACTTATTAGAAATTATTACATATATGTATGTATATAAAAATACTGGTCACCCGGCACTTAAAAAAAACAAATGGCTCATGGCCACTAAAATATCTTGATTCGAAAACGAAAACACTCAAAATTTGACCGACTTAATTTTCTTTTTAAATTCATATTTTTCGATCGAAAATAAAATATCAAAATCTTCGGCAACGAACAACCGCTCTCATTATCGTGTAGTCACGCATGCATTACTTACACCAACAACCAAACCAAAAAAAAAAAAAAAAACAGAATGCTCTCCTTAAAGAACATTCCAGGTCCAGCACAACATATAACAATCGCGTGACAAATACTCTCTCCTCCCACCAATGACCCACCCAAGTCCCAACAAATGATTTGTGTACGTGATCAATCACAATTTTCCACTACACAACAAGTTCACAATACAATGAAAGAAAAATAAAGAAACATTTGAGTTTGGTCAAAACCAACACTTATGTACTACAAGCCTGATTCCGTGATGAAGCACACAGATTCCCTCTAACATTTAATCGCTTATACTTGAAAGTGTTCGTGTGAAAATTCCGATCACTAATACTTTCATGTAGAAGCGCAAAGTAATATTAGTAACAGTCAGTAATGTAGTACATTTTTGTTAGTTTTGGTTTGGTATATAACCAAAACCAACAAAAATGTTTATACAAGCCGTGACGTTCGCTCTTTACACAGATCCTGTAAAAGAAATGTCCCCTATGGTTGGTATTGGTATGTATCAAAACCAAAACCTTCTACAATTCTCTTTAGAAAGCCCAATGTATTGCATACTATTGCTGTAAAAGAAATATTATTATTTTATTGCTGTAAAAATATCTCAACCACTGATTGTATTAGTGAAACTTCATCGTGTATACACCCTGCGCCATTGAAATGTTCGATTTCGATTACCTATTTACTATTTCATGCAATTCTCTCATAGATTTTACCTCATTCGCTATTTTTTTTTTTTTTTTTTTTTTATTTTTCAGCATATTTCACGCCTTATTAGGTATTTAAAACCAAACTAAGGATGAAATATTCGTTCGGTTTCAATTAAGTAGTCAAAGAGTTAATTTTACAAAGTGTCGCTCAAATTAAATGCTAACGAAAAAGCCAAAATTTGCAAGCAAAGGCAAAAAGTACACACATTCACAAATTGCAAGAGTAATTTAGTGTAGCCAAACAGCAATTAGAAAGTTTTTAAGGCACTATTCCGCAAATCAAACGATAATTTGGCTCTGATGCAAAGAGGAGAACTTCTGTTTCAACAAATCGAATTTCAGATATTTAGATCTTAAGCAAAGGTTTGCTACGGCTTTGGAGCTGAGAAGTTAGCTTCTAATAGCAACAACCGACACTATTTCAGTTCATACTATTAAAAGGAACTTGGATTATATGCTTGTCGACCTGCGAGAAAATCATTACTGACAGCAAAAATGGCACCTGCAAGCCTCAAATTCGCAATAGAATGAAAAAACTGAATGCCCAGGGACTGGCGTTGGTTCATATTCTCGGATAAATCCAAATTCAATATCTTTGGTCCCGATGTAAGGACAAGGGTTCGGCGACGAAAAGACAAACGGTATTTAACAGAATGTATTTCGCCGACAGTGAAAAATTCACCATATGTTATGGCCTGGAGAGCCATAACAGCCTTTGGAGTTTGATCACTATGCCTTCTGGATAGTTCAGAAAACGAAGGAAAATATAAAAAATTATCGAAACCTGAATCGTGACTATTGAGGACCCGACTCAATACATCGGTATTCCACTCTTCCAGGACGATTACTCTCCGTGAGTTATTGATGTTATTTGTGAAGTAAGAATGCTTAATTTTAATGTCTATTTTGTTTAGGTAGCCGAATTTAAAAATAGCTTGGTGATTGAGTCGTTACCCTGTACAGGAAATAGTCCTGACCTCAATATTGTTGAAAATATTTGGTCCTTCATGGGAAAGAAGATTACAAATTACAAGCTGAAAAGTGCCAAAGAGCGGAAAAAACTTATAGAAAAAGTCTGGTTTGAAGAAATAACAATATATTATTTAATCAAACTGTAGAATTCAATGCTGATCGGGTTTAAGGCCATCATAATAAAAGCCAAGGGCTGGGTTATTAATCATTGATTTCAAAAAGTTCAATTTCTTTCAAAATATTTTGGGTGAGATGAATTATTTTATTTCTGTTAATTCTTATTTTGCATAAAAATTACCATTGTCAACAAAAAACTATTTTTCAATTGAATAAACTTTGTTAAAAACACTGTAAAGACCTACCAAATTGTTACAAGGTAGGGCGGTAATATTCCTTATCCGACGTTATGTAGGTCTAAAATGTCGGATTACCGTTCTTTTTATTTGAATATATTCGGAATAGTGTAAAAATTGTTTTGATAATCAGAATCTATCATTTTTGCTATCTACTTTTGAAGCAAACGGTGGTATTTCCAAAATTTACTTTAAAAATTCAAACCGAACATTTCAATGGCGCAGGGTGTATATACCAAAACTAACAATAATCTACTACAAGCCTGACCAAAAACATCTATAATTCCAAGACGAACTATTCAAAATTTAAAGGTACAAAGTGACCACTGGTTATAGTGTTGGTTGTGTACATATAGACTTTCAATAATAAAATTAACCAACACTAATATAATTTGTTTTGGTTTTTTATGAAAATAAAAAACAAAAAATACATAAGAAACAACAACAATTTACATCACGGCAACACCGAATAATAATATAGAATAAAACAAAATTTATTTATGTGTATGTTTTGCATTGGAAAAATAATAAAACAATAACAACAATGTTTGTGTCAATCATCATATTTCATATTATTCAAGATAAATATTTCAAAGGACAAAGCAGCCGGTGCATTTTATCACATTTTATCATATCGCATTTATTACTTGTCATTTTCAATTGCAGGTTTTTCATTGGTAAATAAACCAGTTATGTATTCAGTTTTAGCATTTCCACCTTGCGTAGGTATATTGATTAGTTTGGAAATTGGTTATGATGTAATTTCTTTCTCCTCATTACTGTTAGTGAGCTGAGAATCTGGACCCATGTTTTCGCACATCCATTTGCGCAAACGAACTTACATCAACCACTCCCACGACTGCTACCGTGAAATTGCGAAATAATCAACTATATGAAAAGCCCTTGACCGGAAACAGAAGTACATCACAAACGGCGTAATTACCGGAACGAATAATTCGTTAACAAAATGAATCTGGAAATATACAAGAATTTAATACAAAATTAAGATAATTTCAAGATACCAGTAGTTTATAGTTACCGCTTTCAGTTGAAACAATGTCCGAATTGATCTCGTACTCTTGATGTACAATGTACATGTGTCATAATCCACGACACGATACTGGGAGAGAATGAACATGCGCCGAACGGCTGTCATCAATTGTTCAGGGCACCAAATTAAATTTTCATCAGGAATAAAGGTTCCAGATATGTAGAACAAGTACCGCTGTTAATAGTGTCATTATAGTGAGGACATGTTCAACCTATATAAAAACTAATTTTTTACCAATCACGGCTATGAGTGGCGATGAAAATTAATTCATATACTTCTCGGCTCGACGATATGCACGATTTAATTGCGCATCCAATTTATAATCTAGCTCATTAAAATGTCGTAGATATAGTCGACCATATTGTGATCAATCTTATTCCTAAAGTTCCAGGTTCTCGTTCAATCAACTCACGATAATTAAAAAAAAACTACAGCAACTGCCACAGAAGTACTAACGGACAGAGTATTAAATTTCCCACATCAAAGCACATTATTTGTCGTGACAACTTTTGTGACAATTCTGCTCGTCGATTAAATTTTTTGTACTCATCTTTCAGATTCAAGATATTCTCGAATAGTGACCATGAACCTCGAAATAACATCAGCTTTTTATTATAACTCACTAACTCAGGGAAGAACGTACGCCCAAAAACTGGGTCATAATTTTGGCCAGCACTAAATTCTTATTTACCATAGCTACCATATAATTTTTGAACCGCAAAATACGATTATATATCGAGATCGGTTAGTAACTCCTTATGTATATACATTTGCTGTGTACTTTTCGGATACGTTTTTATACTTATGCCACATTAAATTATCCTGCTCCGACTGCAATAAAATGGTTATTAGATGTGAAATTATTAAGATTATAAACAAATTACTTACGTTTTCAATGTTAAGGGAGCTGTTAAAAACATTTTTATATCCCAATACTGCATCACACGGTTTAAAACTTTTGTATTGAAGCGAAATAATCAAAATCAAAATGTTTTTTGACAATCCATTGTGTATGCGTTTGACATTAACATTACACTCGTAAACCAAAAAATGGCATATCATACTGTATAAAAAAATACGAATAATCGTACATATTTCAATGCTTTACTACACGTTAAATATAAAAATATTAAGGCACAAGGATTTTCAACATCAAGACACCTTTTAAATTTACATTACCTTAATTATTTTTTTATTAAATTCAAAAATAAATTAGAACTAATACAATATTTTTGTCAAGAGTGTAAAAATAAAAAGTAAATATGTATTTGTATGAAAATAAATGTCAAATAATATACAACGTTGCCGTCGTTATTTATTTACCAATACTACCTTCCGTGGTCGTTTTCATTCAATAACAAACTATAATTCGTCTTGGAATTATAGATGTTTTTGAGCCTGACTGTTAAATTTATTTTTCGCTTATAAATTAAAGTATTGGTGATCGGATACACTATATAAATGAGAAACAAAGGAATTTTGCACCAACACTTTCAAGTATAAGCGATTAAATGTAAAAGGGTATCTCTGTGCGTCATCAGTGAATCAGGCTTGTAGTACATTAGTGTTGGTTTTGATATATACAGTTGTGATTACAGTGTACTAGTGTAGAAAAAACATAAACAATTGCATACTACGAAACTGAAAGAGAGTAAAATGCAAGATATACAGAAAATAAGGTATAATATTGCGCATGCTGTTGCTATCCTTTTTTCACAATTTGCCGTCACGTGAAGACAAAATTGCTGATATTTATATGGAGTTTCGTGATATTTTTATTAATTTTTTAAATAAATGGAAAATAAATGATTTTTTTTTATTCTTGCCATTAATTGTTTTTCGACTTTATGTTAAAATTAAACATTTCAATTTTGATTTTAGTTATATACTGCAAAACTTTTGGAATTAAATCGCGAAAAGAGGCATGTTTTAATATTCGTGTCTAGAGCAGACTGTTTGAGCACATTGTATAACAAGCTTCGAAATTTATGAGTATAATTTTTTTGTTAAATGTAGAGAACGTTTATATTTTAATTATTTAATTCAAAAATTTGGGGGTATTCGATTTTAAATATACTAAATTTGAATAATTCCTTTTGCAACAAAACTATCAATTGTACTTCTGATAAGAACACATATAGAACGCTAAACAGTGAATGGGTGTTTTGATTTAGTTGTAGCGAAACCCATAAGACAATAAATGAAATAAGCCAGATTTAATTTTAATTTATAGTTTTATTTAATTTCATTTTTTCCAAATTTATATTTTCTATTAACTGGGCGGTTAATAATTTGTGAACTGAATTTTTATTTAATATACCTTTCCATTTATATTTAACGGTGAATATGGACATAATATTTGAATAGGTATTTGGATACCAATAATTTGAAGCCAAACGAAAATAGATGGCAAAAATTTGAGTAAATCACGTAAAAAATTAAAATTTTAATAATTGGTACGTAACTGACCAAAAACATTTAATAATTTAATTGTTTTATGTTATGTATTCATAATTTTGTTTACCCTTTTTTTCATTTATCTTAGACATTATACACTCGAAAGAATTATTTCTCAAATATTTGGACCATAAAAAAAATATAAAGCATAAAAAGGGTCTCGGTAAACTATCATTATTAATTGTAAATACGGTTTGTTAAAAAAAATTACGATTATTCTTGATTTATTTAAAAAATTAATCAAAAAACCGCCAAACTTCATATAAATGTCTGCTTTTTTGTCTTCACGTGACGTGATGCGCAAAGAAAGACGAAAATGAGACACGGGAATATACTACCTCTTTTTTCTGTATATCTTGAGTAAAATGTATCATAAAAAACAATAAAAAGGAATCTGTCAAATTAGTAAATCACAAAGAAGATTTAAATTACATATTTTATATTTTTATTTAAAATTTGATTTTTGATTTTATTTTGTATGATGTTACATAATTTATATGAATTGTTCGGATATAAATTATTCGGAAATATTCCCTTAAAGCCGGTATTCACGTACAATTAAATTGCGCAATATAATTGTAGGACGGCAATATTGCACAATAAAATTCCAAAATTTTGAATAAAATGTTAAAGTTTCAAAGTTTGTCAATTTTTATTTTTGAGTGATAAAGGAGCCACCACACCACTAACTCACACTATTTTAATTAGTTGCCACGTGATGGGCTTTCTGTTGCATCGCATGAAGCTTATTATATTATTTTTCATATGAGTTCCATTTTCCAAGCAATATTGAATAATGAAGTGTTAAAAAAAACATTTTTTGAATTAAAAAAATCACAAGGGCATTTTAATAAGTTTAACGTTAGATAGTTTGAGAAAAGACGATGCAACAGTTATTGATTTTGATCATGAATGCAATTGCAGATCAACTAGTTTTAATATTTATTATAGTATAAGCAAATGTTTTGCAAATGTAATTTTAAATAATACGTAAAAAAAAATAAACGATAAAGGCCTCGCATTAACCAATGTCACAAATCGAAAATTACTTACATTGAAATGAATTTTATTATTTTGTATTATTTTTTATTATTTTGTAAATATGTAATTATTAAGTTTTTCTACAAATGAAATGAATGTTTTTTGAAATGAATTTATTAACCATTTTTTTTTTTTATGAACCAACCACCACAATCATCGGGCACTGGACTCGAGAGCTTTAAAAGCAATACTAGCAAGAAATGATAGGATTATTGTTCCTGGATAAAATATACATATATTATTTTTTATGGTATTTTAATATTTTTATTGAAATTAACTTTTTTAAATTGGTTTATCGCCATCACTTTTTTAAAATCGTTTATCGACGCTCATTATGGTACTGTTGCAGACTTGCAGTACTGCACCGACGGCAGTGTTCGATGCATCAGTAGTCAAACTGAGTTTTGAGTCACTCAGTAGGTGTGCCAGAAGTGTTATCTGTTCCAATTCAGTTGTTGGCATTCGTCGGGCCAAGAGAAATTCTTAGCTGTCTTAGGATTTTTGAGTAAAGCAGTTTCGGTAAAAATCGATGGTAGTAATTTACCATACCGACAAATCGCTGAATTGTTTTGATTGAAGTTGGAGCTGGGAATTCTCTGATTGCGTTAATTCGTTCTTCTGATGGTAAAATCCCATCAGGTGTAATCTTGTGGCTGAGGAAATCAAGAGTGGTTACGCCAAATACGCATTTTGCGCTCTTGATATGAACATCAAACTGTGCTAACTTATTGAACAATTGTTCTAAGTGTAGTTTATGTTGCTCCTCAGTGTGCAATGCAACAAAAATATCGTCTATGTAGACGAAGACGAAATCTAAGTCACGAACAACTTCGTTCATGAAGCGCTGAAATGTTTGTGCGGCATTTCGTAGACCGAATGGCATTCGAGTGAACTCGAAGAAGCCAAATGTGGTCGTTATTGCCGTTTGTGCACATCTTCAGGCGCTACGGGAATTAAATGATATGCTCTGACCTCTGACTCAAATCTTGGAGAAAATTTTGCGTCCATTTAAGTTCATGGAAAAATTTTGGATGTGAGGTATCGGGTAGCGATCCGGTGTTGTACCCACATGGTCTCCTATCTAGATCTTTCTTTTTCACCGTGTGTAATGGGCACAAAACGGGAGATGCCGATGACCGACAAATCTCTAATTCCACCATATGCTGAAATTCAGTGAATGCAGCTTTGTGGCGGATTTGGTCTTGACACGGGCAGATGACCTGCGGTGACAATGTAGTGGACCACGTTGTGTCGAACTGGTAAATTGAAGTTCCGCTCTGCTGTTAAAGAAGGAAATTGTTTGACCATGAAATGGATCGGTGTCGGTGTGTCGACACGAACAATAGTGGTATTGATTAACAGCTTAGTCGCTGAATCAACCAGCGTTTGTTCTTGAGATCAACAAGAAGTCCGAATTTGCATAGAAAGTCGGCGCCAATGATCGGACGATTCACAGCAGCTATGATGAAAGCGTGTGTGAAGGTTCGCTTAAGTCCGAGCTCCACTTGTAGCAATTTTCTGCCGTACGTATGGATGGGTGTGCCATTGGCGGCCGAAAGTACTAGATCGGGGTTTCGTTTATGAACAGTGTAAAAGTGTTTGAAATTTGCGACTGGAATAACCGATAGGTCAGCGCCAGTGTCTATTAGATAAGTTAATTTAGTTAAGTTGTCATATATGTGTAAACGAGTTGAGTATTGGTTGTTTGACGTGGCAGTTGAAACGTGGGTGTTTGTCGTAGTGGTCAGAACCCGTGTGTTGCTTAGTTTTTTGAATCGGTCTCAACATCCACGCTGGCCGCTGTTTTTGGTTTGCGCCAGTTGCATGGAATGGTGCACTTCTTTGCAGCCTTTCCAAATTCGGAATGATACCAACATAAACCACGCTGATTGTTGTTGTTATTGCTGGCTGAACGTGAGCGCGATGAGGATCGTCGCCCTTGTAACCTATCACGACACAAGCCATCCATTCTGGCATCGAGTCGTGCTAAGCGATCTGCGATCGTGCCACTATTCGAAGGAGTTCGATTGCCTCCACTGTGGTCACGATACGTCTGTACCGTTGATCTCGACTGTCTATTCTGATTTTGTTGTATTTGATGGACTTGGCGATGTTGTTGTTGACCTATGTTTATGATGGCGTACATACGGTCTGCCGTCGCTGCTAGTTCTTCAATCGTAGTTACCTATGATTGTGACAGAAGTGCGATTTTTATCAATTCCGGCATCTGCGAATCCAGATGGATCGAACTAACCTATCGCTGATGAGCTGGTTTCGTCCAGCGAGAGCACGTATGTTCCGCAACGCTTCGGAAGGACGGCGATCGCCAAGGTCTTGTCCAGTTAAGAGTGCTTCCAACTTTTGTTCGTCCGATGGTTCGCCATAGTGATCTTTTTGTGGTGGTTGTTTTAGCAAATCTGATATTATTGAAAATGTCTCAGGTGAGATTTTCGACAGAATATGGGCGTATTTTGTTTTCTGAGAGGTTATGTGGCGTTGTGGTTATTGTAGTTCGAACTGGATTTCCGCCAGTTGGTACCAATTGCTCGCTTGCGTCGGCCAGAATGGAGGGAGGTTTAATTTCGCCTGACCCGCGATCTCCATGGGAACATCTGTATCCCCCGTGACATTTTTATCAACTGGGGTTAGCGGAGCAATAATATTTTGTGCGACCGAACGTTTCGGTTCATTACTTGATTTACCGTCTAGTGGCATTATCTACTCTCAGAAAAAAAAAAATCACGACTTGATGGAAATCAAAAATTTAGATATTTTACCGGTGTTATTACCGTCTCGTTAAACCAACTATTATATAGATATAGATAGTTTAGTGAAAAATAAAATAAATGTTAGTTCAAACCACGTTTGATGAGACGCCCTCGCCAACGGGACGAGCGTGTCACTTCGTGACGGGGTTTCTACTCACTAAGCGTGTATTTGCGACGTAAGAGAAGAAAACAGTGATATGAATTAATTCGGCAGAACGGAAAATTTACGATCGAGTTGCGCGGGAGTCGTGGTGAAAATTTTACAGGATAGTATATAAAAAAAAATATGTAATATAGTAAATAGGTTCTACGTTAACTTGGAAGCCCAGTCGGAAAATTAAAATTAAATATATAAAACAAATTTATTACGTGACCGGTGCTGCTGAAACATTGAGAAATTTATTTTGTTGTAAAACTTGCGTTTGATGAACACTTGTTGTCGTTGCACTGCGAGTGTTGGTGTTTTGTCATCCCTCTTGTTTGTTTTTTTTTATTTTTTTAAACAAATTACAAATTGTTGTTATTATCCTCGAATAACGAGTATCTGTTTTCGTTGCGGTGATTGTTGTTTTTGTATAAATTTGGATATATATCTCTCGTTGCACCGTTTTATTTATATGATTTTAAAATGTGCCGTTTTTGTTAGCACCTTTGTAATGTTGAATTTGGTATATTTATTTGGATCGTTAAATTTTCCTTTTAACTTTGTTTGAAACAAAATAATTACTCCGTTTATGTAGGCGTGGTTGTCCTTTGTTAATTTGTTGCGTATGTTTCACTTTTCATAACCCATGTGTACAGTTGTAGTTGTATTTTGTGCGACATACGTGAAATGAGAAAAGAAATTAGGTTATGTTCACTTATGTACAACTTTCGTTGTTATATGAAAATTGGTACTCACCATCACCAATAGGCCGGTGCATCAATTTTGCACCCCGGCCGTTTAAATAATTAGGCGTTGTAACGTAATTTAATTACTGATGATGCTGTCCGCTTTCCGATTTTTCCTCGTTTATTGTTGTTGTGAAGAACGCTGTTTTCCTATGTTGTTAATGTTGATATGGTCTCTGTTGTACCGCTTGTGAATTTCGTTGTATACTTGATCTCGTTGTGAGTTTTGTTCTCGTTTCGCTGGTTAAACGTACATATGTATGTAAACGTTTGATGTAACGTTTGTTTGATGTACGTTGAATGTCGTAACCTTGTTGTGTATATGACGCGTTCGAATAATTGTTTTCGGTTTCGTAAAACAAAAAAAAAATGTTTGCACTTGTTTGTGTAACCGTAAAAACGGTCGTCGAGGTCACCAGTTTATGGCTCCTCGATCCAGTTTATGGGGCTTCGATGGCAATAAATAATTAATAGCTCACAATTATTCGAGCGATCACACAATTTTCACTGTATGTGGTCGGGGAAATTTATTCCGATACACAAATATTGATTACAAATTATATGTGGTTTCATATCCACCACCACTGTTAAACTCACACGAAACTTGTTACCGAATTTATTGAATTGTATTTAAATAATTAAAATAATCCCTTTTCTAATTTAACAATTTAAATTTATTTAGTTTATTATGGACGATGCGTCGCGGATACGAATATGAACGAGAGTGTATTTTTCCTGTAAGGAAAAATGGCGTGTGTCAAAAATGAAATTGTGAAGAGGTAAACACTTAGACATGATACTTTTGTTTCAGCAAAAAATCGTATTTTGCGGAATGAATGAGTTTGAATGACGACAATAGATGGTGTGAATAATTTCGGTTGCTGTATTAAATTATCCATAATATTTATTTAATACCGAATAGTGAACTGTACTCAAATATAGGGAAATATATTGATTGCGTTGAGTACAGATGCAAAAACTTAGAATATATTAGTAAGTTAAAATATTCTGCAGGTGTCACTATAAACCGAAAAGACTGTTCAATTACAATTACATATATTTGAAAGTTGAAATGCGTTACATTTCAAATAATTGTGCCGATAAACGAATTTAAAATTGACGATTTAAATGAGAGAATCGTTACACTTTTTTATTTATTTCCTTAAATTATTGAATTATATTATATTTTTATTTACTTAAAATGTTAAATTATATATTTTTTGTTTGATTTGTTTGAAAAGGTTTTTACGCCTAATGGAATCTATTTGGCTTCCATATGACTTTTCCTTGAAAATAAAATTCATTAAAAATAATATGGATTTCCAATATACATACATATATGTTATGTCAAACGGTCTAACAGACCACCATTTTCAAAAAATTCGAGAGGATTGACGAGCTGAAAAAAATTAAATTTATACAATAATGAAAGAATTTGAAATCTTATTTTAGCAGAATATACAATACTTACATAAATTATCCGACTCTGCTTGATAATCCGATTAAATTTTCCTGGTAAATGTGTCACAACGAAGGGTACAACACATATTTCCATTATACAGGGGATATTTCCATTGTTTCACAAAAATTTGAAAATTTTTCATTTAGGTTATACATGTATTTATGCAGCACAGCAGTGAGGCTATTCTACATTTCAATACTGCAGTGCCATCTAAAAATGTCTTATTTAGTAATCTAGAGTTCGTTTGGACAAAATAAACTGGTCTAAATAACAAAAAACAACTAGATAGTCATTTGCTACAGCACAAGGTCAATTTTTTAAACCAAGGTCAGTATTTTTTGTCGAAACAGACCACATAAATAATTCGATAAAAAATCTGTTGAACGGTTCATATACGATTGATCACCCTTCAATTTGTACAATAGATGTTTTGTTTCTGTTGATACAGTATTTCCGGGTTCAGTTCATATATTTCCACTTTGAAATTATGCTATTCTAGACCAAAATTATACTTTTCACAATCAAAATTAAAGTTTTCAATTTTGGTTTATTAATTTTCAGTTTTATTTAGATACAAGTCAAATTCATATTTATCTAAATATTTGCATTTTATACATTTCAAAGTTCACTTTAAAATTTCGAAAATTTTATACAAGGCCAAAACAATTGTTGTAAAATTTGTTTATTTATATAATTTAAAGATCAACCCCGGGAGTCCTAGTTCACAGGAAATTGTCCAAATTTCGAATATCCGCAAATCGAACTCCATAAAATCCATAAATATCGTTTAATCTTATTTGTTATATATTTTATATATATGGAGAATTCGCCATTCGACTGACATTGGACATCCGGACAATATCATGGGAATTAGTCAATTGCTTTAAGTGTTGTGGTCGAGTTTAAATTACAGTATAATCTTACTCGCTTATTTACTACTAATTAAATTCAATTCATGAATATAATTTAAAAATAGAATTAAAATTGACTTTTATATAAATAAAATTGAAAATTAATAAACCAAAAATGAAAACTTTGATTTTGATTGTGAAAAGTATAATTTTGGTCTAGAAAAGCATAATTTCAAAGTGCAAAATGTATGAACTGAACCCGGAAATGCTATAACCGTAATAAGTACAGACGCAATTTCCGGTTTAAGAAATTGATGTAGTGGCAAAAATGACCAAAATTAATTAATTTTTTCGACTGAATTAATTCACGCTAATTTTATCCAGGCATCCCAATTTTTAATCGCACTTCTTCATAGACCTTCTTTGAAGAAGTAATCACGCTGAGTTTGTTTGCTTACGTCGAACGGACCGACTATCATTTCCAAACAATTTGTGAGGATTGACGAGCGGAAATAAATTAAATTTATTCAATAATGAAAGAAAATTAAATTTTATTTTAGCTGAATACACTTACATAAACTAACCAACTTAAACTGCTTGATACTCCCATTAAACTTTCCTGATAAATGTGTTACAAGGAAGGGTATAACACATACTTCCATTCACGGAATATCTCCATTGTTGCACAAAAACTGGAAATTTTTTCATTCACAGTTTACAATATACATACATGTACGTTGTAAAATATATCCAGAAAAGTAGTGAGGCTATTCTATATTTTAGAAAATTTCAAAAGCAGGCCTCAACATGCTGGATACACTCAACGCCATCACAAAAATTATTTTACACATCTACTTAGGTGTATCAAGGCACTTTACTTTTGCATCAGAACATTTTTATTGTTCAACAAAAATATGAAAATTTTTCATTCTATACACGTATATAATATATAAACAAATTAATCAAATATAAATATTTAAATTATTTGTAACCACTTTTAACCTTATTACATTATTAGACACTACATAATTTTACCGATTTTTTGACATTTGTCTACAAAAAAACAACTCGAATCATGCCGCCATGCGGCAATGTCATTAAGAAAAACAAAAAACACATGTTTGAAATTTTGTTTGTAAATCAAAGCAAAGAATAGAGAGTAAAAATGCTCAAATATCATCGGCGTTAGCAGTGTGTGTGATATATACATACATGGTGTGGTGTTAGTGATAAACAAATAAATTAAAAAAAAATTTATATGGTTTTTCGTAGTCACTAGTCACTACTACGCCTCAACGTTGATGTTTATAAGTATGTATCTGCGTATCAGCAAAACAAGCAGGCTTTCTAAAGAGAATTTTAGCAGGTTTTGATCAAAACCAACAAAAATGTAAACAATATTTTAGGCATTTGTGTAAGTTTTGTGAATATATACACTCATAGAAATAAATATACATACTTCCCCAAAGATAAAATGGAATGCACACAAACTCATATCCATAAAAACAAAAGTGCGCATTTTGTTTTGTTTATCTGGTCATGCGTAAAGCCTGAATTCCATAGTGAATAATTGACTGAGCTGACTTCAAGTTGGAAAAAGAAAAAAAAAAATCCATTAGAGTGAAAAAGATAAAGAATGATTTTTTTTTTATAGCTCTTTTTTTTCGATACATTTTGACAGCGATAGCAACATATCCAAAAAAAATCATAAAATTTTCCTTGTGAGTTGTACACTGTACCGATTTGTTGTACTTGTACAGTGTTAGTGTACCGATTTATTTTATGAGTGCAGTGATTTAAGTTTTTGATTAAATTTAGTTAAACTATATGAATAAAGTTGTACAGTGTGAACGCAAAGCAATTTATGCAATTTAAAATGAACGCAATGCAATTTATGTTCAGCAGCAGCAGCGAAGACGACGCTGAAGAACATAATGGTCCAGTGAAAAAACGAAAATGTTGGGTTCGCCCGTATTATTTGGAGCGTGATCGGACCGGTGCATTTAATTGCATTTTTAGCGAGCTCCGACAAGACCCACGTCTGTTCTATAATTATACACGAATGACGGTAGTCAATTTTGAAGAATTGCTGGGCATGATAACACCCCTAATCGAGAAGCAAACCGTAGTGAAGGAACCATTGAGCCCTATTTTCAGATTGGCAGTGACATTGAGGTAAGTGCTTTAGTACATTATGTGGTTTATATTAAGGTTTTTATTTCATTAAAAGTTTTTTTAAATTTCTTTCTAAGAAAAGCACAATTAATTAAGCTTTTTTCAAAATTGTTTGTGCATTGAAATGTTGAACTTTGACAAAATATAGTAAATTAATTAAATTTAAAATTACTTTTAACTAATTAAATTTTGTATTCTATGCCCGTTACTTTTTAATATTCTCTGTGACACTGTAGTTTGCCTTAATTTTTAATGTGCTCAATTTTTAATCAACATTTCAATGGAGAAACAATTTTTTTCGTGTACTTAATGGCAAACAGTGTCATTTCTTGGCTGAAAACAGTTGTACATTTCAGCTAAGCTAAGCTAAGCGATGTGAGCTAAATTCTTATCCCCCGGTTGAAAATAAAAAATTTTAATGGGAAGATATAAAATCAGCAATTTATGTTTGTATAAGGCTAGTTATCAGCTGGAAAGTGCAAAGGGGTGAGCTACGCGAGCTAACAAAGCTAACGAAAACTACATTTCTCGCTTAGTTTAGCTGAAATGTGCAACGGGCCTAAAGAAAACAGCTACTTTTCTCCTTAGCAACACATTTCTTCAGTATAAACACTTTTCTTCATAGAAACGCTTTTTTCCAAATGATTTTTGAATTTTTGACTTGTTTTTTTTATTGTTACCTGATTTGTCATCAAATACACGAAAAATAGCATGTTCTACACGTAAGAAAAGTGGTTTTCCATGCTCGTAAAATTATTAATCCACTCGCTCGCTAGCGCTCGCTCGTGAATTAAACAATTACACTCGCTGGAAAACTCTCACTTTTCTTTACTTGTAGAATAATCTACTATGAATAAAGCTTTAAGGCATTGACACATGAATGTAATTTTGACTGGTATTCAAAACGTCGAATTAAATTACATTCACTTATGACACCAAAAAACATGTCCGTGAAATTCGAAAAATATCATCGATGTTAAAAATGTGTAAAATTTTTACCGTCAATTTGTCATCAATCCCGCCTTATCGTAATAGTTTCGATGGGCCATGGGCTAGGTAAAAATTTCACACATGTGTAAAACATATCTTTTTGTGTCATTAAATGAAATCAAAGCTCATTATAAATTAGGAACCAGAATAAAAAATAAAATTAGGGTACTCCAATTTAATATATAAGGCACCTTTACTCGATAAACAACAGATAATATAAAATTCTATAACTAGACAAACATTTTGGTGCCCTATATATTAAATTTGGGTACTCCTAATTTTATTTTTTATACTGATTTCTAATATTTTAATGAGCTTTGATTTCACTTGTGTGAAATTTTAACCTAGCCATTGGTCCATAAAAACTATTACGCTAAGGCGGCAGTACGAAATTTGTCGTTGAGCCAATGGCAATTTGTTAATGAGGCAATATTAAATAATTAGACAATTAAACTTTTTTATGTATTCATTTATTCGTCAATAAGCTTTCTCCTTATATTTTGAAATACATTTTTTTTTTGGATTCAATATCGATTTCGATGCTGTAGTAAGATTTAATAAGTAAATCAACTGAGGATGGTGATTTAGCATTGAAATCGGTATTGAATACAAAAAAAAAGTTTTATTTTACAATAAGTTGCTTTATTTTACAATAAGCTGTAGGACTAACGGTCGCCACGTTCTCTGGACACTGGCTGACCATTAGGCTGTCATGTGGTTCAGCAACATGTTGAATGGCACCGGAAAGCTCAATAGACCTAGTCGACCGAAAAAAAAACAACATGAAAACATATTGATTAATTACAAAAAAAAATTGCCCCGTAATTTTTGGAGAAAGGACATACCTCCTTGGCTCGTGCGTATCATCTAAAAATGACAGCAGCTTTGTGTATTTGAACGGCTTTTTGCCTCCCGCAACACCACTCGGTTTTCGTTTTTTGGAACGACTATATGTCGCCTTGTTGTTGTCCCAATGTTTTCGTACTCGCAACTTGCTGTCATTTGTAAGTGGGAGGTCTGTAAAAATATAAAAATTTGGATTTTTATTATCAACCGAAAAATGTATATCAAACCTAATTACTCACTCGATTCCTTCGTTATCTCTTCCCACAATCGACTACGTAGAATACGATTCTTGTTAGCCTTGTCCCGGATATTCCACAGCGCTGGTCCGGCCCTTACCGCATCAATAATAATTTCTGAAAAATAAATTAATTAAAACAACTAGTTAATTCAAATTTTACCGGTGCAGAGCTCGAAATTATCCATTTGAATTGATGTGACCGACGCATAGTCCACATAAAACGATATGTCTGTATCTTCTAGTTCTAATGAATATATTACAAAATTTTAACTTTAAACCCGATTTCTCATTTTTTTTTGGATACACCCACTTTATTCTAGCAAGGCAGGCATACATACATACCTGTTTGCTCATTGGGATTACCTTTTGTGCCCACAAAGTTCCCGAAATAACTTGTGAGACACAAACGGTCGCCTGATGATGATGGCGAGTGATACAGCTCATTTAAGATCACTGTAATTTTACGGTCTCCTGAAATTAAAAAAATTGTAATTCACCTGCTCTGACAATTCGATTACTGTTCCGTCGGCGCTTTGTTTTTTGGAAATATTTCCAATCGTCAACTCACTAATCGTCAATAAATCTGAACTTAAAAGCAAAAGTCGCCTTCGTGACTTCAGGCGGTTTTTATGAATTTCGCATAAATAATTAAATTTGTGCACAATTTGTATGAAATTTTAGTGAAAATCGCTTAAAATATTAAAAAGTTGTGAGGTAGTAATACAATGTATTGCTGTCACAATGTTTTCCCATTTAATTTTAAAACTTTAACCTTCATTTTCTCAAAACTACTAAAATGCAGATAAGCGACTTTTGCTTTTCAGTACAGAAATAATTTAAATCCACTTACCATATTTATCCATTTTTTCAATTTAAATTAATATATTTATTAATTTAAATTAAGAACTAAGTTAGCATATTCACAGAATAATAAACAACAATATTCTGTGGTATTATATTGTTTTGTAATGTTAAGTACCGCAATGAACTTTGTGGTTATGTCACTTGGTGTTTTAAATTGAATTTTTCATCACCAATAAATTATATTAAAAAAAACAATTACTTTATTAAATTATTAATTAAAGTATTTAGCGATATTATTACAGTTTATCACAATTTGGCACAATTAAATTACACACAAATTTAATTTTTTTTTATCACAGCTGCAACCACAGAAAAAAAATTATGACATTTACCATAAAAATGATAAACTTTAAAATTATCTGAATACACACAATTTGCGTAAATGTATTAGTTGGATAACCATAAAATGATCTCGATTTAATACTTTTTAACCATAATTATAGCCACACATTTTTTGTAGGTAAAATTTTGACTGACTTCGTTTTGTGTTTCATTCACACAACTAACATATTTTTATCTCACTTTAATTTGACTGACAAATTTTTATTCACTATGGAATTTAGGCTTAATATCGTAAGCACGTACTTCGTTACATTTGTTGGTTACATTTGTTGCAGTCCCCGTTTGTTTTCTTGTTGGAAAGGATGTAAATATACATACATACTTCCATTGCTGCATTAAAGATTATTCGATATATCCTTTGTAAATTTTTGAGCAGATTAATTAGTAATTTCGACTATAATTTTTTTTAATATAAATGCCACGTGGGAAAACATTTTCAAGTGAAGAAATTGTACAAATCATGGCCTATAAAGAGTGTGGATGGAGCTATTGCCAATAAAATCGACAGATCTCTTGTTGGCGTTGCAAATGTTACTAAGCTATTGTTATGGAAAAATTACTAGACCTGGACGACCTCCGATTATAACTGTCCGCCAAAAACGAGAAATAATTAAAGAAGCAAGGTCAAAAAAACTTAGTGCCTCCGAAATTCGTCGTAAATTAGAGTTGAATGTTATCACGAGACGTGTAGGGCAAATTCTAACAGAAGTCATGTACCTTTACATGGATAAAAAATAAAAGTAAACCTGAATTAAAAAAACATCACAAGATGCACGACTTGAATTTGCGATGTCACATTTATCAAGGACCAACCAATGGAAAAAAATTATTTTCAGTGATGAAAAAAAATTCACTTTGGATAGTCCAGATGTTTATAAATGATATTGGCATGATAATAGGAAGAAGAAAGAGGTCAGTTTGCATAGACACTTTCAAGGGAGAAATATCATGATTTAGGCTGGTTTCTATTATACAGACAGAACACCAATTTGCTTCATCATAAATAAAATGAATGGTGCTGGATATATTAAACTTTTGGATGAAATGCTTCTAAATTTTTTAAACGAAATTGATGATAATAATCTAATTTTTCAACAAGATAATGCCCCCGTTCATCGTGCTCTTGTCGTTTCAAATTGGTTTGATGAAAAGAATATTGAAGCAATCGAAAATCTTTGGGGGATCATCTCGAATCGGATTTATTCAAATGTATGACATATACTAGTTAAAAAGAACTTAGATCTGAAATAAATAAAGCTTGGAGGGAAATACCTTTCGATCGTTAAGGGTTAAAATCGTATAGAAAACCAACAAAATTGTTTATGATAAGAGAGATAATAATAATTAAAATGTTGAATAAATTAATAAATATTGAGGAGATTCCGTTTTTAATTTAATTTTTTTGTAAATAAATTTTATTATTTGTTTGTGATATGAATTTAGAATAGTGTTGCAAAAAACTAATCATATAACTATGGCCACATATGTATTCGAATACATTTAAAAAAGAAAATGAGATGAAACACATTTTGCAATTATAGTTATTTTATTAACGTAATTATGGTAGTTTTAATATTTGTTGTTGTTGTTGAGGATTATCAATTATAATTTTCATGATAAATTTATATCCTTATATGCACATTAATTTTATTGTTATTATATAAAATGTACTCGTAAATAAAATTTTTGTCACACTCGAAAAGAATTGTATATAATTTATAATTATGATGTTGAAAAATTTAATTAGAAACTAAATATATTTTGAAGTGATTTGAATACATATTTCATGTACCCTCATTTGGTATTTTTAATTATGTTATGTGGTATGATTTAATTGTTATCCTGTTATTCGATTGATTTATTCACTAAGAACAGACTTATGGAGAAAACATAAATTTATGTTTTAATGTTTTATGGACTTTCTATGAATAATTATTTAAAATTGGTAGTTCCTGGAATCAAAAGGCATAAAATAAATATGAATTTTGCGGCTAGACGTTTTATAGTTAATATTCCATTTTTTAAATGGAACTTTATACAATTATTTTATTTTTATTATGATTATTTATAGTGCTTTGTAAGATATTTGCTGTCCTTAATTTAATAACATTTGTTAAGAATATTAAATGGTTGCAATTACAGAATATCCTATACGAACACCAAGGTTGTTTGTAATCAGAATAAATCTAGTTTATTTTATATGTTTACATTATATTCTAGTTGTATTACTGCCTATGAACAAAAATATTTCGCACCACAATTCGATGTACACAAATACGCAATCAAAATGTCCGTACAAGACTACGCATTTATTTTGCGTCTTATTAACTTGTGCACCGATTGAAAAACGAGAGCCATAAGGTACTATTCACACCAAGCGCGAATTGCGAATGCGAGTAAACAATTATTATAAATTTAAGATACAAAAAACACTTATATTCAAAATGTTTGTCTATTTATAAGATAAGTACGATGTTTCCAATTAAATTAAATTTAATTAGGCCCGAAAATTATTTCACAATAAGAGAAAAACGAAATTCGCGTGAAAAATGACAACCTTTACACGAATTTCATTTTTCTCTAATTTTGAAATAATTTTCGGGGTTAATTGAATTTAATTTGATTGGCAATATTATAGTAGTCTTATAAGTAGACAAACATTTTGGTTTTATCTGTTATTTATATGAAAATTTTATAAAAATTGGTTACTCGCATTCGCAATTCGCGCTTGGTGTGAATAGTCCCTAAAGGACGTCTGTTGCATCAGGACGGCGATTTTGGTCGCAAAATGAGAATTGAGTTGAGAATTACCGTAAGGTAATAGTATTGGTAAATGAGTGTGTATGTGTTCGAATGTTTGTTTGGCTAAGTTTTTATTTGCCATGACGCAAATAAGAAAGATAACACTACACAAATAAAAGGGATAACATGATATAAATAAGAGAAATAAGCTAAGAAGAGAACAATCGAGAGAGAGTACTAAAACAGTGACGGGACGGCACTTTATTCTTGTATACTCCCACACTAACTCATTACTTTCATTACTTTAAAACAGAGCTTCGAATCTGCAAAATTTCGGGTTCGGGTTCAGGCTCTAAGCAAGAAAATAATTGGGTTCGGGTTCAGGTTCGGGTTCGGGTTAAAAAAAATAATACTTCACAAATATTTAAAAAAAATAAATTTTTTTATTTATTTCATTAAGACCCGTAAAGAGGGTTGTGTGGTCCTTGGGACCGCTCTACTTTTCAAAAAACAAAAATTATCCCCACTCCGTTTAATTTTTTTCTGAAATTTTTGGTATCTTCCTAATCAAAATTTTTAGTATCGTTCTAATTAAACAAAAAATAATTAATATAAAATTGCGGTCCGCTGGAACACACCACTTTTTCCATGCAATATTTTCCACGACGCACTTTACGGGTTATGAGAAAAATATAATAAACTGATCCGTCAGTTTTCATATTTTTTTAAAACGGTTAACCACAAAAAATTTCGAAATTGTAATACAATAAATTAACGCCAGTCCTTCTACTCTTACATAATTATATAGCATTTCCAGGGCCATTTCATACATTTCCACTTTGAAAATATACTTTTCCGAACAAAAAAAAATAAGTTATACTTTCCAAAATCAAAATTAAATTTTAGAATTGATTAATCTCACACGTTAACGCTCAAGTCGTAAATTTGAACTAGTGTCAGATTTATTTTAAGTGCTATACTAATGACTAGATAACTTGGCTAGTCGTTAGTATAGATATTCTTTTCGTTTTATTGTTTATAGCTTGTCAGGTTACCACTGGTGGGGCCCGACTGGTTGTGAGATAAAACGATGTTGACTGGTGTTTAATTTTAATAACAGTGTCTTTATTATATGAATTTTACAATTTATATACTAATAATATGCTTACTTAAGCATTTAATATAATGCAATTTATACACATATACTAAATATGATGCACAATAGAAATGTGTCGAGTAATATAAAAATATAAATGATGAATGCGTAGGTGTTTACATTCCTATGTGTTCTTATCTATGTTTAGACTTGAGATTGAACATACTGCGGGCCAACAAATTCAAAGATCGTGGCTGTGGTATCGGCGGTTGTTGCATTGGCCTGTCGATGACTGCTGGCTGTTGACGGGTTCTACGCCGGTAAATATACAAAAGACTCATTGCCAACCCTAGAGTAAGTAATGCGTAGATTGACACATAATGATGAATATGATATCCGTAATGGGATGTATCAATGACGCCCGGCAACTTCGCTTCGTTGGTGTTCTGCAGCATGATGGATTTTTCTAATTCTTCAATCTCCTTGGTGAAGCTGATGGCAGTGCTAAAATGGGCGCTCAGTAAAAAGGCAATCGCCTTGACAAATGAGAGGTGGATCAACACTCTCACGTGCAGGGTAGCAAAGCAAGTTTGGCCAAAACTGGACTTGCGGCGCTCCAAGGTACTAATATCCCTGGGAATACAAGAAATAGGATTGGTCGTAGGGATAATGACGGGTCACTGCCTTTTTGGGGAGCATGCAAGAAGGCTGGGGATACAGACGAATGACTTTTGTAGAAGTTGCATGGACGAAGAGGAGGAGGAGACTTTGGAACACTTCCTATGCTCATGTCCGGCGCTATCATACAGAAGGCATAAGTATTTGGGTGTGTACGGTATGGACAACCTTTCGGAACTCGCGGACTGTGGAGTGCGAGATTTATTACGCTATATAAATAGCTCTGGTTGGTTTCAACGGGAGTAATGGGGAGATGGGATCCTGTGGTATCACAACGGGCCATTGCTGGCCTAAGTGTGCTATAGCAGCCACTTCAACCTAACCTAACCTTGATGAAGCTGTCGGCCGTTTCTTTTGCTGGAGGTTTTGTTGGAATAGGTAATTGGAGTGTCGATGGTTTTTCCTCGCCATAGTGAATTTTTATTGACTTGATTATTGAAGTGTTGGTCCGATGTGATCTTTCCTCAATGGCTGTTAACTGGAACTCGTCATGTTATAAGATACACTTCGGATCTAACGTTATAATTCCTGATTTGTCTAGAACCATCGTGTTTACTTCACGATTACAGATTAGGTTGATGGTTTGAGGTTTGCTTACTGTGAATGTCCATTGATTGACGCCTATCTGAGTCCAAAAGATCTGCCTTTTTATGCTGATTATAGTGCAGTTTGCTCGATTCTGGCTCACGTGCTTCAACAGATTTACTTCACATTTTGACTGTTGAGATTGTGTGGTATAAATAGGTGAAATATCGCACAAATAATCATTTTGTTTTAATTCGATGCATCGTTGTAGATCTCGACTCGTTAAACTAGCGAAATGTTCGCGTGGTAAGTCGATCATCAGCAGTTCCGTTGTAGGTACTATACTGTGCAGTTGCCCGTCTCCTATTGTGGGGATGGGAATTATGTTGAATAATTGGTAAACGTGTGTGTACGCTAATGGTATCTTTATAAGGAATATAATGTTGTTTGCTGTCACTCTGGTGTGAACCGTTAACATTTTGTAAATATGTCCCAGCTCGTTATTATTATCTCCCTCCGGAATTTGCATCGTTGCTGGAACGTACTCTTGAATGCGGATGATCTCCTCCTTTAATTGTTATGGGGTCAACAGGGCTGTATGAAAATGGCCTTGATGGGAGCTAAGGATGACGTCGAGAATGATTCTCTGCTTTTCTGCTGTCCGCCTCATGACCAACATTATTTGGATCGTGAAAGTTGTGAGAGTCTGTACTCTATTATAATGATCACTGTCTGCAGCTTCACTGGCGATTCTTTTCTCGAGGTACAGGAATTGTTTGGCGATAGCTCGGAAATTCTTGTCGTTGACTTCCTTTTCGTGTTTGAATATATTTTTTGTTGCATCTATGATCGATGTTTGGTTCTTGATGAGTTCTAATAAATGTTCTTCATTAGTTTCTGCCTTCTCAAGCTGTAGTTCTATGTGAGAAGCATCTCTTTGATTCATAATGCCAAACGCGTCTCCCAATATGTATCCTATCGTATTGCCAATGTCCCGCTTTCTTCGTATGTGCTCTTTGTTGGTTGATGTGAGAAGGCTATTTTGTGAGGTAATTTCCTGCATGTGTTCATTCAGTTCTTGTGAGATGACATCACACATTTTCAAGCGGTTATCTGCTTGCCATCCCTTTTGACAGACCTCATCTAAATACCTTATATAATGTTCTAGCGATCTGATGTCTTCCCAATATCCGGTTAAATTGTAATTTATGATGAGTTTCCATCGCAATGCCATTAAATTGACAGTTCCGATATTTTGAAAATAGATTCCTGCATCGGATGTCAGCGGCTCTATTGTGGTTAGCGTTGAAACCGGGGTGAAGAGCATTTGTGCTATTCCGATGATCAAAAGTATCAGTCGCATCGCTGAGCTCGCTCTTTGATAGATTCTTTTTTAACGTGGTATGCCTTTAATTGTTTTACTTGTCGATTCGGCTGTTGCCTTCGATGCGTTGTTGGAGAAGCATCTATCTGATCCTTACCCTTGTCTAAAATTGGTTTCTGTATTGGTAATGGTGACAACTTGGTGATTGGTCTCTTGATGCTAGGATTATCGGCGGTTTTTAACGTTGCGACGCGTGTGAGCCCATCATTCCCTGGATGTAACTCGATGACTCTTCCTAATTTCCATTTAGTGGGTGGTTGCAGCTCGTCTCGGATTAAAACGATGTTCCCTTGTTCTAAGTTTATCCTCTCTTGATGCCATTTCGGACGTTGTTGTAGGCGATGTAAATACTCTGACATCCACTTCTGCCAGAAGTGAGTTCGCATGTTCTGTACTACCTTCCATCGCGACATAAGGTTTCTGTTTTGTCCTAAACATTCTTTTTCCGGTGGGGCCCCTAGCGCATTCCCAATTAAAAAATGCCCTGGTGTTAGTACCTGCAGTGATTCCGGATCCTCGTTTAATGGACACAATGGCCTGGAATTTAGACATGCTTCTATTTGGTATAACAAGGTGCTCATTTCCTCATAGGTGAGTTTTGTATCCCCTACACATTTCTTCAGATGAGTTTTGATGGATTTCACGCCTGCTTCCCAAAGTCCACCGAAATGTGGTGCTGATGGTGGGATAAAGTGCCAATTTATTGGCTCTAATAGTTTACTGGCACCTACAAAGTTGGTCCCGTTGTCGCTGTACATATGGGCGACATTTCCCCGCCGGGCCGTAAACCTTCGGAAGGCGCTGACGAATCCTTGTGCTGTCAGATCGGATGATATTTCGATGTGGATAGCCTTGGTGGTCAGACAAATAAAGATGCAAATATAACCCTTGTAAGACTTGTTTCCCCGACCTTTACTCATCCGTATATTGAAGGGTCCCGCATAATCGACTCCTGTGTGAGTGAATGGTCGTGACATGATGACTCGAGGTTTAGGTAGACTCCCCATCAGTTGTTCTGACATTTTGTTTTTAAACCGATGACATCGTATGCACTGATGTGTTTTACTGCTTGAATTCCCTTGATGATCCAATACCACTTCCGGATATGCGCTAGTGTTGATGCATTACTTCCGTGTAATGTTTCCCGGTGACCCCAATCCAAAATTAACTTGGTGAGTTGTCCCTTATATGGTAAAATCATTGGATGTCTCTCTTCATATGTTAGCTGCGAATTTTCTAATCGCCCTCCTACTCTGATGATGTTATGTTTGTCGAGGAACGGATGCTATGACCGTAGGCTGCTGTGTTTGAGGACGGCTTTTGTTTTCTGCAGTGTGAAGTGTTCTTCTTGGAATTCCGTCAGTTGTACTGTACGTACTAATACTGCTAAGGCGTGTTCCCATTCTTGCAGTTGTATGACACCCCGCTGCTTTGTTCGCCATCTCAATAGTTGGATTGTTACTCTTACGAGGCGTTTGAGAGACGACTGGCGATTGATTAAGTTTTGAATTGATGATTCTGTCTCTATTCTTTGGACATGTGTTCCGACCGTTGTTTTCTTTTCCTCCGATGTTTCGAAGAGTGCTTCTTCATGGTTTGTTTCCATATTCATCAAAAAGATTGGCCCGGTCCACCAGCTGTCCTTCGATGTTAATTTTTTCGATGTTACGCCACGAGATGCACAATCAGCTGGGTTGTCTTCGGATCGGACATGTTTCCATGAGTGTATACTTGTGTTGGTCTGGATCTCTGTTACTCGATTTGCCACAAATGACTTCCAGGTTGATGCCGGTTTTCGTATCCATGCTAAAGTAATCATTGAATCAGACCACAAGGTCATGGTACTTATATCCACGTCTAGTACCTTTATCACTTGTTGAATTAGTCGGCTTAGCAGGACTGCGCCGCATAGCTCTAAACGAGGGATTGTTAACTTTGTTTTTAGGGGGGCGACCTTCGATTTTGCTGCTAGAAGACGCACCGCTATTTGGCCGTTGCTACAGTAGACTACCGCCGCATATGCCTGTTCTGAGGCATCACAGAATCCATCTAGTTCAACACGGTCGTCTTTGTTGTAATGAATATATCGAGGTAAACGAATGAGTTGAGTAGCTTTCAGTTCTAATTTCATCTGATCTCATTTGTCCGCAAACTGCGTTGGAAGCGTGTCGTCCCAACTTAACTTCATACTCCATAAGGTTTGATACATTATCTTACAGCTGACTATTAGTGGTGCCAACCATCCTAAAATACAAAATCGTCTTTTATCGGGCTATAATGTATTCCCAAGGTTTTAACTGACTGTTCATCCATAAAGGTGAGGTTGCCTATGAGGAACTTCTCCTGATTTATTCCCTTTAGAAGGTCTGCGTGGTTACTAGCCCATTTTCCTAATTCCATTCCGCCCTTGCGAACTAGTTGAATTAATTGAGATTGCAAATGTTGAGCCTCCTCTACCGAATCTGCACCGGTTAGTACATCGTCCACATAAAAATCATTTTTGATAATGTGACTGGCTTCGGCATGATTATTGATTTCATCGTCAGCCAATTGATTCAGAGTCCGAATGGCCAGGTACGGAGCGGCCGATGTCCCATATGTAACCGTTGTTAATTGATACTCTTGTAAACGATGATATTTACTTTCTCTCCAGAAGATTGTTTGATATGGTTGATGTTCTTCATGTATCTTAATTTGCCGATACATTTTCTCGATGTCCGCGGAAAAAACAATTCGATGTTTTCTCCATTTTAATAGTATGGCCCATAAATCGTTTTGCAATGGAGGCCCAATGTACATGGTGTCATTCAGGCTCTTGCCCGTCGATGTTTTCATAGAAGCGTCAAAAACCACTCGTATTTTAGTGGATTCTGGTGTTGTCTTTACTATGGCATGATGGGGTAAATAATATTTGCTTGCGCGTGGTGGTGCTCTCTTCATGTGACCCATGCTGAGGTAGTCTGTCATAAATTTGATGTACAAATCTCTTAGATCTCGGTTAGAATCCAATTTCTTCTCGAGCTGTTGTAACTTAATTAAGTCAAGTGACCGATCACTTGACCCAATCGGTTAACAGAAATTTTTTTATCCATTCAGGGACTCCGGAGCGGTCATTTTAGCCGGCTAACAGCTCAGGGTTGGGTGTGGGGTTTTCCGGAGTATGAATGGATCTTGCTAGACCGCGGGAAAAATTATTATTAAAACCAACATAAGAATCAACTCATTTTCTCGTGCCTATCGACCTCGACCTACCAATCCCATCCCTTACATAAAAATTCTTAGCCCCTCATCATTTCCTTCATCTCCTCGGTAGCAAACTCAAACTAAACAATAAAAAGAAACACATGAAATAATAACGTCAAGAGAACACCGGATAAATGAACAACGAGAGGAAGCTGAAACCCAAAAATTATTAAACAAAAAAAATATACATATATACATATATAATATAATATAGAAAAATATAAGAATGCAAATTTTAATCGTAATACCGAGAGTCAGAAATCAAAAACTAAAAAAATATATATTTATGAATGAAATGAATTTTCTAGAAATTTAACAATTAATAAAGGAAATATTTAACTCTATTGATAAAAAGAAAGCAAAAACAAATATTTATACTTAATGGAAAATTGAATCAAAAATCAAAAATTTAAATTATAAATGAAAGCATCTGACCAATATAACATATTTAAACAAAAATAAAAATAATAATAATAATAAAAAACGAACGGTTTGTTTTTGTTGTACACCCGGCAGCTACTGATGACCATCAAAAATCCCTCACTGCACAATTGTAATACTATACTTCATTGATATATTTTATAACCAGCTCATTAATTGTTGACACCGCAACACAATATACCGCAACCCATATAATATGAATGTCCTCCGAATGATCATGCAGTAATTTATGATACGGGAATATACTGCACCGTAATTTAGATATCGCACCACCGGAATGCCGCAAACAGCTTATGGCATACCGAATACCGCAAACAGCATGATTCTGATATTGCACCCGCAAAATTCAATAAATAGCTTTGGGTATAGCAATATATCGATACTCCGTAATTTGGATATCGCACCACAATAATGAACACACGACGAAAATATGTGCGCAGCACTGATTTGATAATAATAATTTGTTTCTCAGGTGGTTTCAAAAGTTCACACTATGGATTCACAAAAGCGAAAAATCGTACGAGAAAAAAAATCAGCACAGCATATAACAGAAATTAACACTACTGTATTTTGCACAATGTACAATATTAAATTCAATTTATTGATCGCTTTATAATGATTTATAATTTAATTACAATTTATTTATTTACCATTACAATTTATGTAATTTTTCAGTTTAGTTTATTTTTCATAATTTTTATATAAATGTATTATGATTTCAAAATTTTTATAACTTTATTAAATATTCAATAGTTTATAATTTTAACTTTAATAATTATAAACTTAACTTTAAAAAAAATGCACATCATTTCCCAAATTTTATTTTATTTAATAAAAATATATTTTTTTTTATCTTAAAAATAATCGACTCCTCGGGTCGAGAGCAAAAACTTGACTCCCGTTCAAAAATCAAAAACTTCCGATCGCGAATTTTTTTTTTTTTATTTTTAATAATTTTTGTTTGTTTTGGTATCAATTTCATACTTCCATCTTCCCCTCCCTCCCCTTGTTCATTTACACAACTTCCAGCCGCACACAAACTGACAAGTACATGGCCAGGGCAGTATAACCATCTTCGGCGTTCAAATGCCCAAGCAACAATGACACAATAAGGCGATACATTCGAAAAATGATTGTAAAAGTCAGGTCTAAGCCATTTAAGTTATTAACCGAGGAGATGAAAGAAAGAAAGAAGAAGTCAAACTACTATAACCAATGGAATTCAAAGATACACATTTTTTTGGAACGATCGACGTACTATCGAACGTTACACTGTAGAAAACGTTGTAGTGCTCGTTGCTTGGAACACCCTAGTTGATCCAATTGATTTTCCTTGAATGGTAGTCGAACCACATATCGTCCATCTGGATCTCGTTTGGTGGTCGCTTGAAAGATGGTTTGGCAAATGATGTCTTCAGGAGATTCCACGATATTATTGCTCTTGGGTTCTTCTAATTCCCAAAATCGGTTCATATTCGCTTCCACCTTGGCTCCGCTATGGACCTTCACTACGTGAAGCTGGGTTGCGATTTCTGTTGGCCCTGAAATCATCCAGCCGAAGCTGGTCTTAATGGCGCTTGGCTTGCCCCGTTTTACTTGGTTACAGATGAAATCTCCATAAACGTCTGCTCCCAATAAAAGGTCAATCGGGGCAGGGGTGTGGAACCTCGGGGCGTATGCTTCAATGTTTAACCGAAATGGCGATGCGAAATGTGGTTGAAGACATACTTGCACTAAAGCATTAGCCGTGTTGGTGGTATGCGCCCCAATTCCTGAGATGTTGACGGTGGT
Organism: Tipula helvola; assembly: GCA_963556165.1. Classification (NCBI taxonomy): domain Eukaryota; kingdom Metazoa; phylum Arthropoda; class Insecta; order Diptera; family Tipulidae; genus Tipula; species Tipula helvola. The sequence goes on along the minus strand of OY744481.1, from coordinate 204,687,971 downwards.
TTGATGTAATGTTAACCCGAGGCGTTGGACTGCTTCTTCCGTTATCAACAAGACTTGTGATCCCTGATCTATTAAGGCTCTCAATTCGGTTGATGTTCCACATATGGCTGTGCTTTTCACCACAGCTGTTGCTAATAATGTGGTTTGATTATTGTCCGATGTACTGACCGATACCTTTTTTTCCGGTTGTTGGTAAGGTTCGTGTAGAAGCTGGTGATGCCTGTCGCGACACACTGTACATGCTGGCTTTTCCGTGCACACAATTTTCTTGCTGTGTACAAGGCAGTTAGTGCAAATTCCTGCCCGGTTGATGTAGTCAATCCGCCGTTTTGTACTTAGATTGCGGAAATGGTGGCACCTGTTGATCAAATGCCCGTTCTCACTGCAATATGGACATGTGCTTGTGGATTTCGGAACGGTGTCTCCTTTGTATTCCTTTTCCGTATTTAGAAGTACTCTTCGTTGAGCATCGGGTTCTGGCTTAGCTGCTCGTATGCTGGATGGCTTATGCATGCCTGATGCTTCCAAGACTGAAACCTCCTCATTAGAAAATCCAGGAATGTGTCTAACTTTGAAACCTCGCGTGGACATTCCAGACTGGTTTCGTATCGCTGCAGTGTATCCGCATCTAATTTCTTCATCACAATGTATGTGCGCGATGAGAGTTTCAAACGGATTTTCCAACTTTAAATTTTTTATGTTGTGCATCATCTCGATGATAGTATCATGTAAGGTTCTGATACTTGAAGCCGTCGCAACCTGTATATTATGCAAAGATAATATGGTGTTGAAGCATGATGTCGCAAGCAGACGTTGGTTACTATATCTCGCCTGCAGAATGCTCCATGCCACGTCGTAGTTTTCTTCGATTGAGGATAAATGACCGATAAGTCTTCTTTAAATGGCGGCCATTTCTCATATTCGCCGTAGAAAACGGGAACTTCCATTCGGGGAAGTCGTATGTTGGTGGATTCCACAGAGTTTGGATGGCCGTTACTCAGCAGTTGATGTAATTTCAGTAATGTGGATACTTCCTGCTGCGTGATGGATCCGTAGTAATCGTCTACGAAATACTTCGCGGTTTGATCCTCTTCCTCGATGTTTATGAGGATAGTTCGATGTTGTTGATCAATCACCGTTAAGTCTTTCTTGATCTGTTCGATCTTCATCGTGGCGTAGTTCCGGGAACAATTGCCGGCATCCCATGCTCGTTCAATGGACTCCAATCTTCGGTATAGAAGACGCATGTTGATGTCTTGCTCATGAAGAAGAGCTGGATTTGCGTCATCTTTCCTTGGATCTCTGGATAAAGGTGGCACATTATCCATGCTCTGGCTGGTTGTGGATTTGCTCACCGGCTGGTTATGGCTTGTCTCAGTGCTGCTTGCAGATGTTGTTGATTGCATAACGTTGGCGGAGGTAGAACTTGATGACGGATCTTTCTTACTGCCCGTTTTACCCTCACCCTTTGGTGAATTTATTGAGGGGGGCACAAGAAACTCTCTGCACACCTCGTTGAATCGATCGTATGCCTGCTGCACCTGTTTTCGCTCCATGAGATACGGATGAAACGTCTCTAACTCTTCGCGAGTTATTAGTTCTTGATCACCCTTGCAAAATGCTGCGTACCGACTGTTTACAGCTTGCTGATGGCTCTCGAACTGGCTTCGGGTTAGATTGCCTATTTCCCGTCTCTTGGCTATTTCGGTTAAGAGTTGTTTCCCCAACTCGTTCTGCTTCTGCACCAACGCTTCGATTGATGACATTTTTTTTTTCTTAATTATTGCCGGTCGGATGTAACTGTTTCGGCTCTAAGGACCATTGATTAATCTCACACGTTAACGATCAAGTCGTAAATTTGAACTAGTGTCGGATTTATTTTAAATGCTATACTAATGACTAGATAACTTGGCTAGTCGTTAGTATAGATATTCTTTTCGTTTTATTGTTTATAGCTTGTCAGGTTACCACTGGTGGGGCCCGACTGGTTGTGAGATAAAACGATGTTGACTGGTGTTTAATTTTAATAACAGTGTCTTTATTATATGAATTTTACAATTTATATACTAATAATATGCTTACTTAAGCATTTAATATAATGCAATTTATACACATATAAATATGATGCACAATAGAGATGTGTCGAGTAATATAAAAATATAAATGATGAATGCGTAGGTGTTTACATTCCTATGTGTTCTTATCTATGTTTAGACTTGAGATTGAACAGCAGGCTTTGACTATCCAGTCAGAAGTCGAATTTGTTTTTTATTTTCTTTGAAAATATTATTTTTTTTTAAATTTGATTTATTCATTAGAAATAATCACTTTAATTAGTATTTTTTTATTAATTATTTATAATTAAAATTAAATTACTTGGTGGAGTATTTTTGTTTGGAAATCAAAATGTGCCGAGCCACATCTCTTGATTTTATTGCTCTTAAGATCGGCCCAGTAATGCCAAGTTATGCAATAAAAGGACGATGTATAAAACAGACCAATAATGTAGGAGACCCTCTACCAAGTGGAAGTTTTATCCAAAATTGAAAATTGGATTAATCCGAAGCAAGTCCAGCCGATTACGAAAATCTTCTTCGCGAGAATGATGTCTTCTGGCGATTTTGGTTTCCTAAAAAGTTTCAGGTTGATGTTCCGGGATTGGCGTTAACCAATATTGCTGAACCAACTGGCTACCAACCAACAAGCCGATTTTTAAATTATTCAGTTATCCACCACTTTTGGGACACTTATTGTGAATGAGCTCATATGCTCAAAATAGGGTGTACCAAAATATATGTAAATTAATAAATCAATATTTATTTATTTTCAAATAAAAGTACATAGAATAATACATAAAATTAAAATAGACAAACAAAATAACAAATAAAAATTTTTTTTTTTTTTTTAAACAAATTAAAATTGAAAACTTTCAGGTCGTAGCAAAATGTTGCTTTAACCTACGTTTAGAGCTATCTTTGCTTAAGTAAAAATCGAAGAGATGGTCAATTTTATTAAAACTCTTGGACATCATGCTTGCTGGTTCATTGTCACCATGGTTTGTTCTGTGTATATACAGATGAAGGAACTCCTGACTTCTTAAATTTCTACTCGGTGCCTTTATTTTAATTGATTCCAGTATAGACGATGCATCGATTTGATCTAGTAAAATATTTCCAACAAACGAACACTTTAAAAGCACTCGTTTATTTCCTAATGTTATAAAACTATAAGAGTAAGAGTTAGGAATTTGAATTTTGGTGGGGAAGATATACTACCAAGTTAAAATTGGGCGGACAACTGGGGGATCATGGATAAAGTCCTTTCTGGACCCTTTCTTTAAATTTGACAAGAGCGATTTTTGTGTTGTTCAACTTATTTAAGATCATTTTGAATAAGCTTCCTCTTACACCAGAAAGTTGAAATTTGGCGTACAATTTTTGTGGTCTTACTTCTGGAATTTTACAAGACAATACCAGGTATGTATTTTCGATCGGTTTTGGAATAGTTCTAAACCAAGGTCTTGTTAATATAGAATTATACTAGCAATTATTTTAAAAACAATTTTGCTGCCAACTGATAAATGTAAAATAAAATTATTTTTGGTTGGTAGTTTGAGCAAATGTCTATTTCTATTCCTATTCTGGACCTTTTCAAACTCGAAAACTGAAAAAGCTATGAAGCTGAAATTTGGTAAACGCGTAAATGTTGTCGAATACATAGTGGTTTTTCTGATCGGAAATTATTTTCTAATTTAAAAAATAAAAATAATAAATTAAAATCAAACTTATAAACCTTTATAATATAAATAATAATGAATAATATTTAATGTTTACTGTTTTTTGTTCAGTTTTGTCAATTGTGTTAAAGTGTTCGCTACTAAATTGTAATTGAACATATTATATTAGATATTTATCTAATTGTACATAAAAACTTTTTAATTATTAAATTGTTAATAATCAAAAATGGTTTCCACTAACTGCATGGTATGTGATTTACCAGTGAGTGAGCATGTCTTAATTTGTAGTGGTCAGTGTCAAAACGTTGCGCACTACAAATGTGTTAATATAAAAAAACTGTGTTTGATGCAATAAAAAATTCTTATAATATAAACTGGTTTTGCGATAAGTGTAAGGATGTTTATAAAGTGCATGTAAATAAAATTTCGGAACTGAGCGAAACACAAAAACATATTATTGAATCATAAGTGACTCAAAATAAAAATAAAACACAAATGATTACCGATGAACTGTATACTGGTCAAAATAATAATACTATTATGCCTGTTAAGGAGTCTGTTCAACCTAAAATAGTATGTGGCAGTTTACCTAAAGGTGAAATAGTTGTACCTTCTGTTATTGGTATTATCATAATATCCAAAGAGAAACACCAATTATTATCAATAACGATTGCATCTGTGACCCTATTCTGGCTATTCTCTGGGAATTGGGAAAAATATTACTATATTTTCAAACTTCAATAATTCCCAATTTTGTATTCCCCAATTTCCAAAAGTGTATTCTGGCGTAATTGGGAATAATTTCCAATGGAAAAAAATACTATTTCAAATGCTCACCACCAGATGAATCAATGTCAGGAAAAAGCTGTCATATTTTAAACAAAACAATAAAATTTAAATGTCAAACTTTTTAATTATCATTTAAAGTTTTGATTTTGTGATTTTATTGTGTTAAAAAGTGTATCTAATAATCGTGGATTTAATATAAAAAATAAAATTTTAAATGGCACGACGCCTGATTGGTCATATCGAGGCAGATGCGAGTGCAGAGAAAAATTTTTCGAGACGTATCCAATCCGTTTGATGTGCACGAAGCTGAATTCATCAACCTCTATATAGAATGCCTCAACTATTAGCAATGAGGTTAAAAGGGCAAATTAAAAATTGAATCCATACCAAAGGAAATTAGAACGCTGGATGCTCTTGGATTTTTGGCAGAAGGTATTAATTAAGAAAACAATATTTAAAAACAAAAGTTCCTAATTTTTTATATTTCAACATTAGGTACTTTCCAAAAAAGAGTAGGCATGAGCTACTTAAACTGTGTGTCGCAGAGTGTGGTTAGCAGATGCATAGCTGAATTTTGCAAAATAGTAGATGAGAAATGCATGCCTGTTTGCAGTAAATTTCCACAATCGTCGGTGGAAATGAATGACGTCAAAATGCAGTTTGTATAATATTTTATAAAATCAAGAAATGAATTGATTTTTTTAAATTTTGTATTTAAACTTTCGTTATTCAATTTCAGATTCTATGAAAAATTTAACTTCCCCGGAATTATATAAATATAAATCATGATGTTACGATTTGGCGGAAACCTTTAATAAAAGCGTACCTTTATAATAAATACGACGAGGGAGGAGGGAGTCTTGCAAAACACGTATTTGTTAGGTAATTTATTTATTTTTGTTATAAATTTATAATTCAAGTTTAAACATTTTTAAAATCGTAATGTACGAGTTTATCACATTTTTTAACAAGTAGTTCATAAATTCATCTTAAATTTTTGTTCATTTCAACCATATCTTACTTAATATTTATATAAATCTTACATCTATACATACACATATATACATTTATTAACCTTAAATCTATTACATATGAAAAAAGTTCGTCAATTAACATTCATCTTCTACTCGTAAAACCTCTATAAATTCATCATCTGCCATTGGTCCAATTTGTTGCTCTACATTGTTGTTGCTGCTGAAAGAAAAATGTACAAATTATATTTCTTATAAGAAACTTTTAAAAAATATATTTCAGGTGATAGCGGCTGTCCACTCCAACCATGGCTAATGATTCCGGTTCACAATCTGACAAATGAGAATGAGCGGAGATATAATTCTAAGCATCGATCGATCAGGAATTTTATCGAGAGGTTAAATGGAGTTTTAAAATCGAGGTTCAGGTGTCTGTCGAAAGACAGGTGCATAAAATATTCTCCATATATGATGGGGCTTATTATAAATACGTGTGCTACACCAATACGATTTTCTAAAAGAAATTAGTTTCCGAGACGATCGCGATTTAGTACAAGTTGATGAAGAAGAACCGGAAATGGAACCCGATGAAGAAGCAGTAATGGATGTAACAGACGATAGATTGCTAATGATGGATCGAGAAATTAGAAGTTCTATCATACAAAATTATTTTTCTAATTAAAATTCAATAAAATTTGTTACAAAAATAAAAATTCTGTTTTGAATACTCACTTTCGAGATAACAAAATTCTTTCAAGGAGGTTGTTTCTGGTTTCCATAGCCGCAGCCTTCCTTTCTTTCTTTTATTTTGACGCTATAAAAATGAAATGCCTAGTCAAATTGTTATCAATTTATATTTTAATCAAACTTATTTCTTTTATTATTGTATTTGTTTCTTGCACCTAGGAAAACGCATCAGAAAACTTTTTGGAAAAACAAAACGCATCAACAAACTCATTATTTCAGTACAAAATATATTCCAAAATTTATTTTAGTTTTCATAAAGGAGATTTAAATATAAAATATTATTATACAATACAATAGGTATACAGATTATGATCACTGACATAACCAACAAAAATGTAAAACGAAAACATAGCAAACCCATTAGTGATCAAGTTTAAATATATATTTTTTTGTGAATACAGTTCAGTAGAAGAACCAACGAATATGTTAACAATATTGTTATTGAGTTGGTGCGTTTATTCTAAAACCAACACTAATTTACTACATTAGTATGTATGGTATATGTAGTACATTAGTGTTGTACATTCATAATTTGCTTTGTTTTGATTTTCTCAAAATAAAAAATAAATACATAGGTTATTATTAATACTTGAGGGCCATGTGGGCGTCCAAGCCACCACGCACTGCGGCCTAAAAGAACTGTTGTGCACCAAGCCCTACTTAATTATCCGTCCAGTCAATATTCAGGCTCTTATTGAACCTGATAATACTGCCGACCGGTAAGTGATACATACTATCTGGGCTCATTGCTCTCCCTCCTAGATGATTACTGTAGGAAGTACTTCTACACGCATTACATACTATTTGGGCTCATTGCTCTCCCTCCTAGATGTAATAACATTTACTTCTGCTAGAAAAGCGGTACCATTGGGACTCAAGGACTTCGAGAGGGCAGACCCACTCCCGTATATTCCTACCCATACTGGATAACTCAAAAAATAATAAAACTTTGTGGACTGTATTTCTGTATTTCTATGTGGTTGATGACAGACTGAATTTTTTATTTCTTTACAAGATATTTAACAATGTACATTATACAAGGCATTTTACACACAAGTTAAATTATATAAGGTAACATGACATTATGTGAGTGAAGTCTGCAGCGAAACATTAATATTTAAATGTGTTTACCTACACTATACATTTTCTAATCTTGGTGGTTTGTTTTTTTTGACTGTACGTCAAAAAAAAAAAAATAGAAAAATTTGCTACGAATTAGACGTAACCATCCTCACCGCCTTGAAGCAGTGCCTTCAATAATGTATGCTTAATTTTTAGTCTTCCAGTGGGAGTTTAATCAATTTGTGCACACTTCTTCTGAAGATTGAAGTTGCTGTACGCACTGTAACCACTCGGACAATTCCGTCAGCGCCATCATGTGTCTCAATTATGCGACCGCGAGGCCACCTTCCAGGCTGCAAACCGTCTTCCTTCAGCAAAACCAAATCACCGATAGTCAAGTTCGACTTAGCATTTTGCCATTTATGCCTGTGCTGGAGAGTACTTAAATACTCACAGTGAAATCTTCGCCAGAGCCCGTTGACCCGCGCTTGAACTTGTTTCCATCGCTTAGAACATGGAATAACCTTGTCGCTTGAGTCTGCTTCCAGCAATCCAACTGAACCACCCATTGTTAGAAAATGGTTCGGGGTAAGCACATCAAAATCATCTAAACTGTTATCATTCGGGCACAATGGCCTTGAATTCAATATGCCGGCGATCTGATGTAGTAACGTAGACAGCTCTTCGAACGTCAAATTAGAATCCTGTGTTACTCTGTATCTCGTCTTCATCGACTTAACCGCTGACTCAACTAATCCGTTGAAATGAGGTGATGCTGGCGGATTAAACTCCCAATGTATTCGATAAGATGTTAAGTGTTCAAGTACTTCCTTCTGGTGTTCCCTTGAACAGATTAGGTCATATACTTCTTTAAGTCGTCGTGATGCCCCGATAAAATTGGACCCATTGTCTGTTTGAATATATGATGGACACCCTCGTAACCCGACAAAACGCTTCAATGCCATGATAAATGCTTCCGTGGTCATGTCGGACACTGCTTCCAGATGGACGGCTTTAATTACTGTATCTATAAAAACACAAACATAACCCTTTATTAATTTAGCCCCACGCCCCTTTTTAGATAAGAGACTAATTGGCCCGGCAAAATCTATAGCTACGTTGGAAAACGGCCTTCCTGGGTTGAGTCGAGCATGAGGAAGATTTCCCATCAGTTGTTTCACAGTTGTGGTTTTATACTTCACACACGTTATGCACTTCCTTGATACATCCTTCGCAATTGACTTTGCACCAATGATCCAATACTTCTGTCTTGTCAGGTGAGTCAACAAAGATGGCCCAGGATGTAAATGGAACCGATGAAACTGTGTAATCAACAAACGACCGACTGGTGAAGACTTCGGAATTATAATTGGATGCTTCTGATTGTAGCCGACTGAAGATCGTTGGATACGTCCACCCACACGAATCAAACCATCCTTGTCGATGAATGGCGCCAATGTAATGATAGATGACTTCTTTGGTATTGGGCAATTTTGCTCGAGTGCATGAATTTCTCTACAGAAGACTTCTTGTTGTTGGTGTTTAATGACGACCACTTCAGCCTTGGATAATTCTTTGACACAAATTGGACCTTTGAATTTATTGTACTTGCACCACCGATACATGTATGAAATAACTCTAAGCATTTTGTCCCAACCGGACACCCGTTTCATTACCTCCTTGATTGGATGATGCTCCTCACAATTCAATGAAAAAAGCAATTTGATTGATTTTGCTTCTCGGTTCGCATATACGATTGACTCGTTGTTAACTTTAAACGACAAAGGCCAACAAAACTCATCTTCTTGTAGCCAAGCGGGGCCACTCCACCATTGGTTGGTATCAATGATATCGCGTGGAAAGAGCCCTCTCGTTGCGAAATCGGCAGGGTTGTCGCCAGATTTCACATGTCGCCAACTGCTGAATGGAATAATTTGCAAAATCGCTGAAGTTCGGTTGGCGATATAAGTTTTCCACTTCCTTGGTATCTCTGAGAGCCAGGCCAGGACAATGGTAGAGTCCGTCCAAGCAAATAAGTGGTAGTCCTCAATATTTAGTGATTCAAGGACTTGCTGAACCAGTTGGCTAAGGAGCCACGCTCCACACAACTCCAGCCTTGGGAGTGACATTTGCTTCAATGGAGCCACCTTACTTTTCGCAGTCAGCAAACGTATTGTTACTTGTCCCTTTGTATTGGTAACTCGGGAGTAGACTACGGCAGCATATGCATCCTCACTCGCATCCGAAAACCCATGGATTTCGTATTTAGTAACCCCTTCTAGTCCATCAGATAAAAAGCGAGGTAAGTTTAATCCGGACAGTTCAGGCAGTTGATTTCTGATTTTAACCCACGACTTTGCTACTGCCACTGGAACTTCTTGATCCCACTCAATCTTGAGAGCCCAAAGTCTTTGAAATAAGATTTTGGCAATTATAATGACAGGTGCCAAAAACCCAAATGGATCATATATCTGAGCCACTTGCGAGATAAAACTTCGTTTAGTCAACGTTTCATTAACATTGAGAGAAACGTCGAAGGAAAACGAGTCGTTTGATGATTTCCAAACGACGCCTAAAATTATAATCTTTCGGCAATCACCTTCCGTTAATTCCACGTGAGAAGAGACCACCTTTCTCAAGTTAAAGCCACGATTTTTAAGTACGTTGGTTATTTCATTTTTGAGTGCAATCGTTTCAGTAATGGTATTTGCTCCCGTGATTAGGTCGTCGACGTAGAAATCGCGCAATATGATTTGTGCCACTTTCGGGTTTGTATTTTCTGGTGATCGACCTAGATGCTGTAATGAAGCTATGGCAAGAAATGGAGCGCATGAAGTGCCATACGTTACCGTTTTCAATTGATAAGTTTGAAGCGGTTTTGAGGTGTTATTTCGCCATATGATTTTGTGAAATATGCGGTCCGAGGGTTGAATCCATATTTGGCGGTACATTTTCTCTATGTCCGCCACTAACGATACCGCATGTTTTCGAAACCTAAGCAACGTTGACCACAATGTAGGTTGGAGAGTTGGTCCTATCAATAACGAATCGTTGAGAGATCTTTCGGAACCATTTGGCTTCATAGATCCATCAAAAACTACTCTAATTTTCTGTGTGCCATTATCGTTTTTGAATACTGCGTGGTGTGGGAGATAGTATTGCTTAAATCTTCCCTTTATTGATCTGTCGTTCTGATCAGCCAACTCCATATGCCCCAGAGCACTATACTCTTGTATGAATTTTGAATATTCCGTCCTTAATCGTTCATCTACCACAAACTTCCGCTCAATCGACAAGAATCGTTTAAAGGCTACACCGTAGCAATCTCCTGACACTAATACATCCGATTTAAACGGTAATAATACCATGTATCGACCATCAGCAGCTATTCTAACCGTTTCATTGAAGTGTTTGACGGCCAATATCTCTTCATCGGTGTATTCTTCTTTGTAATGAATGGACTCCGATTTCCAAAAATTTTCCAAAATATTATCCAAATTACAATTCAACTGAAAACTATTGAGCGTCTCCCGGTCAGCATTCGTATTACTTCCTGAAAACACCCAACCAAACAATGTGTTTACGACGACCATTCCCTTTGATAATGTCTTACGACCTTCAGTTATAATGGAGAAGAAGTAATCTGCCCCAATAAGGATGTCAACCGGCTGATTTTGTTCATAGCCGGAGTCCGCAAGACTCAATTTTGATAGTTTATTTAAATCGTCGTTCGTGAACATGATGGATTTCGGCGGTATTGTCATCAGCTGTTTCAAAATGTAAGCGTGAATTGACATGCTTACAGTACTTCCTGGCTCATTTGCGTATATGCGAAAATTGACGGCACCCTGTGTGACCATTTCACTTGTTGCAATTCCGGATACTGACATTCGTGCCTGCGACCGCCTCAACTTAAGTCTGTTAGCTAAACTTTCTCGAATGAAAGTTGCCTGTGAACCAGAATCCAGTAGAATTCTTGCGAGTACCCTTTCTCCAAATTGATTCTCAATCCAAACCTGCGCTGTTGGAAGTAATGCGACTTGATCCATCCGAGTATGATGTATGTCTAATTGGGCACAAGTTGTGTCTTTCACTTCATCTGTGGGTTTAGTAGCCAATTCCTCCGATTCACATGCAACTGAATTCATTTTGACAGATGAAGCGGGTTGTTCGACGTGATCACCGTGCAACAGTGTATGATGTCGACGGAAGCATATCCTGCATGTTGATCTAGAAGGACATCTTTCTTTGATATGTGACCTGGACAAACAATTGAAACATGCTCCTTTTGTTCGTAGTAACAGGAATCTATCATCCCGACTGATGTCTTCAAATTCCTTGCACCTATACAAAGGATGATCACCATTGCACTTCAAACAATTTTGTGTGTGTTCGTTTACGTTGTGACATCTGACGGTTTGTTGGCTCTGAGAGTGGTTAGGAAATTTAGGTTGATTGGTTTCAGCCTGACAGGTTTCCATTGCATCGCACTGTATATTTAAAAATTCGAGAAACTCTTCAATACTTGGAAAGTTATTGTTGGCCGATGATAACGCCCATCTGTGTTGTATGTCCTTATTCAATTTAGGTAGCAATATCTGAATTAACCACGGATCTCGTTTCTCAGCCTGATCTCCCAGCGCCCGCAACCCTCGTAACACTTCATCACTTTTATCACACAACCGTCGTAACGATCCGTCCTTTGATGGAATTGGTGGCTGCTGCAAAAATGTTTGAATCATCTCAGCCACAATATAACGTTTCTTGTCATATCTGTCGACAAGTTTCTTCCAAGCGAGCGGATAGTTTGCATCGGTCAACTGCATATGCTTGATTAGATCAGCGGCTTCTTCCACTAACAATCCTCTGAGATAATGAAATTTATGCGATGTTTGTAGATTTTCATTTTTATGCACCGAAGCCTCGAATAGGTCTCTGAACGATGGAAAATCGCGATAACTTCCACCAAACTTAGGTACGTGGCAACCGTAGGTCTTGATTGTTCGCGTATGATCTGTCGAGTGTTGTATCCAAAAGTGATTTTTGATGTTCTGCTAACCGCCCGACAGCAGAGACAACTTGAGCCTCTACCTCTTTCGAAACCAAATTACGAGACGCCGCTTGTTTCCGTAGCTCAACTTTCACGAACAGGTATTCTTCCTCAAATTTCTCACCATCAACAGAAGTATTATAATTTTGCAATGAATCTTGATAATCATTGAACTGAACGTAGAATTTTTCGAGCAATTCTATTCGGGCGATTAATTCCTCGTACGTTGTAACTTGAGTAATTCCCTTGACAAAGCGCCGTAATCTAGCTAACCCCTCAAAACAATTGCTTACTTTCTTTTGTAACCCCTCAATAATTTGAGCTTCTGTTGGCATTTTGTAAAGAAGAGGCCTTATCATCAGTAATTAATTCAACTTTCACAAGCAAATTGGCAATATGTTTTAATTATAAAATGGCGTTCAATAAACTTGATTGGTTGAAATGAATAACGCACCTTTGTACCACAATATTAATTTCGATATTTATCACAAAAAATGGCAGGCAGTATGAACGACGTGGCGTGTTAAATACAATATGGCGTCCAAGCGACTTGTTGTTTGAAACGATTAACGCGTTATTGCACCCAAAAATGAAATAAATTGTACTCACGTATTTGTAGCACTTCACGGTGATTGCGATCCAATGTTCCCAGAAAATAGCTTAAAATTCTCCGTTATTGTGCGATCCGGCTCGAAGGACCTTATGGATAACTCAAAAAATAATAAAACTTTGTGGACTGTATTTCTGTATTTCTATGTGGTTGATGACAGACTGAATTTTTTATTTCTTTACAAGATATTTAACAATGTACATTATACAAGACATTTTACACACAAGTTAAATTATATAAGGTAACATGACATTATGAAAGTGAAGTCTGCAGCGAAACATTAATATTTAAATGTGTTTACCTACACTATACATTTTGTAATCTTGGTGGTTTGTTTTTTTTGACTGTACGTCAAAAAAAAAAAATAGAAAAATTTGCTACGAATTAGACGTAACCACATACCTCGTCTACCGTTTTGATTTTACTCTTGCGAGTTGCTGGGACATACTATCTGGGCTCATTGCTCTCCCTCCTAGATGTTTACAGTTGGAAGTACTTCTACACGCGATACATACTATCTAGACTCATTGCTCTCCCTCCTAGATGTTTACTGTAGGAAGTACTTCTACACACGTTACATACTATCTGGGCTGACTAGAGGGTGCTAATTCCCGACAAATTATAAATCCCGAGAATCGGGATTGCTATTTTTTCTATCCCGGAAATTCACGGGACCCCGGGAAAAATATATTTTCAAATATAATTCAATTAATTTCTCATATTTCTCTAAAAATAACTGAAAAAAACTAAATAAACATTTTAAAAAGACAGTTTTTAGAAGAATTCATTTATTATCACATAAAAATTTACTGTTAATATCACTTTAAAAAATCACATTAAATCAAAACATACTCCTACATTCATGTAGTTGTAAGTGTACATTATGTTGTACAACTAGTAAGCAGTAACATGAAAACTTGAAAGCAGTATCTACTTGTTTTGTTTATCTTTACGCAAAAATAGCTTTTCAGAAAGCAAAACGAGCTTAATGATTTGTCGCTAAGGCTTGATCGTTTTTTAGTAAAAAAAATTGGCTAAACTTTCCATTGGCGACGCCAAATGAAATACAGCGCCAATTTTCCAAAAACAGATTTTTTTTTAACTAAATGCGCATTTTTTTTAAATTAGAATTTTTAAGAACTAAAAATAAATTTTTACGAACTAAAACTAAAACATATGATAAAATAGCGCTTTTTTTCAAATTGTGTGTTTTTTAAACTACCAAATTAGTACCAAATATGAAAATAAGTACCAAAATTATGAATAAATTCGCGTCATCTTGTAAACATTTTTGTAACTATATGAAAATTAGTGCCAAAATATAATAATGCAAAATTTTTTATTTTATTTTATTTTAGGAAAAAACAAGAAATCTCCATTTTCCAAATATTAATTATGTTTTATATTTCAGGAAAAAAAAGTGAACTTGAAATTTCCATTTTTCAGGAAAAAAAAAAATTAAATGAGCATTTTCCAAAATAAGCGCTTATCTAAAAACTAAAAATGATGGATATATGGCATCTCAATCAAAAAATGAAATGTAACAAATTATTAAAAATTTAGCTCTATTAATAAATAAATTATATACATATTATCTGATTTTTTTTAAATTTTTTGTGACAGCAATTCTTCGGCCGTGCTTTCTGATATCCCCATTACCGAAGGTGATTAATTTTGTTATTATATTATAACTGTAATAATTGTAATTATTCACTTCTATCCAACTAAATAGGCTGGTTACAGGTTTTATTTGGGACGTTTTATTCCTCCACTTGATTAAAATTAATAGTTGGTGGAGCGGTATGCCATTAATGTAGGCGAAAACCACCACCAACATCCTATAATGGTAATTCCCTTCATCGAAAAAAGCATTTAGAATGTGAACAGGCACAGTACTAAAATCAGTAATGTCGTGCCTGTTCAACAGCCGCCTACGAGCTTCACATTTATTAAGAAATATACTTTTCGACATTTTTTGGCAAAAAAAACAATAACACCAATTGTATTTTTAAATAAAAACAATAACAAATCATTGCGTTTGACAGTCTAAATAGAGAAAAGCAAATAAATTTTCGCCGAATGTCAAAAGAGCGATTTTAAATTCGGCATATTATCATTCGGCTTTTCAACCTTTTCGTTCTTCAAACATTACAACGGGTTTTTTTGACATCTCCATTTATCTTCAAACATTGAAACAAGCAGGAAGTTTATTAATTGTTTTAATTGAATCTTAATATTTTTAGATATTGAAAAAATTGAAGCGGTTGTTACCAAGTACCAGGAAATTTTGAAAGGCCGCTTGCATTCCGCAACATTTGCTATGCAAAAGGGGATTCCCAGTGCGGGTTTTTTATCCAAAATTGGCGAAGACGACGAGATGTTGCTGGGGTTTCTACAAGAAGCAGGCGTCAACAATATTAATTTAAGATGTGCTAAATGTTCAAAATTAATGAGGGTAACTGAAAAATCAATTATAGTAGATTGTGGGTGGGATTGTGGCAAACGGGTCAATGGCGTGCGATGCTACTATCGGAAAAGCGTCCATCATTGTACCTGGTTTGCCCAAAGTAATTTGAGGATTAATAAGTGCATTCTCATTACAAATGATATCCTTCAAAATGTATCGACCAAGAAAATTTTGCTTGATTATCACATCTCATCAAGAACAGCGGCCGATTGGACACAGTACATTCGGGAAGTGATGGTGGAGTACATGCTTCTCCACACCCAGCCCATTGGCGGACCCGACAGCATCGTTGAGATTGACGAGAGCTTGTTCGGCAAGAGAAAGTACCACCGTGTGGCCATCACGTCAAAGGCCAATGGGTGTTTGGAGGAATTGAACGTTCCACCGGTCGGTGCTTCTTGGTGAAGGTGGACAAAAGAAATCATGTAACTCTTACTGATCTAATACAAAAACATATACTACCCGGGAGCACCATTATCTCCGATTGTTGGCCAGCCTACAACAATTTGGAGAACGAAAGATACAAACATCTAAGGGTTAACCACTCTGTGTCCTTCGTAAATGAAGATAATGGTTCTCATACCAACACCATTGAATGTACTTGGAGGCACGTAAAGGCATCATTGCCCGAGTACAATAGAAAATCAGATTTCACTGATTATTTGGGGGAATACATGTTTCGCAAACTTGTCGCTTCAAGTCAAGAATGCATTTTTAACGCTTTCTTCGAAGTTGTCCGGTCGATACATTTCAATTTTCACTGAAATTTTATTTATTAAATTCTTTTTAATTTATTAATATTTAAAATATCTCTGGATAAAGCCTATTTATTTATTTTATAAATATTTACATATTATTTGTGACGTTTCGGACATATATCACATCCATTATCAGACTCTAAAAAAAAAGAAGAACAATCTTCCTTAGAGAACAACAACTTATGGTTGGTACAGAAAACCGTAAAAATAATTGTTAAAAACTTACAATAAATGTTGGTATAATTAGTTTTAATACAAAAAGAAAATAAATAAATAAATAAAATGTTTCGTCACTTATTTCTTGTAACAGAAACTTTTAGATAATTACAACAATCTTCACTACTTTAAATTATCCAGCGTCACGAAGGAAAAAACTGATTCACAGAAAAAAAAACAAGTCCAGTAATTTGACATAAAAACCAAAACCATCACTGTTTCTACTACTGTACAAATTTAAACAAAGCAAGACGAAGGATTGTATGTAAATAACAACAACCAACTGAGTGTGGGCTAATAATAACTAAAAACTGTTACAGATTACATATACATTAACCTGTGTTTCCAAAATTTATACTAAGTATGAGTACTATCAATCCGAATAATGGTAGTATCCGCCACCCGATGTCAACCCAAAAAATAGAAAAATAAAAAGAAATAAAACACACCAGCCTAAGATATTTATAAGGAACATGTTTACTACTTTGAAAAAATATATTTGATTTAGATTTTTTATGTACACTCCCGAGCAACTGAATCGACCAGACCATCAAAACGCATATTTTTTTAAAATGGCTGGATCGATTTTCGAAGAAGGACCTTCTTTTGACAGCCTAGTATTTTATCTTTTCAAGGATACCTTTATCATTAAAATCCATACAGTACTCTTCAAATTAAAGCAGTCTTAGCAAAATGCGATGTTCCGGTGAAAACAATTGGCGTGATGCAATCTCCTGTATAATGCCACGTTGACCGATATTTGTCGTCACTTATGAGTCAGACGTTGACCTGAACAAATCTCTACCAGTTATTCATTGTTTCCTTAAAATCATGGATACCACTCCAGAAAAATCCGCACAAGTTGTTGCTTTATTGCAAGAAGGACGCAATCAACAAGAAGTCGCTCGTCAGCTTAACATGAGCCAATCTGCTGTCTCAAGAGTATTCAGAAGGTTTCAGGAAACTGGTACCTTCAATCGAAGACCACAAACCAGCCGGTTTCGGTGTACATCAGAGAGGGACGATCGATTTATCGTCCTAACTTCACTGCGAAATCGCCATCTCACGGGCGTCGATGTGCAGCAGGAGCTAAGACAAGTTCGAGATGTAGCTGTTAGTCAATGGACAGTAAGAAGACGCTTAAAGGAAGCCAACCTCACTCCAAGACGGCCCGCTAGAGGCCCAAAATTGATAACACGCCACCGCAAACAGCGACTCGAATTTGCTCGCGAACACATCAATTGGAACATCGAGCAATGGACGTCCGTTCTATTTACTGGCGAGTGCAGAATATGTCTCCGTGGTAGTGATAAGAGAGACCGGGTCTACCGGCGTCCAGGAGAGCGATTTTCGCAGTGCTGTTTTGCTGAAACAGTCTCATACGGCGGCGGTTCGTGTATGGTGTGGGCTAGCATATCGTTTGAGGGAAAAACAGATCTTGTTTTCGTACCTGGTGGAGGCCGTAAAGCAGGTCTGACCGCTGAACGATATATCGAGGGCATTCTCTTGGATCATGTAGTGCCCTATGCAGGATATATAGGGGAAGATTTCATATTGATGCATGACAATGCCCGGTGTCACACAGCTCGAACCACTCGACAGTTCTTGGATGAGGTCGGACTCGAGACGATGAGGTGGCCAGCACTCAGTCCAGACATGAATCCAATTGAGCATTTATGGGACGAACTAAAGCGGAGGGTCCGAGCTAGAAATCCGGTACCATCTAACATCAGTGACCTGAAGATTGCGTTAGAGGAGGAGTGGGGTGCGATCCCCCAAGTATTTGTCAAAACCTTAATAAGGTCAATGGGGATGCATGCGAACTGTTGTAGACGCAAGGGGGGCCATACTTATTATTAATCAATAAAATTATTTTTGTTTTGCTTGAGTTTTTTGTTGTAATTTAATTTTAACCCTTTAATGCATAATGTAGCATATCTGCATCATGTTATTCTAATTTGAACTGCATCTACATTTGAGCATATTTTTTCGGTTTTGTTTCGTATATCTATTGTTCATTTGTTTTTCTATCTCGTTTCACACATTTTTTTGTTTTTTTCTGCGTTTTGAAAATAAAATCGCCATTTAAAATAAGTTAGTCGATGTTTTGCATACAGTTAGTAGTAAACATACATTTACATATGTAATTTTTTATAAATAAGAATATTGTTTTTGAATATTTATTTTAATTTTGAACGAATTGCCTTTCTATTAAGAAGCGTTATAAATGGAAAAATATTTAAATTTTATACAACAAATGCATAATGATGCAAATAGGCATAATGTCATAAAATCAATTTTCCCGGAAAACTAGCTGCTTCCAACCATTTTTACTTTGAAATTCGTTTCAACCAAATACATCTTTATAAGAAAAAAAATATTTCAATTAAAAAGAAAAAATCATGCATTAAAGGGTTAAACACCCCCAATATTTTTTGCTTAATCATCAATTTTGGTTGCGTTTTCATTCAAAGTTCATTACAAAAAAAAAGTACTAAACCAATTTTTATAAAAATAGTGTCATTTTAAAGCAAAAATATCAGGCTTTCAAAAAAATAGTGTCTTATGAAAATCGGTTTGGCCGTTCTAACAGAAATCGCCCTTATGTGAGCGCTTAAGGTTTTAGTCGATTCAGTTGCTCGGGAGTGTATATAAAAAATTGTAAGTGTCTCTGATATAGTCTTGTTGATAGTTCCCTGGTTATTCTATATATGGAGCATTTCAAGCACTCGTCTCTTGCTATAGTTAGACTCATATTCTAAAATTTTAACATCATCAAAATCGATGTTGTGTGAAGTAGAAGCCAAATGTGCAGACAAGGCACTTATATTATCATCGCCAATTGTATTTGTTCTTAAAGCTTTCGTTGCATCGTACTTATGTTGAGAAAAACGGGTTTTGAATCATTGTTTAGTCTGACCAATATATGAACAACCACACTCACACTTGATTTCATACACAACATTATTGCTAGCTGATTCTTTGTTGATATTGTCTTTTAGTTTGGAAAACACGGAACTACCCAGACAAAAACTTGAACGACCCACTACTTAGAGATTATATTTACCAGGCAAACCTTTAATTTCTCGAAAAGGTTTCTTACATAAGGGATGGAAATGTACTTGATATTATCACTTGGGTTTAATGTTTGAGTTGTATTCCTAGTAGAATATGTAATTGCGGATGACATTGTTCATTATGGATTTTAACATGTTAATTGGATATTTATTGGAAAGTAGAGTTTGAATGAGTATTTGGAAATTTTTGTTGTGAAAGATTGGATCAGATAAATTTATAATTTTTTGGGTGAGGAGGGATCTTTTTAATTTAACTGTGATTTTTTTATTATATTTAACTGTGATGCATTTGTGAATTAAATAACTTTTATATTATATTATTTATATTTAGAGATAAGTTTACTATATATTACTATATACATATTTAGTATATATTTGAATTTTAATAATTTATTTTTATTTTAATATGGAAACGGAGATGCTGAAATGTTAGTATGAAATATTTATTTTTATTTATTTAATGATTTTTTTTTATCCTCATTTTCCTTACAAGCTTTCTCCATTTATTTCCGTTGCAATGGGTTGTGCAACACATTTTTAAACAACTACTGTAATTTTTTAGCAATGAAGAAAAAAAATTCTACTTCTTTCTTCATAGTTCTAACAAATAACAGAAAATGTTACGTCAAAAATTTTCTAAATTAGTGCTAATATTATAAAATAGATGGCACTGATTAGCAAAGATTCAAAATTTGCTAAACCAAAGAAACAAATCAAATTAGGTAAAATCACAAAATAATGAAGCTTTTGAAAAATTATTTAGATTATAAGGTACAGATAGCAGCAAAAACCGAAAAAGTGAATTTTTGCAGATATTCTGATTTTGTTTAATACCATAGAAATAGAAATTCAATAAAAACCAGTGTTTAAATTTAAATTTCGTTCCCTTGTTTTATCTATTTTTGCGAGAGGAAACATAATTATATTTTTTTTTGTTTCTTTCTCCGGGAACGAAATCAAAAAAATTTAAATATCTCTTCTCGGCAGTGTTTAAATTGAATTTTCGTTTCCTACTTTAATCTCTCTTTGTGGAAGGTAGAATATTTATATTTTTTTGTCTCTTTCTCCAGGAACGAAATACAAAAAAAATAAATATCTCTCTTCGAAATTTTTTTTTTTTTTTTTAGTTTTTCGCCTACTTATTGCCAATATGGACTTGATTGTTTCTCGTTTTATTTGTTTCCTCAAAATTGTTATTTGTATTTTGCTTTCGCTATAAGATCATCGCATTGATCTTATAGTGAAACGGTGTTCTATACTGTTCACAGTACGACTTATTAGATTTTTAGCAAAATTCAAATAGGATTATGTTAATAAAATCTCCTGGACTATGTTACTTTTCTGATCTGCATTTAGAATGATTTAAAAATTTTAAATTATTTGTTAGAGTAATACAGACAGTACAATTCTACATAACGTTATGTACAAATAAACTTATAATGTTCAAATGAGAAGGTAATTTCGGTGACATCAAATTATAAGATTTTAACTACACATACATACATTATGACAAAATAAAACGAAAGAAAAAATGCAAGTATCACATTATTTTTTTATGTATTTTCGTTTTGTTAACAAATTAGAAAACCCGAAAAGTTAAAACCATTTAATTTTAATTTTGGGTATTTGTATCGTTATTATCGCTTTTTAAGGCCATGAGTGAATATACTAAAAATATTTTAGTTAAAAATTTGGGGAAAATCAAATTATCGTGGTGAAATATTTGTAACAACAAAAGTAGAATTTTTGCTGTGTGAATTAGTTAAAATTTTGACAGTTGAAATTCATTCAAAATCCATCGCATTTAATCATTAGCGTTTATGTACATACATAATAAAATTATAACTATATGCCTATACTTTTTTCCCATACACTTTTACAGTAAAATTCATCATACGTAAAATGTTGGACTCTTTTACACATCATATGCGGCATATTAACAAACCACCAACTATTGACGAACGAGAAGAAATCGGGGTTAGATTTTACACAAGGGCAAAAACTGGAATCTTTGTTAATGTTATCGGTGCTATTGACGGATATCATATAAGAATTAAATGCCCAGTCAATAAGCACGATGAATATCTAAATTATAAAAGCTTTTACTCCATCCAGTGTCAAACCGTAGTCAATAAATAGCCATCATTTATTGAACGACGTTCAATACTGAATGTTTTTGAATGACGTTTTTTTAACATCAGTTGTCAAAATTTATAAACGGTGTCGACTGCGTTAAATTTATTTTTCTTTTTTTTGTGGTGAATAAAAAAAATAATTTAATTTTGTCAAAATTTTCATTTTTAACTAGTTTTTAACTAATTCACTAACAGCCTAAATGTTAAAATATTTTCGTTAAAATATAACAATTCTTTCAAAGTAATTTTCAGTCGTTTTATGACTTAGTAAAGACTGACGGTTGTACATTTTGGTTGTGCGATGTGAAATTTAATATGTTAACTCACACAACCAACACATATATATATACATACTTATACAGGCCTTGCGTTTTTTTCATATGACAGATATCATAAAACAAATGTACATTGGCTTGTGTCAGTGTTGTTAGTAAGTTTTATATATGAAATATTTTATTTATATCACGTTTGTACACTGCGACATATCACTGTATTCCAATGTAAACGAGAAACAATCAAACGAATAAAACGAGAAACAATCAAGTCCATATTGGCAATGGGTAGGCGAAAAACTAAAAAAAAAATTTACCGAAGAGAGATATTTTATTTTTTTGTATTTCGTTCCTGGGAAAAGAAACAAAAAAAATATAAATAGCTATTCTACCTTCCACAAAGAGAGATTAAAGTAGAAAACGAAAAATGAATTTAAACACTGCTGAAAAGAAATATTTTAATTTTTTTGGTTTCGTTCTCGGAGAAAGAAACAAAAAAAATATAAATATGTTTTCTCTCACAAAGAGCGAAAAAAATGATAAAAGAAGGGAACGAAAAAATGAATTTAAACACTGATAAAAACTGAAAAGTAGAGGGTTTCTATAATTTTATATCATTCATGTTAGACGAAGTGTATTTTAATGAAGAAAATACACATCTTAATTCATCCTTTTTATTTCGCAACGCTTACAAGACGCACGACCAACAATCATAAGTGTTTTTTCTAAACTAACAAAACTCAATTATTTATGCACATAAAATACCACAAAATCAAAATATAAATAAGGAAACAAAAAAAAAAAAAAATCGTAAAAGCAAGAGAGAAGTAAATTTTTTTGTTCGTTTTTTTGTTTAAAGAGCAAATTCAGTGAAGGAAATAAATATTCCATTTCAAATAAAGAATTTCATCACGTTTATAAAAAAGTTTGTTCCTTCGGTGTACACCTAATGTTAGTTTTATTTTCGGCCGTAGTGCGCTGATTGAATTTCATTGTTCTATGCGCCTAATGCTTCTTATTATTCTTTATTTTATGGTAAAATGTATCAAAGGGTTGAACCATTTTAGTACAAAGTGTGTCTAAACCTAGCACACACTCAAACCGTTTTACTAGGTTGCCAATTATTGCCGCTGTATGCAATTTGGCGCCACCGTCGCTTGAACGACGTCGACAATTTAAAGTACATAGTCCCGTTTTGGTGATATTGGTAAATTTTGGTGCCGGGCTCGTTCTAAATTTTTCAGACTTTGTAAAATCAACATCAATGAGACGCTCGGTTATTCGTACTTTTAGGGAATTCAAAAACTCATCTGATAATGAGTTGTTTTGTCTTTCCAAAATTTAAAACAAAAACCAAAAGATACCTTCCCTAGCAACCAGATTTGAATTTCTTCGACCGAGCGCTTCTATAGATACTTTTAGAGGTTGCAAAATAATGAATAATATTTGTAATTTCTCTGTGTATTCTTCAGAATAATAATTCGATAAATTTTATGGAAATATGTACATCATTTTTTATTATTTTTAAGTCTCGAAACTCGGGAATTTTAGATTCAAAATCCCGGGAAGCGGGATCGGTAAAATATAATATTTCCCGGGAAACGAGTCCCGGGAATTCCCGGGACGCACCCTGTAGGCTCATCGCTCTCTCTCCTAGATGTAATAACATTTACTTCTGCTAGAAAAGCGGTAGCATTGGGACTCAAGGACTTCGAGAGAGCAGACCCACTCCCGTATATTCCAACCCGTGCCTCGTCTATCGTTTTGATTTTACTCTTGCGAGTTGCTGGGAATAAAAAGTCGCCTGTAGGTCACCCAGCTTTACTACAGCAAGGCTAAATGAAACTGGAGGGTGCCTGGTATCCAGAGTCTGCATATATGGACTGATTAACCTATCCGCCATTCATCCTTCGGCATATGCTGTTCCACCTTAGATTAGGGATTTTTTGTCAAGGTTTTCTCCTTTAGCGCCGTATTTTAGCCTGTCACAAAAGGCCACATTCTACCTAATGGTTACAGTTCCAGTGGTTGCCGCGAGGAGGCAGTACGTACACTTGCGCCTACTGGACGGTTACGGAGCTGGTAAATAATCTACAAACTTTGGTCCTCCCCTCCAATAGACGCCGAACCACCAATACATAGGTTAAGCAGGATAGTATTTTTATTTTGTTTTTTTTTTAGAAAAATGAGCAAAGGATAGTTATACCATAGACAATCATAATAGATTTCTCATTTGACTAAAAACACAAAATAAAAATAAAAATTTTCCATTCAAATGTTATCGGCGTATTGCATATACGTATTATAATAGCAACGCATTCTAAAATCATTGCCTTGTAAAATACACAACACAACAACGATACATTGGAATTATCAGAAGTTTTGTTTTTTTCCTTTAGTTATAATGAAATGAGAAATCTAGTATGAATGTCTATGGTTATACAATGTATGTTATCGTCTCTTTTTGATTAGATACTCAAAAAATTTATAAAGAAATGCTATTTGATGGTTCGACTGCCAATTTAATATATGAAATGAACACTCTTATATATATATACTTCCTCAATGGTACTATATACTTCAAAAATACTTCTTATGGAGCAATAAAAACTACTTTTAAACTGCTGATAATTCATACACGGCATAACAATGTTTCTTTCTATCACCTATGAAATTAGGTTTGAGAATGAAAGAACAAGATAAATAATATTTTAAAGAGAATTGGTGCGCAATAGAATTTATTAATAAGACAAAATGAGACAAACGCATACGAATTGTTACCTATCTATACTTATACATTATGAAAGTACAAAAATGAATTTTTTTCCAACCTCCTATCCATTTTCAGTGGATTAAAAGTACATTAATTCGGTACTCTTGCAGTACCACAGGAACTAGTTCTACGTTTGCCGGGAAGTACATGCGAAATATTCGGAAGTGGCCGATTTTTTTAATTTGCGGACGACTTACTTACATGAAGATAGTATTGGTATAGTGTCAAGTACACCAGAACCAATAAATTGTACCGGCGTTGAAGCACAGCGAGGTAATATTAATATTATTTAATATTTCATTTTTATATTAATGTTAAGTTTATTTGTGTATCTCCTAGATGAAAACTATAGCTTGAAGTGGTCGGACGAGGAAACAAGATTCCTCTTAGACGCTTATTCTGAAATTCTTTATCATGTGGGCTCATTGAAACAATTTAAAAATAAAAAACAGATGTGGCAGTTTCTCGCCCAGAAGGTGATAAAGAAGTTCGGAATAAGTGTTAACTGGGTCCAGGTCGAAACGAAGTATAAAATGGTTATGAAGAGGACGAAAAAAACGATGGGCAGCAACAATACTAGTGAAATAAAATGTGACGAAGAAATTGGACATATGGTCGTAATTGATGATTCGATCCAACCAGAAATAATGTTGAGTGCAGTGGCGATTGTAAGAAAAATTGCCGAACCCATACCAACCAACACCTTTCTCGACCTCCTCAATTGAAAGTCCGAGTCCGACAGGCACATACGAGGATGGTGCAAGCCCCGGTCCAAGCATCGAAAAAGTAAGAAGAGAAAGAAAGAAAAAGAAAACAACCCAAGAAAGGATTGTGGAACAGTTCTTTAAGCTGCGGAAATAGCGACATGACCAAAAGGATGAGCTACAGAGGAAAAGGCAGGAATTGCAGGATAAATTAAAAAAAGAAAGACACGAAGAAAAAATAAATCTATTTAAAGAATATTTAAATTCGCATAAAAAATAATATGTGTTTATTAATTAAAATTATAATAAAATAATTGTTAAATTTAAAAAACTAGATTCTTTCGGTAATCCTGTTTCTTTTTATTATACCTAAATGTTTGAGGACAGCCTCGGAAACAGTCTCTGTATCAGCAGCTGCAGCAGGTGAGAATTCCGGCAACGAACTATCTTCAGATGTTCGGTCTTCAATATTTTCCCACAAATCTGATTCATCGATACATAAATTGTGTAACACGCAGCGCAGCATCCCAAAACAAATTTACACATTTTCTCAACGGAAAAGAAATCCAATCTTATTAATTGCCGAAACCTTTGTTTCAGAAATCCAAAGGAATTTTCTCCTTTCATGCGTGTCTGGCAGTGTTTTTTACTAATTTTTTTTTTTGCTGTTCCGACAAATTACCGTAATGTCTGTAGGGTGTTAGTAAATATTCCCTAATAGGATAAGCTGCATCGCTTAATATATGATATTGGTCAGCACATATTATCGGGATCTCTTTGGAAATAAATGATAATTTGAAAATTCGAGAATCGTGGATCTTGCTAGGTGAACCCAGAAACACATCAATGAATTTTTTGTCAGCATCACATATGCCCTGCATTGTTAAAGAGAGGAGTCCGTGACGGTTTATATAAGTTGAACGAATTTTGTGTGACGGTTTTCTAATGTAGGTGTAGCATCGATCAATACATCCAATTGTATTAAGAATACCTCCTATCTGGAATGTAAAAATTAATATAAATTATTGAATTTATTATAATCAATTATTATTTTTGTTAAAATACCAGTGCAAACCCTACGGCTTTTTGTTCTTTCTTCTTCGGAAACTTTATGTAATTTTTGGAAATGTGGTACAAAAATTCGATAAAATTCCCTAAGTGTCTGTGAGCCGTCGAAATCGACATGTCGAATATGTTTGCCAATTCACGGTAAGTATCTTTGTTTCCGGCAAACCTGAAAATGGATCCGGTTCAATTTAAATCTTCTATTTGTCTTTTATTCTATTCTGCTATATTATTTCTACGAGAACTAGATACGATTTTCAAACAATCTAAACATTTTTGTGGATTTTTTTGAAAATTATATCGAGTTTTCCTTGAAATACTAGAAGAATAGAACAAAAGACAAATAGAAGATTTACATTGAATCGGGCCCATTAAATGTATTAAATACAAATACAAAAAATAACAATATCAGACCTTAAAAACTCTTTTATTACCATAAGAACGCCAAACATTGGGGGTTGACTGATATTTCCGGCCTCCCATCACTTGGCGCTTTGAAATAAGTGTAATTTTGAAAATTGTCTGTTAATTTATTGGTCGTTGCTCTAGACACACGGAAATTTCAACGGAACTGGTTAAGTTTGGTTAAGTATATGGGTATATTTAGCTTTTACACAAAAACCTTTATTTTAAAAATTAGCTCAATTTTATTTGAAAACGACATCTGCCAAGAAACTTTTGACTCGGTGCCTTTTTGCGCGAGTAAATAATTTAGTTTGTAGTTCATTGAATTCTTCACCGTCTGAAGAGGAAGACGATATTGACTCAGACGATGATGATGACGAAGAAAAGGCAAAATTTAAAATTTCTTCTTTCATTTTTGATAATTGTATATTTGCTATAAAAATCAACTCAAACACAAAAAGAAAACCCCAATTTAGGATTAGATAATAACGATTTCAATAATCGAAAGCAAAATATCTTTCAAAATGACAATACAGCAAAATGACAGTATCTAGTTTGTTGGTATTAGTAAAAGAGGGGTAAATCTGACAAAAAATCGAGATTTGTAACATAACAAAATTGAAGATACCCCTAGTTATATACATACTTTGTTTCTATTTTTTATTATAGTCGGTTCTGGTTGAATATGGGTCTATTTTTTAATTCAACCTGAGCGAGCAGTGCGCTGTCAAAATTATACACTGCGTTTTTTTATTCAACCAGAGTAATTTTACTCTATGCACTGCATTATTTAATTTGAACTGAACATACTCTAACTTACGCCGTTTGTAAATTTTTGCTCTGAAATGAATATAATGTCGAATTCGATTGATTTTTCCCCTCATTCGAGTACACTCACCAGAGTACCCTTTTTTTAACGTCAATCGAATGAAAATATTATTTGCATTATTGTTTGCATGTGTTCGTGTTTACAATAATAAAAATATCGTGTTTAGTGACACAATAATAAAAATTTAAATAAAATGGAAAACGTTATTAACTTGTGTGACTATAATTTGCTCCAAGATAACGAAGGCAATGTTATAATGAGTGGGGGGGGGGCTTGGTGATTTTGGAAAACAAATTAAGTATATAAAATAATATTTACCAAACATTTCATATAATTTAATAATAATAATTTTTCAGCATACCACCAAGTGTTTGCAGATTTATCATCAATTTCGGAATATTTTAATTTAATAATAGAAAATACATCTTTTCAAATTTTACCAGAAAATCTATTACCAGTTAGAGTTACCAGTTAAAATTTTAAGTAACATACCAATAAACAATAAAATCGTTTATGAGAAGTCTGCAGAACAGAGTGAACAGGATGAACCAGGTAAATTTTACATATTAAAATATTATATTAAAACGATAATATTTAATGAAACGGCAAACAGAAATTTTTACCACTCTTCAAATACACAAGATATTATTTATTTTACTGTTAATTTTTAGTTTTAATAATTTTAAGAGTTGGTACTATTTATTATAAGTTAATTCTGGCTTCGCGTAAATAATAGTGGAGTAATAATAGTGGAATTTAAAAAAAATCGAAAATAGTTAATTGTATGGCAATGTACTATAATTATACACAGATTTTACAGTGTGATTATACAGTGGACCTAAATGGCAGATTGTCCCACTACAAAATAAGAAGCACCCTTATTATTACGTATAATTTTTAATGATTTTAATTTTATTATTAATAGTGATTAAAGAAAACACAATTAAATGGACCGGCAACCAGACAAGTTTTTTGCTTACCTGTACGCTGATAACGTAGACTCAGTTGGTCCACTCAAAAGATTTAAAATTACGAAAAATATGTACCTATATATGGTCGAAAAAATCAACACTAAATTCAATATTTCAACAACCGGCCTTCAAGCTGAAAATCGGTATAAATGCGTAATGAGGAGGACAAAAAAGTTATTGACCACAACGGGACAAGTGGAAATTTTAGGATTGACGCGGAGTACGATGAATCGGTTCAGCGTATAATTTCGTTGGACAGTTCGCTGGAACCACTACGACTTTATTTTCCCGGGAAAATTCGGGATAGCACCATTTCCGCAAATACCTATTCCCGCTCCCGTAGGGCTCGTATTACCCGGGTATTTCATCAACAATATGTAGAAACTGTATTATAAGAATGATTTATAAACGATAAAAGAAGTAGAAATTTTTTTAATAATTTTATCTATTACCCGAACCTATTACCCGGGTATTCGGGTAAATAACTTTTTTTTGAAATACCCGGGTAATACGAACCCTACGCCCCCGATCCAAGATGCTCACACACCATCTACTAGCCGGTCTGATGATAGTCCCACTGAGTTGGTCCTATCCACAGATACTGAGGCAACGAAAACCCCCCCAAAAAAAAAGAAAATATACCACCGAAAAAAGTAAACTTGCGTCCGAATTTTTGAAACTAGCAGAGAAAAGGAGAAGCAAAAATATGAATTCAAAATGCTCAAAGAATCAAACAAACAAAACAGACGCGAAGATATGTTTACTCAAAAAATTGTACGGATTAATTTCTAAAAAATAGTTACACTTTGTATTTTTTATTAATGTTTGTTTTTAATTAATGTTTTTATTGATTTTTTTATTGTTTTTAAATTTGTTTAAATAAATTCATTTTATAATGTAATAGTATTATTATTCAACGAGTATATAATGATAGCTGTTATTCATAAAGATGAAGTTTACCGACACGAGCCGATAGGCTAGTGTCGTAAATCATATGAGTGAATAACAGCCATCATTTGCTAGTTGAATACGATACTTTGTCCACGACCGACAAATAACATTGAATATAATAACGAAACCCTTCAAATATTCTTAAAACAATTTTTTTCTACGATAGTGCAGTAACCTATACTTTCGATGATGATTTTTGAATTTAAATTATATAAGAAAAGGAGCCTTTGCGTCGTATACTAAAATCGTGTGGAAATATTCTCATTACACAACGATTTCTTAATATTGCTACACGATTTGTGAAAGCCCAAATGTTTTAATGGTTTAATAAATTTGTGTTGATCCGTACAAGTTTGTAATTTTTTATGTTTCTACTTATTTATAATTGTTACAGGGCTATTGTATCGTAGAAAAAATAGCGTGTATAACTCGTGTGAAAATGAGTCATTGCAATACTCAAGTGATTGCAGCCCTCGCTATCGCTCAGGCTGCAAATTTCAATTTAGTATTGCAATGACTCGTTTTATTCACTTGTTATACAATATACTATTGTCGGCATTTTGACTACTAGATAAAATTTCAAAAATCAAATAATTTACTAGGGAGTATTGAATAATGGAAGAAGAGACTACTAGATAAACTAGCAGTGAATAATGGATATCATTATAAGCAAAGATAATTAACAAGAAGATCAGCGAACAGGAATACAAAATACTTGTATCATCATTTTTAAGATTAGATACAAAATACATACAACATCTATCGAAAAATAATGTAAAGAAATTTAAATAAAATTCACTAGCAAAATACACTGGCGGTAAATAGCGCAATGAATCGATAAGTTTACTGTGGCGACGGGTAACACCATCATACATTTTATTGTTTTTTTGATACATTATATTGTTTCTTTCTCACGAATAGATTTCGAATAAACAGATAGACAGAAATAACCATAATACAGAAATGTTTGCTTGTAACGCTCAAAGGTCGCCAGGACCTGATGGTATTATCCCTGCGGATATACAAAAAACTACTGATCTAACCATTCCCTGGTTAGAGGTAATTTTTAGAGGCAGCCTAGAACTATGTCACATTCCCAGTAAATGGACGGAAGTGAAGGTTGTCTTCATACCTAAGGCGGGAAAACGCTCACATTGCAGTCCCAAAGACCTTAGACCGATCAGCTTGTCTTCTTTCCTTTTCAAAATACTGGAAAGACAAATAGAAGCTCATATTAGAGGCACGATTATGCCGGAAAAGCTGTCCAAATCTCAACATGCTTATTGCAAGGGGAGATCTGTAGAAACTGCTCTTCATTCTCTCACATATTTTATTGAAAAATCTTTCGAATATGGAGACTACGCGATGGTAACCTTTTTGGACATTGAGGGAGCCTTTAACAACGTGCTAACAGGGGCTATAACTCGGGCACTTTCGAATCTAGGAATGGAAGATTCTCTTAAGGACTGGATAGATCAGATGCTAAGAGGCAGAATCATAAATGCCAGTCTGGGGAAATCCTCCGCCAGAAGATTTGCAAGCAGAGGCACGCCGCAGGGTGGCGTACTGTCCCCCTTCTCTGGAACTTGGTCATAAATGATCTATTGCTGAGGCTGGAGGATACTGGCTTCAAGGTGGTTGCCTATGCGGATGATGTCGCTATTGGCGTTCGGGGAAAATATCCCGGGACACTTAGCGAGCTTATTCAAAATGCTCTGGGCATTCTTTCACTATGGACCAATGGTTGTGGGCTAAATGTGAACCCACAGAAAACCGAATTGGTTCTCTTCTCTAGGAAATATAAAATTCCTCATGTCGATCCTCCTACTTTAAATGGTTTCAACTTGGCTTTTACAGGTGAAGCAAAGTTCTTGGGTCTCGTCTTAGACAGTAAATTAAACTGGAAACCGAATATTACGGAAAGGGTAAAGAAAGCTACGGTAGCGCTATACTCCTGCAAAAATGCAATTGGGAAAGGTTGGGGGCTGGATCCCCACATGGTCCTTTGGCTATACACAGCAGTAGTTAGACCCATTCTTCTGTATGGGGTAACAGTTTGGTGGCCTGCTCTGGACAAAACTGTCAACCTAAAGTTGTTGACAAAAGTTCAGAGAACAATCTCTCTGTGGATCAGTGGTGCAATGAGGAGCACATCCACTCAGGCACTGGAGACTCTGCTATTTCTAACTCCTCTAGATATCATGGGAAAACAGTGGGCAGCTAGCACTGCCATACGACTGAAATCCACCTTAATGTGGACCTGCAATAACACAGGGCACTCATCTATACTTTGTAACAAAGGGCTTCCCAAGACCACCGACTATACTGTCCCGTCACTATCTTTTGATAGAAAGTTCCGGACCATTATACCATCCAGAGAGGACTGGATGATGGATACAGTTTTGGAACCAGGAGTTTTGAACTTCTTCACTGATGGTTCAAAACGGGATAGAGGAGTAGGGGCTGGGGTGTTCTGCGAGGAACTCATGTTAAACCTCTCCTTTCGTCTCCCTGACTACTGCAGCATTTTTCAAGCTGAGGTAACTGCGATAAAGGAAGTAGCGGACTGGTTGAGGTATAATGTAATATCGACTAGAGATATTCGCATATATACGGACAGTCAGGCAGCCATTAAAGCGCTTCAATCACACCTTCTCACGTCGAAAGTAGTCCAGAGCTGTCTCTCATCTCTTAACGAGATGACAGATCAGTTCAACATCCATATCATATGGGTGCCAGGACATTTCGTTAGTACGGGGAACATGAAAGCCGATGAACTGGCTCGACGTGGTACAACGGACCACATTTCAAACAGCAAAAAGGATATTGAAATTCCTCTTGCGGTATGTAAACTGCTGCTTCAGGAGGAAGCCAGTAAGTTGACGAATGACAGATGGTCAAATAGTACCTCATGCGTAATAACTCGGCAAATCTGGCCAAAGTTGAACTTGGCGAGATCCAAACAGCTGATCTCACT
Organism: Tipula helvola; assembly: GCA_963556165.1. NCBI lineage: Eukaryota > Metazoa > Arthropoda > Insecta > Diptera > Tipulidae > Tipula > Tipula helvola. The sequence goes on along the minus strand of OY744481.1, from coordinate 204,655,406 downwards.
TCAGCGGAGTCAGATCAGTGTGGTTGTTGGAGTGATTACGGGGCACTGTCTCATAGGCAGACATGCAAGTAGACTTGGTTTCTTCTCACATGACTACTGTCGTAGTTGCGAGGACGAAGAGGAGGAAGAGACAGTACTTCATCTTCTTTGCACCTGTCCTCGTCTGGCACGAAACAGACTGAATTTTCTAGGGGCACACCTTTTCAACGACCTGGTGGAGCTCAGCGAGAAGGACGTCAGGAGTATCCAGCGCTTCATAGCAAGCTCAAAGTGGTTTCAATGAGTTGGAGGAAAAATTTTTAATTTGTGGTATGGCTACGGACCTTTTTGTGTCTATGCCTGGTCCTGGTGGACCGCCACCCAAACCTAACCTAACCTAACCTAACGCTCAAAGGTTGCTATGATTTTTTCGAACTTTTTTTTGAAATTTTTTTTTGAATATTTGTATGTTTGTAGTGTCGGAAATTTCGTATCTGAGCAGCCTAAGTGATATAGGTGTTAACCTGTAACTACAAACTTCGAACAGGAAATGTTTCTGGTGCGATGCTCACCACCGAAGTACCTAATAATTTTTTTTAATAATATTTTTATTCCATAACGGCATTTCATTGTTTCAATACGAATTGAAAAACATAAAATTGTGTATTGTAAAACAAGGAATATATTATGTATATATCACAGATTGTCTCACTGATTGACTCCGGAACGCTCGCTTTCCGGAACGTTTGATTACATTTTTTTGAATTGGGGAAAACTTTTTCTTCAAACGATGCGTAACTACAAAAATACGATAGTTAAGTTGTTTGTGCCAAATAGATTCATGCGATATACTTCAAGGAGTCAGTTCTAGATTTTACAAGCTGCGCTTTACCGAGATAATGTTAAGATACAACTTACAAATCTGTCTTTTACCTAAAAAAATAATTGAAAACAATTTTGGAGGTCCCTAACAGGTAATTATAAATTGAACCCGTCCTAGGACGGGCTGTACCCCCTAGTTTATTATATAAATATGTACAAATAATATACACATAAATACATAGCTAGAATGAGACATATTATTCGTCACTTACGAAAATAAATATTATCAAGGTCATTTCACTGTAAAATTCATTGGACTTGGATATGTTCTATCATTTGAACATACAAATCCTGAAAGAAACTTCGTTTTTGATCGCCGATAATGTTAACACTACACATTTTTATCATATATTCAAATACGATTGATCGACGGTTATTAGGCTTTAGAATATTTCAGCAAAACAATTTTATTGGCTTATGTTTAAATAAAACATTTATTTATATACATATTGTCATATTTAACGTTTCAAATGCCGATCGGTGCAAATCAAAATAAGAAGTGTATCACTTTCGATGGTAGAGTAAGTAGAACGCTTACTTTATCGTTGGAGGGTTCCAGATTCGATTCCCGGTGATAACTACATAGAGAAAAATGTTACGTAGGGTGTTGTGTTGTAGTGTAGGTATTGTTGTATGTGCGCGTGTAATGAAAGCCAAAGCCTCATAAAATATCGTTCCCCTTTTCCTTCCCAATAATAACAAGAAGTTGTTTGCGGTTGTGCTTGCACGTTGAGGAAACATACAATTGTTAAGCACAATTTTAAACCTCTAAAAAAAAAAGTGAGACGGATTAATAAATTAATTCCAAAGGAATTTAACTTACAAATTTTCATTTTTTTATTTTTTTTTTTTTTTTATAACGACTATGACTGTAATAATTGTAAGTTTTCAAATTTCTATAAGTATTTCGTTTTTTTAAAATTATGTCGCTGTGATGCAAATTCAGTTAGCAAATTAGCTAATTTTGAATCTTTCGTCTATTTTTGTATTTTAGATTTAAAGAAATTGTTTTTTGAGGTTGAATACATCTTATCGAAAAAAAACCCGTGTTTTATTTATAAATCTTGCCTAACTAAGTTAATTATTTAACCATTTCCACATTTATTTAACCGTTTTTTACTGTTTTTTTTTAAGTTTAACTTTCCCTTTTCCAGAATTTACACACGATTTACTCAATGCGAGATTTTGAAAAGCTGGATTTTGAAACGGCGATTTTGAATAGGGATTTTTAAAAATGGGCGTTCGTACAGGATCACTTCGAATTTTCAACAGTAAAAATCTCAAAAAATAATATCGAACAACACAAATTTAATTGCTAAAAGACTCCATTAGAGTTTTGTTAAATACGAACAACTACAATTTGATGATAAAAGGATGCTGCATAATTTCTTGTCATCCTTGCGCGGGGCGCAATGCTAAGCGGCTTTGAGGCCCAATACTAAGCGGCTTTAAGGAATTTTTTATTTTAGTACGTGAAACAGAAATGTAAATAATTAACATATTTAACAATAATTTAAAAAAAATTATCTCAGTTTCCTCTTATCCTTGCGCAGATGCTCCAATTTTAAGCGGCTTTGTAGTGTGCTCTATTTTAGAGTGTGAATAATTATTAAAAAATTAAAATTTTTGAAAAACGTTATAATTTCTATTAATATTAAAATAAACATTTAATAAATCCTTAAAGCGGAGGTTTGGGGACGGCGCCTCCAACCTCTAAGGTATTCAATGTATTAAAATAACCTTTCAAAAATTTACTTCTTACACTTTCTGCCGTAGGCACTTGGCGAAACACACTTAATACACACATTTTTAACATTTTTTAAAAACACTTCTGTATTATTAGATACTGCTGATGATGGTCTAATAAGCCGAAATCGATCGAGTGATTTTTTAAACCTTTTGTAATTTTGCGAAATATTTAACAACTGTGTTTAGTAGATACTCCTGATGATGGCCTAATAAGCCGAAATCGATCGAGTGATTTTTTAAACCTTTTGTAATTTTGCGAAATATTTAACAAGTGTTTTTAAAAAATTTTAAAAATGTGTGTTTCAAAAATTTGTTATAATTAATAAACCTGATTTTTGGGATTAATTTTTTTTTTGGATTTCTTTTTTCGAGTGTACCTCTAACTACGTTTAGCTTTTTTATTTTATTTCAATAATTTACGTATCTAATAATAACAGGTTTTAGAAATTTACAGAATAAAACCAGTAAATCCAAACTATATTATCGATGTTTTGATTTTTTTTTTTGGAGTTTGGCCTTTTTGATTTTGAAATTTAGATTTTCCCTTTTGTATTTTATCTTTTGGATCTTAGTTTATGGATTATGAGGGCAACCGGTTAGCCTTTCCACAGTTTTATTTTCTGGCACTAGTTTTTATTTACTAAATAACACCAAGCTGTAGATAGATACAAAAACATGAATTCGTCATCTTAGAAGAAAGAGAAAAATGACTCAATGCGAGAATAAGTACCAAAAAGTTGAACCTTTTTCATCCGCTTCGCTTATTTTTTATACTATTCATGAGAAAATACACTAATACAATAAAAATATTTGACGGTACACAATAGCAAAATGTACATACAAAATTCTCAATCCTAATTTTGCGACCAAAATCGCTGTCCTGTAGATTGGGTTGTGCTTTCTCATGGTGTTACCTTCTCATGGTGTTAATTCAGCGTTAGCTTTTAGTCATTTAAATTTTTATATTTTTTATATTTTTATAATTTTTTTTTTACTTTTTAGGGGGGGGGGGGGGGTTTATTATTATTTCATTTTTTTATAAGAGCTCTCCAAATCGAGATAAAACAAAAATAAAAACCAATTCAATCTCACAATAAATTAAAAAATATTTATTCTCACTTCATTAAAATAATAAACTGTTCAGAACTTTGAAATCAACATCACGTGGGCTTATTGGAGCCCTTAGCTTTTTACAATTATCTACAGTTGTTTGTTTATTCTGCTAAAATTCGGAGCCTTCGGTTTCTAGCGTGAACTTTTTTAGAAGAATCCTTTAATTTTTGCAAATACTACACACAATGCTTTCTAATTAAAACTAGAATTAAAAACTTAAGGGCCCTTTTGTTTGTGTTCTTTACAATCTCCTGAAAACCAAGCAGCGAATTTATCGTTTTCTCCAGTTAGCTGAACACATTTATTGTAGATCGTTTCCAAAATTCTTTTTTTTTCCATATTACCAGCAAAATATCTTGCAAAAACTTCTACATGTATCCGGGTTAATTCAAAAAATGCATCTGAAGGATTTTTTAAATATAATGTTTCGCTTGCATTAAAATAATTTTTAAATTTTATCAAATATTCTGACGGCAAAACTAAATTTTCTTCTTTTCTGGTCATAAGCCCAAATAAGTTTCGCATGATGAACGCTTGATGAACTTATGGATAACATAACCTGGAAAATAGCGCAGAGAAGATGATTCAATTTCAAAATTATCGTCTACGAAATTTTCAACATATGCAATTTCTTCAAAATCTAGTTCTGGAAATAGTTCTGTTTCACTCGAATCTTGAATATTGCATTCTGACTGTACTTCTCGTGTCTTAGTTTCGGCCAATAAAATTGCTTCTGGTTCTAAAATAACTGAACAGTTGTCGGTTTCATAGTTTAGAGACGCTGAATGAAAAATCATTTTACTCGACATGATTTTACCAATAATAAAATTAAAGTCGTTAACTGATGGGTTAAAATAGTTACCACCCTGAAAGCGAATCTGCGAAAATAGATTTTCTAATGCATCAGTTTGTAATTTAGATGATAAAACATAAGAAATATCTAAATTTTCAAAAATATGTTTTGTTATGATAGTTGGAGAATACCTCCAATAGTTTGAATTAAGCCTTTTACGCAATAAATTTGGTTTTTACTCAAAATCTTTATTTCTTTTAAATAGTGTGTCATTTGTACTAAAATTTCATATGGCTCGTTACCTTGCTCCATTGTGAGAGCAGAATTCGCTTTGTTGGGACAAAAACGATTTTTACTATTTAAAGCATCAAACAGATTATTTAACTTTTGAATAAAAATACCCGTGGCGGAAGCGCTCTCTGCGACCTTTTTAGTGTTAAATTTGTTTAAATGATGAAAAGTTTTTATACCGTTGGCATAACTCAGACTTAATACCTGCGTTGCCAAGTTAACCCTCATTCATCGAAACGTATTAGGATACACTTGCTTTGTGGTTAGTTTGGGATAAACTCTTGTGATTGATTGACAATCCAATCGGTACAACTCTTTTATGACATCCCAAGTATCTAAACCATTAGGTGTCATAATGTCGTTGTTTAGCAAAGTATTCCTAATAGATTTGAATAAATGGGGAGTATCATAGAGTGCGAATATTTTTTTATTTTCAACCAAAAAGAAGGGATTATCTAAAGTTACTCCTAATTCTTTGAACGCGTTCCTATTGGTCGAACCTTGGTCACACACAACTCCCCAAATCGTAATTCCGAGTTCTTGTACTTTAGCTATGTTTCTTAGGATTAAAGCCTTTAATTTATCACCACTTATTGTTCCCTTTGTTGCCACATAGCTAATTACAAACTTATCGGAATTGAAGAGTCCTCGAGACATAAAAACGCATATATGAGTTGCCGCAAGTAGTTCCCTGTTTCCATCACCAAAGCCTGCAAATCCCACTATTTCATCCAGAGCACCGTTATATTTCAAGTCTGTTCTTATTTTAATTTCATCAAACAATAAAATGTGGTTCTTTTCTATTTCGGGCATGTGATCAGTTACCTTTATTTTAATTTGATCTAATAAATTTAAATTAAACCCAGGTTGCAAGTGATTAAGAATATTCCAATTACTAATAGATCGGACAGAAGGTAATTGCAACTTCAAGGTGTTCCTCAAAAATTGATACATAGTTTGCGATCGAAATTCTATTGTTTGGGCTAAGATTCTTTGATTTGTAGAATATTTTTTATTTCTACTTCGCATTTCTAGAAGCATTTTACAGAACTCTTTTGTGTGGTCGTTAACGTTAACTAAGTTGTTTATGTGTTCTGAGTTAGTTGTTCGTTTTAATTTCTTATATTTATTAACGATTTTATTTCTCATTTTATTTTTTAAATTTAAAATGCGAACTTTATTTTTCAAATGAATGGTTTTTGTTTCTAAAGTCTTGCATTTATTTCTTTTAATTTTGTGTTTAGTCTTCTATAGCATTGAGTAACTTTTTCGTTGTTATGACAGTTCTTACAAGTATCTTTCGGATCATCGAATATTATTCTATTTGAATTTTCAGAAAATTCAACGGTGGAAATGTTTTGAAGAGCAAACCGTTTTCCTTTAGCTGCGGGATAAGTTCTTACATTGCTTGGGCGTTTACTAACGTCAACTATAGACGAATTTGAAGTAGAGAAATTAGAAGAAATAATTGTTTCTGGAAACACATTTAATGTTGAGTTTGACATGGTTGCCGTTGGATTTTTATTTGGCCCCGAGTACACTTTTAAAATGTTGGTGATATTGGTAGCAGTTTCTAAATTTTTATTTTTTAGCAATAGAGAAGGAAAAGCCAATTTTGATAATTTTCTCTTAAGTAAAATTTTTTTCTCAAAATGCAAATCACAAAGATATGTTACATTTTCTTATTTGGAAAGCTTTTGACATTTATTTTATATATATCGATCCATAATTTGAACCTTGCGATATTTTTGCAGGAAATGCAAATAATCTGCACCACCTTTCAATCCGTTTACTTCTTCCGCAAATACAGCATTTACCTCCAAAAATAAATTGTGATTCAGACATATTAGCGAATATTTGTAATCCTCAACACCAGCCAAATCTACACTTTATCTAACAAAAACAGAAACCCTAAAGGTCGCTGCACGAGTATGGATATAAACCCGCACAATCTGAATCCGAACGAAGTTAGTATAACTTATTTGACCTTTTGCTAAATAAATTCCCGTAAATTCGTCTATTTTACTTATTAACTTCTCTTTGCTTTTAGTTTCAATAATAACAATTATGTACAGTCAGAAACATTCAGATGTATACGGCTCATATTTAGAGGGAAATTTAAAGATCAAGTTAAAAACCAGAACAGAAGATATCATATTTAAAATTTTAATTTTTATCAATAATGTTATCACATATACATATTTACTTCATATTTATGTATTTTTAAAATAATAAAAGTAAGAAAAAAAAAAAGTGTTTCGTTGATTTTAATTTGCCGTATACATCTGAATGTTTCTGACTGTATATGATAATGTCAATAATAACAAAGTAACAAATTTTTTTAAAATCGAAAACTCAGAAATAAGCAAACAAACAAAAAATTGCGGAAAAATTAGCTCGTAATATATATTTTTTGCTATGGTTATGTTGGTTTTCTGCGGATATTTTGCTTAATGTTGAAATAATTTTAACTCGAAAGGAGAAATAGGGGAATATTTTTTTCGGTCACATGACATTATTTGGGTAATTTCATTGGATGAATGACCGGATTCAGATTGTACGGATTTATATCCATACTCGTGCAGTGACCTTAAAGTAAAATTACGAAATAAACTAAATAAATCCCTCGTTTTTATTTACATAAATGTTTATATATATATATATGTATGTGTGTATACGTACTGGGATTGCTATTGAATTTATTTTAAATAATTTATATTAATACAAAATTGTACATAATTTATTTGAATATTTTTTCTATGAGTAATATGTCTCAATAAATATTTATTCTCATCAAATGTTTAAAAAACGAAATTTATTTTGGAGTAAACACCTATTTCAAAAAAGTTAGTTTGTAATTATGCTATTTCGCAATATAATTCAATTTAAAAAATAAAATAATTTGTTTTCAATAATAATATTTAAAATAAATGTAATATTATCATAATATCAACGTAGTAGGTTCGTAATCTAAACTTTCCTCTTCAACAAATTTGTATTCCTAAACTGATTTTGAAAAGCGCATTTATTTACGTATGCCCGAATTTTATTTTATTATCATAAGAAACTACATTTTATATGTATGTATATGGTTAATATATGGTTATTTCCGTCTATCTGTTTATTCGCAATTTATTCGTGAGAAAGAAACAATATAATGTATCAAAAAAACAATAAAATGTATGATGGTGTTACCCGTCGCCACAGTAAACTTATCGATTCATTGCGCTATTTACCGCCAGTGTATTTTGCTAGTGAATTTTATTTAAATTTCTTTACATTATTTTTCGATAGATGTTGTTGTATGTATTTTGTATCTAATCTTAAAAATGATGATACAAGTATTTTGTATTCTTGTTTGCTGATCTTCTTGTTAATTATCTTTGTTATAAGTGATAAAACAAACGTATAATGATGACGAATAATTTAACGGTCAAATTAAAAATGCCGCCTAAAATCAAAAAGTCATCACGACAAATCACAAAATGTCATAAATCAAAATGCCGCCTAAAATCAAAATGTCACCAAGACAAATCACAAAATGTCACAAATCGTCATAAACGTCATAAATCAAAATGTCACCACACAAAATGTCAGTCATATTTGTTGGTGTGTGTAAAAAAAATGGTTACTCGACCAAAAAAGCCAATCGAGTACTCTTTTTACCCTTTGAGTGCAAATTTTTCTTCAATCGAAATCGACATATGTGTAGAGAAAAAGCAAACCAATATAGTAAAGAAAAAGTTACGCCCGAAATTTATTTACTGTTTTTTCAACTTTTTATAAATAATAAAAATAATGGAAAATTTGGTAAGATCAGTTAGTAAGTCATTATTCGAAATGGTAGATGAGTATTACTACACTGAACTCTATACCTATATAACCACTTGTTTTTTGAATTTTTAAAAAACCGGATTAAGAAATATTAAAACTTTAAATGGCAGATGTTGAATAAGGACGTAATACAGCAAAATATTAAAAGACCCGTTACAAAATTCAATTGTTTTAAACAAAAAAACAATTTTTTTTAAAATTGATTTGTTCCAAAACTATATAACCACTTTTTATTAGACGTCCAAACTTTAATAAAAATTAAAAAAATTAATTTGCCGTCGGTCCCCCTTTATTCTCGGCCAACGCCGGAATCCTGTTAGGCATACTTCCAATCATTGAATTAATGATTTCGGGCGATAATTCGTTCCAGGCATTTTCAATTGCCAATTTCAACTCATTAGTCGTCTGGAATTGTCTGTTGCCCTCGTACACCTTTCTAACTAATAATCCCCAAAGATTTTCTATGTGATTTTGGTCTAAGGAACAAGCGGGCCAATCTAACATTGATATGTAATGTTTATCAAACCAAGATTTGGTTTGTTGACTCTTATGGATTTTAGTGTTATCATGCTGGAAAATCCAGTTTTACTGTTGATGAATGTACAGGAAAGGTCTTCTAAGACGCCAATGTACTCCGTGCTGGTCATTCTAGTTGATGTAAAAGCTACAGAAGAGAAAGGCCCCCCATACAACTAGACTTCCACCACCAAAATTTCGCTTTGAGAAGTACAATGGTTCCTTTCTAAGGTCTCTCAATAGTATTGAATACAATCTGGTCCATCAAGATTACATTTTTTTTCCATCAGAAAAAATCACCTATTGATTAATAATGGTTAGTTATATTATAATAAATATAGGACTAAATTTTTTCAATTACCTTTGACCAGTTCTGTCTCATATTTGCCTTGACAAATTCACGTCGTGCAGCTTTGTGCCGTGGCAATAATTTTGGTGCTTGTTTCATTTTCGAATAATTCAGGTGCCCAACACTCTTTAAAGCCCGGTGGATCGTGTTTTTGGACACATTTAACTGTAAATCGCTTTTCAGGCGCTTAACAGTTTTCGTGGAATTGCTGGCGGCTTGAACCAGCCCTATTATTTGTCGACAAGTCATCTTTTTCTTGGGTCGTCAGGTTTTTCTTGTCCCGTAGATAGTAGGATTTTCTAAATAGTTTGCAACCGTTACATGATGGCGGCCTATTCTTCTGCCTATTTTCCGAAAAGGAAAACCTTCTCCAGCAAGGGCTTGAATTTTGCCTTTTTCCTTATCCGATGAATATTTTCCACGGGACATTATTTTTATACGGCACTTGGCTATTTAACAGACCGAATAAAATTAAAATATTTATTCATTTATTCGGCTTAGAGAGAAAGGCGACTAAGGTTATATAGTTATGGAACAAAGCAATTTTAAAAAAATTGTTTTTTTGTTTAAAACAATTGAATTTTGCAACGGGTTTTTTAATATTTTGCTGTATTACGTCCTTATTCAACATCTGGCATTTAAAGTTTTAAAATTTTTTAATCCGTTATTTTAAAAATTCAAAAAAACGAGCGGTTATATAGTTATGGAGTTGAGTATATTAATTTTTGTTTATTTGCTTTTAATTGTCTTGTATTTCAGCTTTTAAATGGACTCGTACATTAACTAATATCATGATAAATTTAATTTCTGTAAACTATAAACAATTATCTTCCGGTATTAAAAGGAATATTTTCAAAAAATTGCGGAGCATTTAAATAAAAAATGCCATTTAAGTATTACTTGGGACCAGATTGAAAATAAGTGGAAGAGCTTAATCCGCCTTTATAAAAAAATAAAGCTACAATTTTATACGTCAGCGAATAATAAAAAATGTTGGATTCACTACGGTGCTGTCGATGATATCTTCAACGAATCACCAGAAATTACGGCCGTTGCTAAATTTAGCGATACTAGTATCCATATCGAGACCCCAGACATTGATAGTTTTGAAACAGTGAATAAATTACAGCCGTACGCACAACCATAGCAAAAAAGGCAAGCTTAAAAAGAAAAAAGGAAACAACCCTTGAAGAAAACACGGTGAAATATACCAAGGCGAAATTAAATTTGATGGAAAGCTATAAAGTTGCTTTCGAGAAAATAAGCGGCAAATTTTACAGTTTCTACTACAAACATGGTGGAACATGAATTCCGGGTCAATTTCAGAGTTTTTTTTTTTAAATATAATTATGGAAAATACATGATGCCCCAACATATAATGGTGCCAAGACTGGACGCCGAGTATCCACATATTCAATCGGCGAAACCGTCTCTTCAATAAACCAAAACCCCGTTCAATCATTACTCTACATTTTGAGTAGATAATGTTGTAAGTTATTTGTGCATCACTCAGCATTTCATAATTTTTAATTGGACGTGTAGCAGCCATGTCTTTAACGCATAAGCCGAGTCACCAAGCAAATGCTCATCCCGCTGATTGCCGCATCATCTGTAATTTCAATTTTAAATAAGTACTGTATTTCATTACGTAATTTTGTTTTCATTAAGTGATGCAATACGGCTGGGTAAATTTGATTTTGTCAAAACCCGCGAGTCGTGAATCGAACCGCACTCTCCTGCATATGTGTGTATAAACTCTAGTTTCTCGTTGCATGCTTGCAGTAATATTGAGTGAAACCCTTTTCTACAAACGAAAGAGTTAGGGCGTTTTATAGGAGCGATTATCGGAATGTGGCTTCCGTCTATAGCGTCAATAATACCTATCAGCTAGTAAATATATAATTAGATTATTAATTGATACTAATACATTATAATGTGTTTAATTTTACACACAAATCTTGTGTAGGCGAACGAATGATTCCCTTTGATTCATTTAACCGTAGAAGCTTACGGGAAAAAATTTGTGTTACAATCAACGCCGTGGAGTTCTGGACCTGTAAAAGTAATCTGGTTAAGTAACTTTAATTAATATATTTTGTAATAAAAGTGTTTTACTTTATGGTTTCCTTATTTCCGAGGTACCATAATCCTATCATTACTTGTTTTTCAACATTCACCTCTTTTCGACCGGGTTGACAAATTCTATCCGTTAATGTCGGCACGATTTCCTCACAAAACCCTTCGATTTTCTCCATTGTATCGCCAATATTCACTTCATCGCCTGAATCCGACTCAAACATAGCGTTTGGATTATTTATTAAAGCACTGATTAGATTTTCATCCATCATAATTAATACAATATTTTCTATTTAAATAAAATACAACACACAATAAGCACTCCGAACTCATATATAATTAAATTGGTTGTAATCTGTTTTTATAAAAATATTTGTTTTGACATTTTTGTACGCTTTGGATACACTGGACAATTTGACTAGTCTGTAGGTCTGTACTCTGTTTACACCGCCGGTTGACTGAGTATACTCGCTCGGGGTGATTTAAAAAATATACCCTATTATAATAAAAAATCATTTAAGAAAATTTTCATTGTGTTTATTTTGTTTTGGTTTACGTTCGCCACTCAACGTCACATATATGTGACATGCTAGTTTAAAAAAAAAAACTCTTGTCACACATTTGCGACGCAAAATTTCACGAAATAAAAGAATAATTTTGTAGTAATTTTTGTTACGATTATTTGCGATGCGGCTGTGTATCTAAAAGTATCTGACACGTACCTGTGTCAAGTAGTTTGACTGGAAGCCCAGTCGTCGTCCATATTCGTGGCGTTTTATTTTAACACATGAGTTTTTTTTTAACACCAAAAAACAGATGAGTTACGAACGTGTTAATAGTAGTAATTGATAACAATTTAGCGACTGTGTAACTAAACACTTTGACGGATGGATAGAAATTATTTCCATTGGCGGATTACTGCTCTCCACTCCATACAGAAATCCTGTTTAAATTCACTGTAAATTAATTTAATTTAAAATTTAGTCGAAACACAAATGTTAGTCAAATTAACTTGCGCCGTCAAATACATTCCCGTTGAGAATAGTAAACAAACATAAAAATTTAAATATTTTATTTTTTTTTTTACTAACAGAGCGTTTAAAACTCATACATATTTGCAAATTACGCCAACACCAAACGAAAAAAATACCAGTTGTGTAATTGAAAAACGGGAAACCCTCTTTTATGCAATGCAAGCATAATTCAAATTTATTTTCCAAGTCTACCATAATAAAAATACATTACCCAACTAAAAAAAACACAAAATTCTGATTATTTTTATGTCCAAACAGAAATTAAATTAAATCAAATTAAACAGAAGAATGAAAAAATTATAATAACTGCTTTTGCCGTTGTTTTACAACAACCAACCATCATCATCATCTAAAAAATAATTTTCATTTGGTTTATTCCAATTTTTTTTCTCCGTTTTTGTTTCAATTCACAAATTTATTTTCCGTTCAGTCTTTCTATCGGGGTTATGGTGATGCTGTTGCGGTTCTTGTTGTTGGAGAAAATTGAATATAATTGAAATTGACTTATTTTTTGGTTCAGTTTTGGTTTCTATGCTCGCTATGTTACTTCGTTACACATATTACACATACATACACAATAAGTATATATAATATAGCCGGATAAATAATAATTCCTTTCCCGGATTCTTTTTTTTTTCAATTATTTTAATTTTTTATATTTAAAGTTCTTAAATCCGGAAAAAATAAAATTATTAATTTTAAGATTGTTATTTTTACTGAATTTGCATTTTCTCGTTTTTTTTTTTTTGGATGTACATTATGTCTAAATTTATATTCAGATGGGGGTGGAAAAATTCTTGTGGCGCGATAGATAAAAAGGAACGGCTAATTTTTTCAACTTATCCAGTTAAAAAAAAATACAATAATCATGTTAAGCGAACAGATTTTATTTCTGTCTTATGATAATAAGTTGATTTCATAAATTTTGTTTTGTTTTATGTAATTGAAATTTATGTTTTAAAGCTTTTGCGTATTTCAGTATTCAGTTGTATTTGGAGTTTGAATTTTGTTTTGCGATAGAAATGTTCTGCTTCGAAAACTAATTGGAACTGTGTAAATTGTGTTGAATATAAGACCAGTTTTTGAAAAAATTTACCAATTTGTAAAATACACAGTAAAAATGTTTAATTATTAAGCTAGGTTTTACTATAATAGACAATTTTTCAAAACTAATAAATCGACTTAGTAAGTACATAAGAAGCATGCAAAGAATGAAGTTTAACAATAAAAACAAAACAAAAAAAACTGTTTATTAAATTAAAAAAAAATTAAAAATAATAAAATTCATAAAAGTTTTAAAAATTTAAAAAGTAAAATTTCAAGTTTTTCTTGTAGGTGCCTTTAGATAAGTTGAAATCAAATTGACGTTTAGCAATGTTAAATGATTTGGCCAATCTATCAATAAATCGATGGAAACGGAGTCTCCAACCCGGAACATGAATGCAGGTGTCTTCGGTGATGTATGGGAAAACAATACCAAGATGAACGTTTTCTTTAAAGGCAGCAATCAAAAGAAGTTGCCTAGTTTCAAGGGTGCAAATTTTGTATTCTTGGCATCTTCTCTTTTACGGAGGTAAGCGTGTCACATTTTCTTGGTAAGGTATATCGTAGGCGTGGCTCTAATTCATTCAACAAAATATTTTTCTGTTGTAGTTTGAACCTTTAAGTTTAAAAAAGTAAATTAAATAGCTAGAATTAGCTTAGTGCCATTGGTGAATTTTTCGAGATTAGTTAAAGTATTTCAAGTTCAAGATTAGCTAATTCCTTTTTATTTCAAGATTTGTGATTAACCACGATTATTGAACAAATCTCTAAACATATAGAAGATTTTCTGTTTTTATTCAGTTTAGTGAAAGTTCAAATGGCGTCTGATGAGTTTTTTTTAAATTTTAGTACACACCTTAGGTGACAACGTGGAAAACGACTAAATCTGAACGAATTCTGAAACCAGTTTGAAAAACCAGGACAGTGTTAAAGTTTCGAAATGATTAAAAAAAATGTATAAAATAGGTTTGGTGGCTTTGGATATAAAACGTAGTGAAATCTCTTTTAGAAAAGTTTCAAGCCCACTAGCTTGATTCATTATTTCGATTTGCATCTAATTCAATAATCAACAAATATGTTGGTCAAGTCAGTTACTAGATCTTAATAGAATGGTACATAATCGCACCAGTTCTATTTGGGGCAGGGATGGAGTTTCTTAAATAAAGCTTAGCCAGAGTTTAATAAATATTGTGGGGCACTACTAGTGATACTTTAGTCCAGAAATACAAACCATACTAACCCAAACATAAGATTTGCAAAAAAAAAATGTTTTTTATTTATGTAAACTAATCCGGGCTTTACTTCATTTCCAGCACCAAATGGAATACGAATCTCAATGGATTTTAGTGAAATTTTATTAAGCCTATTCTATGGTGAATTATTAAGCCTATTCTATGGTGGTTTGGCGTCTATTGGAGGGGTGGCCAAAGTTTATAGATTATCTACCAGCTCCGTAACCTTCCAGTAGGCGCCAGTGTACGTTACCTCGCGGCAACCACCGGTAACTGTAACCATTAGGCAGAATGTGGCCTTTTGTGACAGGCTAAAGTACGGCGCTAAAGGAGAAAACCTTGACAAAAAATCCCTAATCTAAGGTGGAACAGCATATGCCGAAGGATAAATGGCTGATAGGTTAATCAGTCCATATATGCGGACTCTGGATACAAGGCACCCTCCAGTTTTATTTAGCCTTCCTGTAGTAAAGCGTGATGACCTACAGGCGACTTTTTATTCCCAGCAAATCGCAAGAGTAAAATCAAAACGGTAGACGAGGCACGGGTAGGAATACACGGGAGTGGGTCTGCCCTCTCGAAGTCCTTGAGTCCCAATGATATCACTTTTCTAGCAGAAGTAAATATTATTACATCTAGAACGGAGAGCAATGAGCCCAGATAGTATGTATCGCATGTAGAAGTACTTCCAACAGTAAATATCTAGGAGGGAGAGCAATGAGCCCAGATAGTATGTCATAGCAACTCGCAAGAGTAAACTCGAAAGGTAGACGAGGCACGGGTAAAGGAATATACAGGAGTGGGTCTGCCCTCTCGAAGTCCTTGAGTCCCAATGCTACCGCTTTTCTAGCAAAAGTAAATGTTATTACATCTAGGAGGGAGAGCAATGAGCCCAGATAGTATGTAACGCGTGTAGAAGTACTTCCTACAGTAATCATTTAGGAGGGAGAGCAATGAGCCCAGATAGTATGTATCGCGTGTAGAAGTACTTCCAACAGTAAACATCTAGGAGGGAGAGCAATGAGCCCAGATAGTATGTATCGCGTTCCGGTCGGCAGTATTATCAGGTTCATTAAGAGCCTGAATATTGTATGGACGGATAATTAAGTAGAGCTTATGCACCAAAGATCTTTTAGGTCGCAGTGCGAGGTGGCTTGAACGCCCATATGGCCCTCAAGTAATAATAATAATAAGCCTATTCTATCAATAGTAATAATATAAAACCGAATTATTTACGCTCTGAAAATTTCTTGGGTCATATCATTTGGGGTCGGATTTCTCAAATAAAGTAAGAGCCAAATTCAAGAAATATTGCGTAACACCACTAGCGATACATTTTTACTTAAACAACTGAACTAGGTGGCATGTTTGTGGATGTATTTTAATAGAATTTTTTATCAGAAATTTGAGATGTGAAGTCGATTCTTTAAGTAGTTCATAATACGAAATTGATTAATTCCGGCTCTAGAAAATTCGTTCGACCATATCATCTGGGGTAATTTCTTAATTGAACCATGGATCCAATATTGCAGAACACTGCCAATGATATTTTGATCAAAATCTTAACTTAAAAATTATATGCGCCAAATTTCGTTTTATATACTCAACTTCAAAAACGTTACAATTTCAAAAATTCAATCACATTTGTTAATGGATTTTGTGAAATTTTTTTCTAAAACATTTTGTAAATTCGATAAAAAGGTTGGAGTGGGATCAAAAGTTTTAAAATACAACATGATCAAACGGGAAGAAATATTTTGAAACACTACTCATACCAATAGTAATATGTTGGATGCGATAAATCAAAAATTAGATTTGGCAATTTCAGTTTTCCTTAAACAGCCAAACCAGACAATTGTCTGGTATGTACTTTAGTGAGCTTTAATATTAAAGATATTAAGCTAATGAAAAAAGTCTTCTATAAAAAGTTCCCAATCTTAAATAAATAAAATTACGTCCTGAAAATGTTTTGGAGTATGTCATTTGAGATGGTGTTCCCGCAGAAGTCTGAAAAACTAGATCTTAGACCACGATGTCTGGACACTATATACACATACATACCTCTTAAACCGTTTTATTCCAGAAATGTACTTCTCTTTCTAAAATTTTATCTGGCAATCCTATGTGGAACGCAGTGTCGCCATCCATTTTAAAATAAAAACTTCATAAAAAATTTAAAATAATTTCATTTAAAAAAAAAAACTTCTTTTATTTTTTTTCAAAGGTGGTACATATACATACAACTATAAATGTTAATAAATTATTTTCAGAAACCTTCTTGGTTGTTTTAATGTTTTATTTAATAAACAAATTATAAATTAATTCAATTTATAAAAAGAATCAGCCTTATTATTGCAATCTGACTATACTATCAGTCTATTTTTAATCACAGTAAAATCTTATCACTTTTCGTAAATATTTTGATTTAATAGTTTCAACATTTTATCATTATGTTGAAATGTTACACAGTTGTTATTTGATTTTTTCATAAAGTCTTTGGTTAGTAATATACCGGTTAAAGTTTCAGTTTCCAAAAATTCTCTCAACGTTGGCAGTCGCAACTGGAATAGTGAGTACGGCCATTATCACGGTTTTAATCAAAGGGAATGCCTTCGACCCATCACAGCGTTCAATATTTAAAATTGCGTCCCAAAATATGTCTACGCCAGTTTTCTCATCAATTTTTAATGATTTAAAATCAAGGTGTCGGATTTCTCGCCATTCATCGTCTAAGTTTGGCAGATTATCAAGGTCAATTTTGTGAGGAAACAAGTTGCATAAATATGTAACCGTAATATGTTTTCTTCGAACCACATTTACAGGAGCAATGGTTTCGGCTGCTAATAAAAACTTGTCCGTTAAATCAAATTTTTTAAATAAGTGGTTGCAAAGCTCCACGTAAAACTTTAAGCAAGTAGATCTAAAATCTGTTTCGCCCTTTTTATTTAAAGCACAGGTTGTTTGCAAAGCTTGTATGACTTCGGATCCCAATCCCAAATAAACGTCTTCTAAATTTTTAAATATTTTGTTTGGATCGTTTATGTCTATCGATTTAATATTGGAAATTAATTCATCCTGAATAAAATATTCAAATATTTTAAAATATAAACGGGTAACTTCCGATACTAGTAGATGAACTGTCGGGGATTCGCTTTGAAAAAGCCGGTTTAATTTATTTACATCTCCTAAAATAATAAAAATAAATTTTTAGAAATTTGAATAAGGATATTATTTACAATACTATTATAATGAAAACTTGAAGATGAATTTCAAGGATTTTAAATAATATGTAATTCGAACACTGGATTATGAAGACATTCAATAAGTCGCTCGGTTGATTCAAATTTCTCTAAATCTTCATGAATAAAAAATAATTTTAACACTTCTAAACGGCTTAAAATTTGATTTACGGTTGATTCCAGCGACAGCCATCGTGTTTGTGAAGGATGTAACATTTTCCTTGGTTTGAAATCTAATAAAACCTGTAACTCAGTGAAAAGATCTAATCTTTTCGGACTATTTTGTATGAAGTTATATACATCGCGGCAAGTCCCCTCCACGTATTTTGGAAGTACTTTACATGCATGGTTGGCACATAGTGCAAACGAATGGCACGAACATTTCAAAATAATAAGATTTCGGCAGTCATCTTTCAAAAGAGTAGCTACTGATCGCTGCGACCCTGTCATTACGTTTGCCCCATCCGCAGCGAAACCCATTAATAATTTTTTGTAATCGATGTCTCTGTCTATAAAAGTGTCAACGCTTTTGTTATAAATACCAGTCGCGTTGCAGCTTTCAACTTTGGTAAGAGCGAAAAACATATCTTGAACCTTATTTTTGAAAGGTATTCGAACCACTTATGGACTATGCTCAAAAGCTTTGTAGTCGAAATGTCGGTAGATTCATCGATGCAAATACTGAACGGGTTTATCTTCATTAAATCACAAAGCTCACTCAATTGTGTTTTCCCAATTACATTTTTGACTATTGACGTTGTTTTGGTTCTCGCACAAGAAATATCTTTCACTATTGATGGAGCGTTGATTCTAGTTTTCAACATTGGAATCAAATGGTCCATGGTAAGAAAAAATATGTTGTGCTCTGCACAAAAGGCACTTAATTGGACTTCTGCCATGCAAATTTTTTTATGGTGACTAGTAAGCTCGGTAAAATTTTTAAAACTTAAGGCACTGTTTTGATGTATTTTTAGAGTTGCACTTCGTTCAACATGTTTTTTGCTTTTTACGTGGTTGTATAAATCCTGAATTCATGCTTTAGCTTTTAAATCTATATTACAGATTTTATTGTCGCTTCTTTGAATCCACGATTTTAGGATGTCGTCATTTTCCCATTTTTTTTAGATATGTCCGTTCGTTTCTGCTTTTTTTGGGTTTCTATAATCATAAAGCCAGAGATAATTTTAAGCAAAACATAATTTATTGGATAAAAATCAAACCTGCCGGTGTGATTCTTCATCAATTAATGATTCGTCGTCAACAGCACCTGAAATTATTTCTGAATGGAATGATGGAGTCGGCGGCAGTTCTCGACTTTGTTCATGATTTTGGAAGTTGAACCTATCGAAAAGTTATTGAAATTAGTAAATAATTAATGAAGGATAATATTAATTAAAGTTACCTTTCACAGTGAAATAATTTGTAATTGTTGACATTTCTTTTTACATTTATGAATATTAAACTATATCAGGAACACACTTGCGCAGCAAGAGTCATAGAAACAATGTAAAATCTCTAAAATTTATTTAAAACTAAATAAAAAACTACCATAGTAAGTGCGTTTTTTTATTCGCTATCCGGAGCTGCTATCGAGAGCCGTCATATGAAAATAGCTCCGGATAGCGGCTCCATATAAATAGGTAGAGCTAAATATTTTTTATTTCACGTTTTCACTTATGAATTGAATTAAAAATTATATTTTGAGGTTAAATAAATGTAATTTACCAATAAATAGCACGACAAATTTAAATTTGGGTGTAGAAAATTGACTGCTCCGCATAGCAGCTATCGGGAGCGAATAAAAAAACGCAGCTAGTGTAAACTTCAATAAAATTAATGTCACCGTCAACTATGGCCAGGTACAATGAATCTCCACCCGATCACCACAATATGAACTTTATAAACACAATTATGAACTTTTTAATTGTTTAAAAAAAATGTACTACAAAATTGCTTACTACCCAAGTATAACAAAGCTGAAAATATGAATTTTTTTCAGCATATTGGTACAAAAAATCGGAAAATGATGAAATTGGGTTGGGTTTCCAAATTCCAACTTTTGACACAGCAAAGATGCTGGCGTTGGTGTGTACTTTTTTATTTTGTGTTTACAAATTTTACAACTTTAGTTTTGTGTGAGACGCCATAATGAATGGTTGTGTTTTGTTTTTACTTTAACTTAAATTTTATTTTTTGTGTTGTGCGATTATTTTTGGGTTTGTAGAATTTTTATTTTTGTGTGTACGAATTAATAATAATAATAAAATCGATTTTTATTTATAGATGAACGCGAATTGGATTATTTAAAAAAATAAAAAAATAAAAATATTGTGTAAATAAAAAAAAAAAAAATATTGTGTTAATAAAATTTTAAAATAAAAAAAAAAAATTGTTTTTATTTAAGTAGCCATGTTTGATTGTTTGTATGTATGTATGTAAAAGCGAAATTTCCCCGCCAAATTTTATATTGTAAGCCCCGCCCATTTTTGTGCGACATAACCTCACTTTTTTTGTCATCATTTTCCGATTTTTGTGGCCAACTTTCATAGTAAATCTTAGAATAAGTCGGACATTATTTCGGAAAAAAATCGGTGATGAAATCAGCAAAGTGTCAGAAAAATCCAAAAATTGTCGGATATAAAAATACTTGGGTATTGCGTTCTATCGGAAAGAATTATGGAAGTACATATAATAAAATAATAGAAAAGAAAGAAAAAAACCAACGATCAATTATTGGCGGTTGCGTTGAGTTGACCGAATATACATAAAAAATACCCTAAAAACAATAATAGAATGAATAATGAGGAAACAAAGGCAGAAAATTAACTGCGTTTATAATGTTTAAAAAAAATTGACTTTTTATAATAAGATATAAATAAATATCAAATAATTATTTAAATTAATTGCTACAATATAAAACAAAAAACTTTAAAAAGTATAATTTAAAAAAAACTACATTTTTCAAGATCTAACTTCAAATCCTTCTCGGGGGTAAACAAACTTCAAAAAGAAGGTGAAACATTTAACGAGATATTTAATGGTAGAACATGTTGTGGTAGAATGATATTGTTTAGTCTCACAGGTGGACAGGTAAGCTTGCGGAGTGTGAATGTAATGTGCGCCGATTTACGCTCGTTGACCTTAATTCTCCATTTTGTTAACCATTTTTGTATTTCGTCTAAATTATCTTGCAGATTTCTTGATGCTATCTTGATGCAAACGTTGAAACTTTTACGTATTTTGATGTTGGTAGATCTTCTGTATAGACCAAATATAATAGTGGCCCTAGCACACTGCCTTGTGGAACTCCAGCGAGGATTTCGTATAAATTGGTGGAAGCGCTGTTATATTTAACGAAAAACTTTCGATCAAGCAGATAATTTTTAATGATGTTAGAAAAACTTTTTGGTAACTGTCTTCTAACTTTATGTATAAGTCCTTTATGCTACACTTTATCGAAAGCTTAAGCAATGTCTAAAAACGCTGCAGAGCAGTACTTTTTTTGTTCTAGGGCGTTCCTGATTTCAGAGACGACTCTATGAACTTGTTCTACGGTTCCGTGTTCTTCTCTAACTCCGAATTGATGATCAGGAATAATTTTTTTCTTGTGCAGAATTGGTTTAAGTTTTTGCAGTAGCATTTTTTCGAATAGTTTAGAGAAAGTCGGTAATAAACTGATTGGACGGTATGAGTTTTCTTTTGTTTCATCTTTACCATGGTTTGAAATCATTATGATTTGCGAGATTTTCCAAGTTTCAGGAAAGTAGCCTATTCTCATTATAGCGTTGAAAATGTAGTTTATTAATTTGATACATTTTTCTGGAAGATTTTTTAGTATTATCCCACTTATCAGCTCATGCCCTGGTGCTTTTCTTGGATCAATGTTTCCCTTGATTTTCTTTTGTACTTGGCGCCACTTGTATTTAATTTTCTGGATTTCCTCAGCTTCTGCATCATCAGGTATAAATTCAGGGATTCCAATCTATTCGTTGGGTATACCTAAATACCTTACTAAGATGTTGAGCAAATATGTTTGCTTTATCTGCATCACTTCTTGCCCAGTTTCCGTCAGGGAGACGAATCGGAGGACATGAAAGTGTTGGTCGTTTCAGCTTACGTGTGGCTTTCCACAGAGAATAATCTGTTGCTTCGGTCGCTGTGAGTTCACTGAGATAATGTTGAACCCCTTCATCACGTCCTTTTAATAAGGTCATTTTCAGGTTTTTGGTCGCTTTATTTAAATTTGATTTAAGTGTAGGCGATCTGTGTAGTTGCCATTGCCTGCGTATTGAGCGTTTTATCATTAACAGCTGCTGAATATTCTGAGACGGTTTGTCCAACTTTAAGTAAACTGAGCTACATGGTGTCGCATCCGCTGCAGCTTGTTTTAATAAATCCGTTAGGCTTTGTACTGCTGCGTCAATTTCATGTTTTGTTTTTAGCGGGATGTTTAAAGAATATTTTTTGTTTAACGTAGACTTGAACTGGGTCCAATTAGTATGTTGATTTGTCAGGAATCTAGGTGGCGGTAGTTTTAGAACTTGCATGTTCAGTGTTATTAATATCGGTGAATGATCAGAAGATAGATCATAACAACTTTCGGCCATTATAAGAGGTTTAGCTATACCCTTTGTTACACAAAAATCCAGTAAATCGGGAAGTTTTCGTCTCTCAGTTGGCCAATAAGTTACCCGGCCAGTAGATATGTGATCTAATTTTTCATTTTGCATACATTCCCACAATTGTTTTCCTTTCGAAGATATTAGTCTGGAACCCCACTGGATATATTTGGCGTTGTAGCCACCTCCCGCAAGGAACTTATCTCCCAGAGTTTTGAAGTAGTTTGCAAACTGATGTCTTTTCACTGAATGTTGCGGTGGACAATAAACTGCCGATATGGTGCATTTTCCTGACTATTCATCCAGACAGATGCTAGTTGCTTGTATATGTTCCTCACTATATTTTTGGAGTTCATAATGTCTTATTCTGTTCTTGATAAGGATAGCAGTTCCCCCATGCGATTTTCCGCTAGGATGCGTAGGGTCATAAAATGTGTATCCTTTGATTTTGAAATGGCTCGTAGTTGTAAAATGTGTTTCAGAAATCAGCATAATATCGATGTTGTGTTCAATAAGAAAATTTTGCACTTCTATAGTTTACGTTGCACTAGCCCATTGGCGTTCCAGACAGCTAATTTAAGTTGATTCATTTTTGGTTTTTGATGAGAAGTTGCATGAGAGTATTCATGTTTTGGAGCATGAGACCCATATTGGTCTCCATCATTTGCGTAAACTTATTCATTAATTCATTGAGGGTATTAATTACTTTATAAATTCCCTGATCTTTGTTTGGAGTTGGATGAAGAGGTTTACCTCTCAAAGCTTCCGCGTACGATATTTTTGGATTGATTGTAGCTGACATTTGACCAGCATTGGTTTGACTCTTGAAAATATGGTTTAGTGTTTTCTGTTCCGCCCTTTGACGTGGAGTCATTTTTTTCTTAACTCCTTATACACCACGCATCCCCTATAGTTTGCGATATGATTTGTATGAATGTTTATTACATGCTTCACTTTAAAGTTCATTTTTGACAGCTCTTCGCTTATTTCCTCTGGCTGCACAGTGGACTCGATTACTTTTATCACGACCGTGATTCCTTTTGCGCTCTTTAGACAGTATGTGTAAAAATATTTTCCATTTTTTTCAAGAACGGCTACAATTTTTCTGTAACCGTCGATGTTTGTGGCTTAAATCCTGGTTTCGCTGATGTTACCACGTTTAATGTGCGCAATGAAAATGTTCTCACTTATTTCTGCATTTAGTGTTGTCAGTAACAGTTTTGGTGGCGCCTCTCTTAAGTATTGGGTGTGTGAATTAATTCTTAGACTCGACATTTAGATGTCGCTACGTGAGATTGCGTATAGTTTGACAAGCAATTCCAATTGCATTTTGTAGCTGTCACAATTGTCAATCTAATTCAGAGCAGAAAGTGTAATTTTTCATATTACGTCATTTTTTTGTAATCGATTTAAAATGGATCGTGATAAGTTGCTTTCGAGGGTCCTTCTTTTTTTTTTTTTGATTCCAAAAAAACTGCCGCTGAAGCTCACCGATTGATTTCTGATACTTATGGTAATCAAGCTCCATCCAGAGCAAGCTGTTTCAATTGGTTTAATCGATTTCAAAGTGGTGATTTTGACTTGACAGACAAAGAACGGCCAGGTCAGCCAAAAAAGTTTGAAGATGCCGAATTACAAATATTATTGGATGAAAATGCATGTCAAACGCAAAACGAACTTGCAATGCAGTTAAACATTGACCGATCAACCATTTCTCATCGTTTGCACGCAACGGGAAGATTCGAAAGCAAGGAAGATGGGTCCCACATCAACTGTTCGAAAATCAATTGAGAGCACGAATTGAAGCATGCAAAAAAAATCTTGCTGAGTACAAAAAACATAGTTTCTTGCATCGAATTGTTACTGGCGATAAAAAGTGTGTAACGAATTTCAAGTTGGGTTGTACTACCCGGTTTAAAATAGAATAAAAAAAAAAAATTATATGTATATTTGCTTCGCGTTTTGTATAAATTTTGGAACAAGTTCTTGAGAGGGGATTACTAAATGAAAAAAAATATGAGTATAGCTTAAAAACGGTATCTGATGGTTCGATATATAAGCGGAAGAAGAAATGTGCTCGGGATAGAAAAAATGATAATTTGTTTGAGTAATGACGTGCTTAGAGTGAAAACGTGAAAATTATAAATTGAAATGTTCGATTTAAAATAAAAAATCCAAAGAACAAAAATCCAAGTGTTAGAAAAATAATATATACAATAATATTGTTTAGTTTTAATAAGAAAAAAAAAAAACTTAGAACTTTAAGTTACTAAAATAAAGTTCCGTTTAAAAAATAAAAAAATAAAAAGCTTTGTAAAAATAAAAATGTTCTGTTTAAAAAGAAATCTCTAGAAATGGAATGATAAGTGAATTATGTAGTCGTTCATAAACATTATTGTTTTGTATTCATTCATAAAAGTTTAAGAATAATAAACAATTGAATGAGATTTATGTGTAAATGTCCTAATATTAAACATTATTACCAAAATGATAAATGGAATTATGTATCAATGAAACATATAGTGCGGGAAATATAAAGAATATCGTACTACATATTTGCTTTAATTATAACTAATTATAATCAGTTTTTTTAATTTAATATATAAATAAATGTATGAAGAACTAAAAAGTCAAACTAAATATTTTATTGTGCTTCCTTATTCACTATATCCTCTCCTTGTTCCGGTGAGCTGTGCTTTAAGCTTTGCAAAATAAATAAACTTACACTGAATCAAAGCAAGCAAATTCAGTGAAGTTAAAACAAAATTATAATATCAAACGACGATAATAATAAATGCAAGCAGTTTTTTAAGAAAAGTAATAACTGAAATCATAATACATAGTAACATAAAATAAATTAAATTGTGAACGGTGCCATCTTGGCCATTATGTATTCTCAACTCATGGTTTATAACACCGTACATTAAACACGCAGCGATAATATTATCAATACAAATGTATTACTGGGTGCAGTTTGGATATATGTATACATTTAACCTTCACTCTGTGTATGGTTGAGAGTAACTTGGTACGTGTACGGGGTAAAAAAACACCCCGATATCTGTTCCCTGTGAGATATAAATGAAAATAATAGTTTTTTTAATATATTTAAGCTTTATTTAAATAAAATAAAAGATATATTCCAAATATAATTCATAATCAAACGATTTAAAACAAATAAAAAATAAATTCAATAAATATTTACTATTAAAATTATTAGAAGGAAGCGTCTTCGGGTTCTTCGGCATTATCTGAATCTGGATAAAGTATTGCAAAATAGAGGCAATCATCGCATACGTGTTTGTGATGTATTTTGTCCGCCGCGCCACTTTATCACAGAAGTAACAAAATACGCTTGTCTTTACATCATTTTCCCGTAGGCACATATGGCATCTGCGAGTTTGACTACGGTTCGACTGATGGGTTTGAGTGGTTGTTGCTCGTCCTTATTCTGCTACATTGTACCCTATTTGTTTTATGTCAATTTTCACACTTTTTTTCAACGCACTAGGAGTCGCCAAACGCTTTCTCATTTTATTGTCCACCAACTGTAGGGTCAAGTTCTTAAGAAATTCCCTTCGTTCTGATGAAATTGATGTGGCATAGAATTGTGAATTTGCTAATTTATGCAAATTATATGCAGCGATACCCGCTGCATCCAGCATGTTGAAGAAGAGAACCATGGGCCATCTCTTAATTTTTCTCTTACAGGTATATGTTTTTATCAATTTGTCAAATGTATCAACACCGCCGTTAGTGTCATTATAATCGAGGACAATATTTGGCTTGCCACTAGTTTCATCGATAGCGGTGTCATTATGTAATGTTAATAATAATAATACATTTTTCCCGGGTTTGGGGATATAGCTGACCAATGTCATATATCCATTAAAACAGAAAATTGATGATCCATTGTCTCTCTTATTTATTTCACTAATTTTTGTAAATTTTGCAGGCAGATCAGGTTTAACCGGTTTTATTGTACCAAGAATTGACGTTTTTTTCTGCATCATCTGTTCAGCTAGCTTACAACTATAGTAAAGAAGTTATCCATGGTTATATTTTACCTTTGTTAGTAAATAGATCAGCCAAACGGTGCACTAAGCTAACTGCGTAATCTGATACTCTTGTCTCGTTAGGCTGACGACCGACATATATTTCTACTTTCAAAGGGTACGCATTTTCCTAATCATTCACCCAGAAAATTTTGATACCATATTTTCCAGGTTTAGATGGTATATAATGTCGGAAATTACAACGACCCCGAGTTACGACTAATTGCTCGTCGATTGTGAGATTAGCTGATGGTTTGTATGGTTCCTTAACACTCCAAAAACATGTTCCAAACATCTCTATAAAGGCAGCTAATTTGTCTTCTTTGAGCCGTTCGGATGCGATAGTTGTCAAAACGGAGAAAACGCAGTAGTTATTGCGTTCTTTCGAGTGGCATAACGGCTCTATAAAATAGACGATTATCCGTTTGCCAAAGCTCATTTAAGCGGTCATCCCAATTTTTACGTAAGCCAGCAGACATCAATATACCGATCAGTGCATACATTTTATCCGAATCTGTGTCGCACCAAGGTCGTGGTCTTTTTGCTAATAGTCTAGCTGCTTTTCTACCATCTTAGAAATCTTTGGCGTTCCCGTTTGTCTCTAAAACAATAACGTTTACCACGTTTTCTGGCAATACACGCTTGAAACACGTTAGCAGCGTATTAAGATGTTGGGCCAATGATGCCGATGATAAACCCTCTTTATCTTTTGGCAATTTCCTTAGATCAATAAATAATATAAATTAATACGCACAAATATACCAGCAACTAACTAGTGGTATCTAAAATACTTTTTATTTGTTTTTTATGTTATTTTTAACTATGTTTCTATGGATTACGAATGGGGTAACTTTCGACCCCGCTACACAGAAATGCGTTTAGTGGTATTTTACCACTTGCAAATGTGATTAAATTCAGCGATTTAAATGCGGTTTCTAGCATTTTGGAGATAAATCGATTTGTAGATGGCATTACTCGAAAGGCGTGATGGAATTGTATTTCGATAATTTTTAATTTACATTTTTATAAGCCTGGGGTAAATATTTACCCCTGTACACGGAGTAAAGGTTAAATAAATGCAGAAGTATAATTGGAAATCAGATTGACCAAGGAACGAGAAAGCCGAGTCATCAGAGATCAACCATTTTTTTTTATTTTCTTGGTGATGTACTTATTTTTATTTATTTTATTTTCATTTAATTTCTTTTTGATTTTTTTCGCTAAATAACTTTATCTTAGGTTTAGTTTTTTTTGTGTGATGGATTTTTCTTTCAATATTTTTTTATTTTATTCACGGGGTATTTAACTAGGCTAGTTTTTTTTTTGAAAGAGCACATTTTTTCTTTTTTGTTATTTCGCCAGCAATCGTAATGGCTGTGTGAATAATCGTACGTGATAGTGGGGTGGATATGAAAGCCTGGGGTATTAATGCAGTTTAAAGTCACACTATTTTTGTTTGATATGTTAATTGTACAGTGACCTCCTACACCATGTGTTTTTTTGTTAACCCACCCTAGCCACTGAAAGCTACCCGCAATTAACAGTGTGCCATGTGGTGTGAGGTGACCCAAGGTCAAACGTTACAAGTGGGTCTATTACGACAACCCCAAACGTAAAGCAGCTTACATCGATCCAGGCAGGACCATCGCAGCCAAAGCGAGATATTCATTGCGATAAGGTTATGCTGAGTATTTGGTGGGACCAGAAAGGTGTGGTGTATTATGAGCTGTTAGATCCAAATGAAACTGTTACAGGTGATCGCTACCGACGCCAACTGGACAATTTGGCACGTGCATTAGACGAAAAACGGCCAGCAATAGCGAACAAAAGATATAAAGTTTTGTTTCATGATGACAATGCCAGACCACATCGTGCAAAAACCGCTCAAAACAAGGTAGAGCAACTCGGTTGGGATCGGCTTGAACAACCTGTGTATTCTCCAGACCTTGAACCTTCCGACTACCATTTGTTTCGATCAATGCAAATAGGCCTGGCTGACGTACGCTTCCGAAACGCCGGAGAAGTGCGAAATTGGACCGATGGCTGGATAGCTGGGAAAGATGAAGGCTTCTTCAAACGAGGAATCCACAAACTTCCCAGGATATGGCAGGAAGTCATAGCTAACGATGGCGAATATATTGGATATTATATACTGTATCGTTATCTTTTAATAAACATTTCTTTTTTATAAAAAAAGTCTAAAAATTAATTCACACACCCAATAGATTGGAGAAGGTCTCTCTTTAGGCTCTTTCTCCTCATCCTTGTTATCACCTTCCACTTGTAGAACTCTGAATCGGTTACCAGATATTATTCCAGATTGATTTAGCTTTACGCTCCTTAGGTATGAAGCTGCTTCCTCTGGAGATTTTGGGTTTCTTTTTCTTTTTGACGTCACCGTAACATAACGTCCAATTCGCGTTTGCACTAATGTTTGTGTTAAAGATACATTTTCATTATCTTCATTCTCAATGTTTTGCACAATTTTATTATTTGTGTCACTCGTATTACTTTCGTTTTCATTCATTGCAATGTTTGATGAGCTTGCACTTTTTTATTGGAATTTTTGTTTTTCAATCAAATTTGTTGACACTGCATTTCTTTTGTGACCATAAGTCGTTGTTCTTGGGCTATTCACATTAGCCTTAGCTCTTTGTTCATTTAAGTTTGGTATTGACTGTGATTGATGACCAGCTGGAGTCTTTTTCGGAGAAAATAGACCCATCGTCACGTTTTACACATTGTATAAAAAAAAAACTATTCTTTAGTTCACACACGTAAAAATAAATATATAAAAATAACTAACATTGCACTTTTTATTTTTATTTTTTATTTTTTTAAATTTACTTTCTGCGCGCATCAATTTACGTCTAAACTGCACGACGGGTTTTGATGTGACAATATTAAGTGAATATTGTATTTTCCGTGTGACTTTTTGTTTTGGAAAATAATAAAGTAAATAAAAAAATATAGGTATTTTAAATTTAAAAATAATTTTAAACTTAATTATATTTTTAATCAAGTTAGATGTAACATTTGCGCTAAATTTTGATTTTGAAAAATGGATATCACCAAAGATTAAAACAGTATGGTCTGCTTAAGATAACGGCTACATCTTATACTCAATCTTAGAGCTGTAATCATTTCCCTATGTCACCTGGGAATGTAAATTTTAATATACCAATCGCACGGCTATCTCCCATACAGTTAGTGCGCGATAATTAAAAATTGGCTATGAAATCGTGAAAGAGAGAGTAATAATTAAATAATTTAAAAACAATACTTGATTGATTGGCCCAAACAACGTAAGCCTAAAACAAAATAAAATATTCACCTGTATAAAACTTAAATATGTTTCGCAAACTATTTCAATGTATATTACTATTTTAATTAATCTATTCACAAAATTAAATCGTAAGATTTCATAAAATAACAAAAAAATAAACAAACAAAACAAACTGCCGGTCGACTTCAGGGCGAGAAAACATTTTCAATAAAATAAAATTATTGTTTTGGTTCGATCGTAAGTTCCCTGAAGCTCGTCGAAATAATCCCGCACATTAAAAAATTAAAATAAATTTTCCTCCAAACTTTCTTTTCGACGAACAAAAAGCAAAAATTAAAAAACTATTTTTAATTCTTGTTGCAAACAATGAAACTTTTCTTTTTTGTTTCAAAGCTTGAAACAATAAAGCAATGAAATAATAATTATTCGAACGAGAAACAAATTAAAGAAAAAACTTTTTCAAACAAAAACTATAAATTCAAATAGTTTTCAGAGCGCGAAGGTTTTACAAAATAACGCCTTTTTATCATATCGCTGTAATCGACGAGTAATATACTCATAATTAATTACGTGTAAAATTTCTTCCTTGGAAACGTTTTGTATTTTATGTATGTATGTTTAGTAATATATTAACGTCCTTAAAATAAAATAATTAAAATAAAATTAATTAAAAAATCGTATTTATAATATTTTATTATTATTATTTTAGAGAGATAATAATTGTTTTAAGTGAATGGGGGAGTAAGAAAAATGTGTTAATCTATTTGCACAGGTAAATGTACACAATATATTAATCTATTTGTGATATCACACCCACATTTTCATACGGGTACACACATAAAATATGTTTTTATACGTTATCTTAATTACATTTGCATATGTATATTTATATTACTGTTCTATTACTGATAACGATAAGTAATAAAAACAGAAAAATAAATTTCTTTCTCAAGTAAGAACAAATGTTTTGTGTATCATTTTAATTTTAATTAAAAAATAACATAACAACACAAGAAAATTCGTTAGAAAAATACAAAAAATTAAATTAACAAAATTATTTTGAATCATTCCAATTTGAAAATTCATTTTTGATGTTCTTATTGTTAATCCGGTTCGTTGAGATATATTTAAAAATTATACATATATGTCAAATATGAACACACACTCATACGTATAGGCACCGTTTCGTTTCCGACAAATTGACAGAAAACCTTACAGCAACAAACCAAGTGTAAACGTCTACCAACACTAAAATAGTGTAAGTAAGTTATTGAGTTTTAATAGTTTTATATAAGTGATTGTCTTAACTTTGCTCCTTTTCTTTAAAAATTAGGGAGACGGGATTGATTCTGTTCGGTATATTTGAGTCCAATTTTATATTTAAAAGGTTGTCAGATACTTACCAAGTCCCATTGTTTCTTTTATATGAGGAACATAATGTCCAGGATTCGCCTCTCAATAAATATTGATTTGAGCCAAATTTGAACTCCGAGTTTTTGTAATTTACGGGTAGTATAATATAAACTGTAAATAGTGGAAATAGGGAGCCTTCCATATTGCTTTCCACTTATAAGCGGAAGAATAAAATTTAAATAGTTTTATGGTGGATGACCTTGAAAAATAAAAATTGTTCGTATTGGAATGCATAGCACCCTGTCACTCTTATCTTGCTTTGCTGACAAAATTGCTTTAAAATCAGTGATGAACTTCTTCTACTGAACAAACCGAATTCTAACTTGAATTACAGATAAGCTTTCGTTCTCACTTCTTGATTATACATAAATTAATGAACTGGGTAAGTAAACCTGTCCATAGTTATTAAATAATTTAGCGAAACTAACAGTACCAACTAAAGCTTAACTAGGTATTAATAACAGAGTGATGCTGCATCGAAATAAGCATTTCCGCTTATACAGTATCTGGTTTCCTGCAACAAACTAAAATGTAGTGTAAAAAACTACCCTATGTCCGAAATGATAAATTCTTTACACCCACAATTGATGTTTCCTTGATTTTTTTTGCGAATAAAAAACCACAAAAATTGAAAAATAAAAAACTATGTTAAACCAAAACTTTATCGTGCAAATAATATTGAAGTTACAATTTCTTGCCCGTACAAATCACGTACCATTTAAAAGTCAAGGAACGGATATAATGAAAATGTTGATGCAGTTGTTTTGCTTAAATTGCATTCGTTTTAAGCAGTGGAAAATGCATAAAATGCGCTGCAAATCTTTAAAAATAAAATGAATTCCAGATTAATACCTGGATCTTGGTTTCCAAATAAATCATATAAAATTAATGATTTAATGGTCGTTTACAAAGTGGTGAGGTTCTTTGTATGTTGTTAAACATTATAATCTCAATGGAACTACTGTAGGAACAATAAAAAAAAGGAATGGCGTCTATTCGAATCAGTCTGACTCAATAATATAGGATATGAAGGAAGCTCTAGTAACGTGGATCGATGACAACAACCAAAAAGTAACAACAATAGGCAGCCATCCTTTTAAATAGCAAGCAGTTAGAAATAGCACTTACAAGGAATCCAACGCCAAATCAGAATTTTGCTGTAAATAAAAAGTAAAGGGTGGTTTTAAAATAATACACACAACACTAGTGGACCATCTAGACGTCAATGAACTTATTGATAAAAACCAGTATGTATTTACTAAGAATTGCAATACATACTATGTACCTCGGCTGTATTAAATCTATATGAATCAATTTACGAATCTCTTGAAAGTAAATGTGCCACTTCGTGTTTGTTCCTAGATTTTAAAAAGGCTTTTGATTGTGTAAATTATTCTATATTTATTGATAAGCTTGTAAGTTTTGGTATTTCTGTTACTGCCTTAAATCTTGTCAATAGTTACTTATCTGATAGAAAACAAACTGTCTGCATTGGCACACATGAATCCGTTGTTATAAATATTTCTTGTATATTATTCCAATGGTCTTTAAATTATGGTCGTTTTTGGCAGACATTGTGTTGGAAAAAGTATTCAATCAACAACTTCCTGTATTAGAGTAACAACCAACATTCATATATAAATATGTAGATGATATAATATTGTCTACAGTTGAGTCTAATGTAGGAAAAATTCAAAATTTATTTAATTCGTTTTACGAAAAATTAAAATTTACAGTAGAAAAAGAAAATATGTAGTAATATTTTAACGTTTTAGATTTAAAATTACATAGATTTGGAAACAAAATTACGACAGAATGGTACAAAAAACAACGGGCGAGTTCATGCTCAACTCGCAAAAGAATTATGTGAAAACCTTTGACTATTGAATCATTTCAAGTCTTTTCGATGGGCCTGAGAAACCACTGCAATTAGACCGCTGCTGTTCGCTCAGTATTTAAATTACGGTACACTTTGCTTTAAAAAGTCTACAAGTTATTCTATTTTGGATTTGGAGGACGAACCGTAACGACATTAATTGTTTAATTGAAAATTGAAATTTATAACCAACTATATTTCAGTATAGCCATGTAAAGGTGAGCTTGAGCAAGGTACAGTTCTGTTAAGTTAATCATCTAAACCTGCCCTGAACGCTTTAAAATTCACCATTATACTCATCCACTGCAAATGTTAGATATCCCTTATTTAGACTTTTGTGAATGGTCACCGCAAACCAGTTGAACAAAGCAAAGTGGCATCGCTGATTTGATTGATTTGAACTAAATGAAATAGGGCGATTCTATTAGATAAAGGCGCTATTTTGACTGTAAAATCATAGCAGCTGGAAAAACGGTAGCGTGTCTCCCTGCGGCTTCTTCCTTGCGCGTATCTTTAAGAAATGGCATTCGAAACTGTTTACCACAATTATAGTTTTTGTTTCCTATATGCCCCGCATAACCAAACTCAGCAACAGCATGAGCAATACTAAACATAGCATATCGATTAAACAATTTCAAAATTATTATTTTATTATGTATCAACCAAAACCAACACAAATGTCTTATAGAAGCCATATTATTGCCATACAAACACAAAATAAAACCTACTATTTCTGCAAGTTTTAGCGTCATAATACAGTATAATCATTACATACTTTGATTTTAAATTTTAGTTTGTATCAAAAACAGTATAAAATATCACTAACACTTATAGAAAATAGTAGGTTTTGGATTTAATAATATGCGTGCGTCACGGAAATAATATGGCTTGTATAAGACATTTGTGTTGGTTTTGTATCAACGTATAAGTGGCATTTTCACAGCTCGCTAAGATGCATATTTGTATAATATTTAATATTTAAAGTATGGGTGCATTTGTCTTTATTTAACGTACTTCCATTTCAGTTTTTTTGAATCACTTGCAAAACCAACACAAATGTCTTATACAAGCCATATTATTTCCGTGACGCACGCATATTATTAAATCCAAAACCTACTATTTTCTATTAAGTGTTAGTGATATTTTATACTGTTTTTGATACAAACCAAAATTTAAAATCAAAGTATGTAAAGATTATACTGTATTATGACGCTAAGGCCCGTTGTACATTTCAGCTAAGCTAAGCTAAGCGATGTGAGCTAAATTCTTATCCACCGGTAGAAAATAAATAATTTTAATGGAAAGATATAAAATCAGCAACATATGTGTGTATAAGGCTAGTTATCAACAAAGTGCAAAGGGGTGAGCTAGGCGAGCTAACTAAGCTAACGAAAACTACATTTCTCGCTTAGCTTAGCTGAAATGTGCAACGGGCCTAATACTTGCAGAAATAGTAGGTTTTATTTTGTGTTTGTATGGCAATAATATGGCTTGTATAAGACATTTGTGTTGGTTTTGATCACTTGCACTATACATGCATAATTTCTGTTCCTTTTTATTTCAATCTAACGGAAACTGTAATTCGAATTATATCGTATGCAAGTTGGGTGCATTTTGTGTTCGTTTTTCTCATATATAATTTGCAATTTCGGTCGTACCGGATTTTCCGTTCCTTTTTTTACATGAAATTTTTGCCTTACCCCCGCTAAAATGTTTTCACATCAAAAAGACATAGCTTCGGACATATTACTAAATTTTATCTCAAATCATCCGTACAAAATGAAAATCAATGTGGCACACTCATTCATAAAATGACCTTATATTTAACGGACATACAATTTAGAAAAAACGTACTTAACAAAATTACTTATATACTTAAAATTAACAATTACCCTACGAAATTAATAAGTAAAACACTTTACACGTATAAAAAAAAGAAAAAAAAAAAATTCGGACAACCTTATGATCGCCAATAAAATTATTTGTAAATCATCTACAGACGTATACTCGAACACTAAAGATAAAATACAAAGTGAAGCGAAAAGTGATGTAGTGTACAAAGTATTATGTAAAAATTGTGATTCTTGTAATGTTGGGGAAACAAGTAAAACAAAAGCGCAAAGAATAGAGCAGCATAAAAGGGACGTTACCAATATAACAAGACAACACATATCACAACAAAATCAATACAGGTCAGCTTTGATAAAACACGCTCACGAAAATAAACATGAGTTTGACTTTGAAAATGTAGAAACAGTAGACTTCGAAATTAAAAAACATAAAAGGCAATTGAAAGAAGCTTGTCATATATGGTTGGCTAAAGGTCCAGTTAATTACAAAGTTGACACTAATAAATTGCACAGTACTTATATTAATTTAATAAAAAACTATTCGAAATAAAAATTAAAAATTACATAAAACTAATTTGTTCGGCCTTTTCCAAAGTATAATTTTTCATTTCTCAAACATCCATGTAGTCTAAATTGTATTACGTATGGCATTTTGTGTTTATATTTTGAAAAATCAGCTGTTCATAGTAATTTGGGTTTGATAGTAGGTCAAGAACAGCGAGGAAAAACAAATTACTATTGTTTTTGATTTTGAATTTTATAATCATTCAAAAAAGTTTTTTGATTTTTGAATCGTTTTAGTAAAAAGGAAATAGCTATTTTGTAAGTAATTTTTAAAATTTCTGTATGCATATATTTTTTTATATATTGTATTAACTGTGTTAAATTTGTATATTAATTGTAAAAATATTACATTTGTAAATTAAAATAGATAAGCCTTGATAATGGTCAACAAGACCGACATATTGGCAAAATAAAATTTTTAAAAAAATAAAAAAGGAAACTTTTTAAAATTGGTCTATAATAAAGCAAAATAGTGAATAAAATAAATATTTCTGTTGGTGTTCTTCAACGGTCTATTCGAGGGGCCAACTTTTTTTTCAATTTATCTAAGTAACATCTTTCACCTTAACTTAAAAAAAAAATTAAAATCTAATTGTTTGCCGATGATGCCGCTTTGCTTATAGCTCAGCCTCCCACGATCAACTTCAATTGGATATGGTAAGCGATTTAACTATTATCACTGAGTGGCTTGAGAACAATAAATTAGCATTGCGTGTTTCTAAATCTAGTTTTATCATGTTCTAAAAGTATCTAAAAATTCTACAGAATAAGCACTGAAATCGATAAGAAACTTACCTATGCGAACTGTAAGTAATCTCCTTTATAGTGAGTCAATTCTTCCTCTGTCAACGCTTGTTGAATGTCTATACATTATACCGATCTATAAATTTAGGCATGGAATAATGAGGTACAATAAGGAATTCCACACGAACTTACTTTTTTGTATCAGAAAAACTTACACGTAGTTCTTCGAGCTATCGTCTCCCGAGTTATAAATTTAGTACGACTCAGCAAAGTATATTTTACAAATATGTTAAGCTTTTAAACTGCTTCTCTGATGAGGTAAAGGATGAAACATCTTCTAAGGTCAAGTCTTAGTTAAAACACAAATTGTTTCGCAAGTTTATTGATGATTATAACAGTTATTCTTTCTTTACCTTAGAAAAAAATATAATAATATTAAAGTATGGTTCATTTGTTTCTCTCTTTAATTTTATGTGATTTATCTTAATGAAGTAATATTTTCCTGTATAGAAATGTAAGGTCTTTTTTGAAAAAAAAAAAAAAAAAGTAAGAAAAGAGGCCCACCACCAAAAATCCGAGGAGTGATTGATATCTTGCTATTGCTCCTTTTATCAATGTAATTAGTATTAACGTTTGGTGGATAGATAGATTGAAGAAATGTCAACGACATGTCCGCTATCTCTTTGGCGTTTGAGGTGCTGATCAAGCTGCTCTTGCTGATTCTTCATTTTGAAAATTACACAAAGTTAAACCAGCGGCAGTTTTTAAATTTCTTTGTCTTTCTTTATTAATTTTTGTTACAGATGATGTGCGTATGCCGGAAATTAGCCTTTTGTATATTAGGTTTTATTTCTTTCATTAATTTCCTAACAAAACGAATCGCTTTTGTGACACACATGAATTTTTTTTTAGTTTTTTCAGACTAAGTAATTTCTAAAAATATTTTGTTATAAAAACTACGTTACGTGTTTGGGCAACGTTTTATTTATTTTTTTTGCCACACAATTTAAAAACCGGGAGGAAAAAGAATGTTGAAATGTCACTTCGATCGTTATTAAACAAAACAAAAGTTAGACCGGGACGAATATAAACACGTAAAATGATTTCTCTTTCATTTTTTTTAAAGGGTGACTTATACGGTTTGTTTTTTTTTAATGGTATAATATTGTGGGAGATAGGGTTTATGTGTGGTGAAGAATAGATGGCGGGACCATAGGAAAATCGGAAGAAGAAAATAAACAATTGGAGGAAAAAACTTTCTTTTTGGGTACGAGTTGAAACGGAGCGAACGTCGAACGAGAATTGATATATTCT
Organism: Tipula helvola; assembly: GCA_963556165.1. Taxonomy (NCBI): domain Eukaryota; kingdom Metazoa; phylum Arthropoda; class Insecta; order Diptera; family Tipulidae; genus Tipula; species Tipula helvola. The sequence goes on along the minus strand of OY744481.1, from coordinate 204,617,554 downwards.
ATATTTTTTCTTGGAATAAAAAAACAAAAATAAAAAAATTAACCAAGAGAATAATAAAAAGAAGAATAACCCATCAACAGTGAAAAAGCAATCATATCAGAGGCGAACGAGGAAAATAAAAATCAAGAGATCACGATCAACGGTAGAGTTGCATCATAAAAAAACGGAAAACTGCTCGTTTTGCTGAATTGTGGTATTTTGTTTTCCTTTTTCCATTAATTTTTGTTGGATAGACAAGAAGCACCACGTTTCGGGTCGCTTTCATACAAATCGGGGCTACTACAGCAAAGTATGACCGAGGTTTTTGTTTGGTGTTGCGAAACAATTAGTGTGCACGTGTTAACAAAACACGGAAAAAAAAATCAAGACACTTTACTTTTTCTAGTTCGTGTCACAGGGTGTGTGTTCACTTGCGTATATATCTAATATCGCAAGTGAACATCAGTCAAACGAACACACCAGAGGAAAAAACCTATACCAAAATAACACCAATTTTTTTCCATCACTTTTGTGTGGTATTATAATTGTTGGCGAAAATCGAATTCAATAGAGTGGCATAGGCGGAAATCTGATCACTAGATAGTTCAACGTCTTGTTCGTGGATTTACAAGAGCACTGCGGCAGAGGATTCCATCGTATAACGGCAACCATATTTTTTTGTTGTTCTATATATCGATCTTCTCGTAAAGATAACAAATAATTTATATGTATTTAGAGATTTTTGATTTTCAGGAGGTGAACGTAGGTAAATGAGTGCAATGGTGTAGGTGTGTGCAGGGGTGAGTGCAGGCAGCAATCTCGACCCAGTGTTGGTTCTCGGCAAAAGAAAACCTACCCCAGACTGAGCATTAGGCGGCAAAAAGCTGCCGCCGGGAATCACCTGGGTAAATTCTGTGGTGACGGTCCAGCTGCGTTTCACTGGCATGTGAGTCGTGTTGGTCTGTCGTTACAACTATTTAGACCTCCAGATTCAGTACGTTTATTTAGTAGGTTTGTACTTTTTCTGATATTATATTTTCAGTAAGATTATTTTGGCTGCAACAATTAATAATCGCCCCTCTATCTTTGTTATAGCTCAATGCGTTTTTAATTTTTGTGTTGATGTGCATATTAACAAAATTGAGAAATAAAGCCACACTTCTTTATTGGTCACAAAATATGGCATCGTGAAAAATGAGGCAAATATCTATTGTACAATGTTTTATGTTGAGATAATCGTAAAATGACTTTTTTATATCTTACGCCATGGTATGTGATAAAACGGAACAGCACAGGTACAATCTCACAATACTTGTTTTAATTTTATGAGTATCAACGTTTATACCCCACTTGTGAGTGATTTCCAAATAATCAACAAAACATACTCATTGGATTAAATGCGTCCATTAAGTAATTAATTTCCGCAAATGAGAAATCTGTCACTACGGCATTAAAGATCGGCCATGTTTTCAAATATATTTCTGTAAACAGGCGGTAGCATACCAAGCTCCCATTATTAAGTGACTTGCGCTTACCATACCGGTAATGGGAAATAGGGTGGTGTTTTCCGTACTATTAACTGCTGCCGGTACAGTCATTGCATAATAAAATACAACTTTAAACGGTTTAATGGTGCTCTGACGAGACTACCCTTGACATCCAAGTAAACGACTAAATGTTCATTAATTTTTATGTCACGCATCAATTTTAACCTCGTTTTGCTGCTCGCTGAAAGTTTGACAAAAAAGGTCGATAACTAATGTGTTGAATGTATCGATTCTCCACATCAGTGTTCAACATTTCCTTACTGATATCAGTAGTGTAATTTGACATATTTTCTTGGAATTATAATGCATTGGGGTGCTTTATTACGAAATATGAATCCTCTTCTCCAATGAGCATTTTGTCAACAGTTTCTGCAGAGTAATCTTTTTCTTTTCTACAAAACAAAAGGTGAATAAAGGAACGTGAATTGAACAATTCATAAACGTTTTAACTTTAGTTTAAATTATTTATTGAATTTCAAATTAAATATTCACCAAAGTAATCTTGAACAATCCATATTCTTACTTCCTTGGCAATTTCCAGAAGTCTCCTAGTTATGGTATCTTGCAAATATCCATCTTCATCTCCTAGTACATGATCATGATTATCTATAAAATTGTGACATTTTAAAAAATGATGCAGTGTTGCACACGTATTTATTAAAGGCCTATCATTTCAGGCGAATATTTCAAACATCTATCTTTCGAAAGGCACCTAAACCTCGACACTTTAACACTCCATTGCACCTTTCGATACAATTTCTTGCTGATCTATGCGCCATATTGTATCGTTCCTGGCTGTCGTTGGTTGGGTTGGTAATTGGAGGAATCATTAGCCACGGTTGTAGTGGGTAGCCACTGTCACCTAGAAATATAATTTCATGTATTTAAGTTTCCTAATCGAATTTTCCAATTTTTTTCAAACTAATTTGTAAATAATTACATATTTTATATTTTATTACTATTTATTTTGGTACCCCGAAAATTAATCGAAACACAATTCTGCGAAACAACAATTTTATGATATATTATTAAAATTTATTTTCAGTATTGAAAAAGTTAATACCAACGAATTTTTAGAAACAGAATATTTAGAAGAAAACTACACGTTCATTACAAAATCCGGTAATTGCCTACTTGATTTTCTGGTGTTGCAAATTCTAGTGAAAATCCATTGAATTTCTAGTTAAAAATCAAGAAAAATGAATTTTCTAGTCAAATTGAAAAATGGATTTACCCGATTTCTATAGTGTAACTTCTGTCAAAACCAGATTTTGACCATTTTCTAGTTAATTTCCAGTAATATTTTTAATTATACTGGAATTCTAGTGATAATCTAGCACAAAAAATGACTAGAAAAATACTAGATGGTCAGTTTTACTATATAAAACGAAATATCTAGTAAATTAACTGAAAATCACGTAAATTTTATTATCAGATTTCCAGTAATAATAAAAATTACTTGAATTCCTAGTTACCTGAAATCTAGTAAAATTCCAGTTAAATTAAATTAAATGCAAGATAATTCCTGTTTGCTTATATAAGGAATTTCTAGTAAATTAAACAGATTCTAGTAATATTCTAGTCAATTTTAACATACATTAAAATATTAATGTTGGTTAGTTTTTAACTTTTTATAGACGCAATTTATTTTTATTGTACATTAATAATGCCAAATAATGCACAACATAATTAAATTTTTGATAGCCGAATTTTCGATTGTTCCAATCATTTTCTAGGCTTTAATGTATTTACAACTAAAAATATTTTATCAAATATTATAAACATAGAATATACATAAATACATATAATAAAACATACATACAATATTAATCAATTATTAAACAATAAAAACCTTTTTTTAAGATTTTTCAGTTTAAAAAAAATAAATTATTTTCGTTTTTCCAAAATAACAAAAACTTCACAACAAGAAAATTTTTTATTTTTTAATTTAAGGGCCCAATACACGAAAAATGCAAAAAATGCTTGAAGAAAGTGTACCTTTTCTAGAGAATTACTGATCGTATCAGCGCAAACCATATATTAAAATATTCTTTGAGGTTTTATTTAGTTAATCACGGTGGCTTTTCCGAATTTTCCGCTTAGTTTTCCTGCTATTTGATTTTAATTATGACCAGTTTTGGCCAAATTTGGCAGCGAAAATGTACATTTTCTCAAACACCAGCCAATGAAACTAAGATTTTTTTATATCAAAATGCGCAGGAGATAAAACTGAATTTATTCACGGTGGCTTTTTTCGAGTTTTTAATTATTAATCGAGAAAATTGCAAAAAATTAATAAAATCGTTTATTTTGATTATTAATGTCAATTGCGTCTAAGATAAAATTTTACCTCATCTCTTTTTGTTTAGTTCTGCAAACTGTTATTAGATGGCAGTTTATTTTGTATATGTAGTAAAAACGAAGTTTGCTAAACCATTTTTTCGTCTATCCAATATAATTTTTGTTTTACTCTTCTTGCTCACTTCAATTACATACTATTATTTTACTCTTCTAACTCACAGTTTTTATATTTATTAATTTTATTGTATTTACAACAACACAAATATGTACATATATATTTTTTTTATTGTTTTGAAACAAAAATAAATAAATCATTATTCATGCATAGCTATCTACATTTTTCGTAAAACATTCGAGCCATACAAAAAAAATAGATCGTTTATGAAAAATTTTTGGAAAGGAAAAATTATATG